>CAWUFW010003468.1:0-570000 GCA_963921515.1 Calotriton arnoldi | reverse complement strand
TATGGGACCATGGGAGAGCCTCATGGCCCCATCTCTCTTGCGGGAGCCGGCATTGATGTTGCACACGGGGAGCTGCTAGAAATGCAGTTCCATGGTTGCACCAGCAATACTTTGTCTCTTGCACTGCAGGACTGAATTGAAGGAAGCGGAAGTGACGTCAGACGCTAACACCGAACACAGAGCACCGCAGCTCCGGGCTGCAGGAGCCAAACTGGAGGAGTCGGAGCACTGTGAGGGGTCAGGGTTGGTGCAAGACGCAGCCCATCGCCCACCCCAAGCCCACATACCACGAGTTGGACATTGCTGCGTTGCTGCGTGTTGTGCGGGTGTGAGTGCGCTCTTAGCCCGAGGGGTTTCAGGGTCTCAGGCAGGACGGGCAAACAGACCCACCAAGGACACTCTAAGGCATTCCAAGGCTTGGCGGACTGTAGCTGAGCAGGGGGTAAGGCATGGGGTAGGGTGCAGGGTCCGAGTGTGGCGGTGGCAGCTACCGCACACAGAGTACGAGCCCTAGCCCCTGCGCGGGAGGCCCAGCTAGGACTGGGTGCAGTTTGTGGGTGGCCCGGTGTGCTTCCGCTCGGCCTTAGCCCCAGCCGTGCTACCGCTGCATTACTGCTTCCCCTCCTGTCGCTCGGGTCACTTGGGTTTAGCTATCTGTTAGCCCCTGTCTTAGCCTCGGGCCTCAGCTATTCATATAATTATTGTCATAGTCTACTACAGTCTGCCATCTACTGCTATCCCGCAAACTATAGAAGGGCAACGACGCACAGTCTCACTTACACAGCAGATAGAGGGGCTGCATTATACTGCATCATACTATTCTAGAAACGCAGTGCCTCTCTTGAGCTAGTGTATTCTGTGTGCAAGGAGGCGAGCGTGATTAAAGGAAAAGCGCAAGCAAGCATTCAACACTGTCTGTCATAATAACAAAGTGAGTAGTACCGTTTGCACTACCGTTTGTCGTAAGAACTAATCAGTAAGGATGAGATCCGGGAAAGTACAAGGCAAGACACAAGCCACCAATAAAAGAAAGCGGGAGCTTACATCAGGAGAAGCGGCAGCAAAAAGGAGGCCGAAAAACAAAACAAGTGAGACAGAGAAGTCTCTCCCTTTCATCTTGGTGAATAGCAATCCCAAATCAGTATCGGACCAAGACTCTAGTCTTATGATAGCTGTCAGCCCCCCATGCAATGGCAGCCTGGGAATGTGTCAGCCCATAGACAAGAGAAATGAGCCTTCGGATCAGTTTCAAACATCAAAGATAACTGATTTCTTTCAGATAAGCAAACAAGGTGGCACGCCCCAATCAAGTTCGACTAGTAGGAAGCAGCTCAAGAAAGGACCCGCCTGTATTAACTTGAAGAATGGGAGCTACTCCCACATCCCCCTGTCACCAACAGTTAGTCAGCCGATGGCAGCATAGATGAAGTGGGGCATGCCGACAGGGTACCAGAAGGCTGTACAGGCGACACAGATTCTGGGAGTCAACACACCATGACAAAAGGTGGGTCTAATTGTCAAACGATTGACTCAGATATGCAGGCAAACTGCCAGTCCTAGCTCTACTCATTTCCTGAATTTATGGCCAGCAATGCTGAATACCATAAGTCACAGGACTCGTCGGAAGGGATTAACAAGAGAACGCAGGGAGGTGGCCCAGAGAGGGAGCCAAAACAGAGATCACAGACAGACGAATACAAGAGTACACCGCAATCCAGTGATAATTCCTCTACCTTGTGGCCAGCCATATTAAACTCAATGCAAGAAACATTCTGGCTCGGAGGCATCACTCTAACAAAATGGACATTCAGGTTGACTTGCTTAATACTATGGCAATCTTTGTGTAAGGAATTGATGAGAAACTTGAGAAGCTAAATTCATTGATTACAAGGGTTCAAACAAGCCACCTTAATGATTTTATGATCTGTTCATGTAAGGAGGTGGGAGATAGATTAGTGCAACTGCTGGTAATCATGGAAGGAATTCTGGCAGAAGTTAAAAATAGTCTTGCACAGTGACCCAGCCCATGATACCTCTTCCTAAGACATTAGATGGGGAATTAAATGTCACTGTGATGACGCCCCTGGGGAGACAGGAAGAACTCCCACAAAGAATAGCGGGACAAGAGCATAAGGAAGTAAGGGAGCAAAATAAAGAAACCCCCAACTAGGCACCAAAAAGAGCCCACTGAAGCTAGAAATGTGGAATAGGATAAATCTCATGTACTATCTCAACTTACTAAAAGGGAAAGGAAACATGCAAGGAAGGGAAGGAATAAAACCCATTCTGAGCATGCTGGAAATTTATCCACCTCGTCAACATTACAAAATGAAGATTCAGATCACTTGGAGAAGGCCGCTGTTGAGTCGCATGCAGCAAGGACCAAGCCGGGCCTAGTATGTGAAAAAGCATTTAATAAAACTGCAACTTCCGCAAAATATGTGAGGGCAATCTTCACTACTACCAGTGCGCATCTGGCAACATGCAGCCCTTCAGACGGGGAAATAGTAGGAATACAAGGTGAACCTTGACAAGACCATAATGGGGGGGGGGTCAGAGGATCGACAAGCCAAAGAACTCAAAGAAGAAGCAACTCAAACTCAGTCTATAGGCAACGAGGGCCTGCATGAAGTCCATTCATTGCTGGGAAAAGACACAACCAGTGACCAGAACCAAACAACATGAAGAGATCATTTTGGATACTGCGAGCTCACCAGATGCCAAAGTAATTCTGGATAGAGGCTACTATGGATCCCTGAGTTTAAGTTGAGAGGTCCGCAGGATGTCTGTTCAAATGTCTCAAAGCTGATACATGTCCTACCTGGCCTAGATCATGTCAAGTCAGAGGACATTTTAGCGATCAGCACAGAGATCCCACCTTGGCTACCTTTTCTACCCCAGACCTTCTGGCTCAGGTACTTGAGAAGAAAAACTATTTGAAAGCCTGGAGGATTTCACTAATAGCATATCAGGGGGACAGATACCCCCACCTGCTATCAGCAGGGTCACTCCCAGACGAGTACAAAGTTACCACCTCATCAGTTTTAAGAGGAGAAAATGGAGGGTACTCATCTATGGGTTTTAATGAGGGTGCCCCGGATTACACAAAGGTCATAATCAAGGTAATTTACCCGGCATGCAGCGAACTGTAACAAACGATGAGCACCAAAACAACAGGGGTTGGTTACCTACAGCCCTTTCACGCGCTTCGAATATTATTGTCTGAATTGTGGGGCGGCCACCTGAAATGGAACAAGGCGGCCTGACAATCTGCTCCTGGAACGTCAGCGACTTGCAGACACAAATCGCTGACCCAGCGGTTGTACAATACCTGAGAACATTCAACATAATAATGTTCCAGCAAACCTGGGCTCAAGATAGCATTCCCCTATTCGGCTATAAAGAATATACAAAACTGGCTGAAAGAAGTAGTGCATTTGGAAGGGCGAAAGGTGGCCTGGCAATATACATCAATACTAATCTATCAGTCAAGGCTGCAGAGCTGCACGAGAATGATCCAGTAATGCTGGCACTGAAAATGGATGGCTGGCTAACAATCCTGAAGAAGTCATCACTCTTGTTAATCTATACATTAATCCAAAAAAAAAAAAAAGCAGCAACAGCAAGAAGAATGGCAGCACACCTATTTCAACTAAAAGTTACATATCACAAGTTGCACTGGTTAGCCACAGGAGATCTCAATCTTAACTTGTTCCATCAGACAACTGAGGAACACACAGATGCAGTTGGAATCATTACCGTGCAAATAATGCCCCCCAATAACCGGAAGGATAAAATAGGAGAGGATCTAATAAAGGCCTGTGAATTAACTGGCCTACTGGTCCTGAATGGCCGGAAGCCAGGCAACATCCCCCCCTGCCTGGACAAGAGATTGGGGCAACTCCGTCTTCATTCTAGACTATACTCTCGTGTCACTGCCGCTATACAACCCTGTACATGATTTTAGCATAGTGCACCACATGAAGAGCGATCACAATCCCCAGGTGATCACGGTAAATGCACATATATGTAAACATGAAGTGGCATCTACGCTACAGGGAGAGATTAGCACAGGAAAACTGAAACGTCTTAAGTGGTCCTCAAGCCCAGTCAAGAGTTTAGCAGAGGAAGCCATGGCATGCCTTGATGATCTGGCCCCAACAGGTCCTAATCCGATAGTGGTATGGGAGATATTTACCAATAATCTGACCAAAACCCACAAAGACAATAGCTGGAATAAGGGAGCCCATCGGCGGCTCCGCAAAATCATAGCTATGCCACTTTATATCCAAAGAATAAATAATAAAGTAGGCAAGCTATTCCAGCAATTGAGTCAAAATCTAGGAGATACTGAACTATTAAAACATTTCCGCAATGAGACGTCGATTAAAAAGAGAGAGCTGGATGTACAAAAAAGCCAAACAGGAAACATTATGGGCTCAGTTGCTACATGCCTCAAAAACAAATGACTCAAAAAGATTCTGGAAACTTATTAATAACATTGAGAAAGGTACCAGAGCAGCAAATCACGCAAATATCAGTGAGTCTGAGTGGGTTCAAAATCTAAAACTACATTTTAATAGAAGTTCTCTAGATGTAACAAGCTCCCACTGGCCCCACAAAGACAACCTGGCCCCCTGCGCATACACCCCAGGGGAGGTAGAAAAAGAACTCAAAAAGTTGGGGGCAGAATGTGCCCTGGGCCAAAATGGGCTACCACAGGCCCTCTTTAAGCATTCTACATCTAGGTGGGCAGCATTTTTGGCGTCATTGTTCAATAACATTCTGGCAAACTATGTTATCCCCGAAAGCTGGAAGGGCTCAGTAATCCATCCCATTTTTAAAGGAGTAAAAGCATCTTCACCCACCAATTACCGTCTAATTGCACTCATGGATGTGGATCTTAAATACTTCTCCACTCTATTGCTACACAATGTGGAATAGTGTATGCACGAAAATGGGAGACGCCAACCAAATCAAACCGGTTTTATAAGGGGTCAAGGCACTATAACCAACCTTATGACCATGGGCCTAATATTGACTATAGCAACAGCAACCGGTATATCGCTCTATATGTGCTCTGTCGATTTCAAGGAAGTCTATGACTGTGTTCCACGTAATAGGTTATGGCCAAACTCCAGCGATGGGGAATCTCACCTAACATCCCTCAAACAATCAGATTAATATACTCGGACACATGGGTTAAGATAAAGATTGGAGATGGCACCCACGTATCAAAGAAAGTTCAAACATCAACGGGCCTAAAGCAAGGCACCCCTCTTGTTTAATTTATATATTGCAGATCTTTCAACGGAGATGGATGGGCAGGCAGCGCATGCCCCGAGCTTGGGTGGTCAACAACTGTCAAACATCCTCTACGCTGAAGACTTACTACTGCTCAGTAGCACACGAATAGGCCTTTGAAGGCTACTCAACTGTCTTGACATAAATGCAGATAAGAATGACCTGGAAGTAAATCGCAAAAAAACAAATTTGATTGCTTTTAATCGATTTATAAAATAAACTGCAAATGGCACCTTAGTGGAAATACAATAGATGAGGCAACTACCTACATCTATTTAGGGGTTAAAATAGATGCAAGATGCACATTTGCAGCCCAGAGAAACGCAATCAAGGGGAAAACTCAAGCAATCAATTATGATTTTTCAGCGTTTGCAAGATCCATTCGAGGGCACGACCTGAAACCTTTGAGGGACGTGATAAAGGCCAAACTTATATCAAACCTTGTGTATGGATCAGAGATAAGGCACTGAGGCCAGCCTTTTTGACGAACTAATGATAAGATTGTATAAACAAACCTTTCGGCTACCCAGATCTGCCTCACCTGCGCAAGTTCGGTTGGAGTTTTCAATAACGAAACAGTCCCTTGGTAGACCTGCAGCATTTGTAAAGCTCTGCCACAAACTGCACACAGCTGCCAACAAGACGCTGGCTAATCGAGTTTGGGCTGAAATTAATCTCCAACAGGGGGATGGAGCCTATAAGAAATATTTGGAGAACAGCATTGCGAGGCTAGTACTGGGTGATCTATGGAACGCCAATATATCTGGGCAAGTCTTTAAGAAAATAGTAAATAAGCCAACTAAACTGCAAAGTTGGACTGCAGACAAAGAAAAGTTGTCCAATCATCTTCATGGGTGGCTGATACTGAAATCTTATTAAATCCTAAAAGAATCCCTACTTCTGAAAGCCCCCTACCATTGGAAGGAAAAACAAACACTCCTGGCACTAAGACTTGGCGAGATACCTACACTAGACTTCCTTCCAAAATGGATGAAAGGCGGCTCAGGTGACGACAAGAGTTGCCGCCTGTGTCATCAGGGAGTTGAAACTTTACCACACGTCATATGTATCTGTTTCGTACTGGTAAATCAGCGAAGAAGCTTGTTAAGATGAGAGTTTAATGGCTTGGGATAAGGTCCTGTAGGACTGCCCTGATGGAGTTATTGGGCCCAAGAAATACAATGCTGAACATCAGATTAGTGCAGTTCCTGGCCCTTTTTAAAACCATGACAGGAGTATAGGTTTGGTCATGGGAGGAGCCGAGGGGTGATAAAGTGATCTGATAAGCTATCATTGGGTACATCAACATGTTTGGGACGGGCTGCTAGGGAAAAAGACACAAGCTGTTCCCTATACCGTCAAGCTCTATATCATTATTTGCCTAACACACAGTTATTCTTGATACGCCTTCCCAATCTGCACACTGGCATTTTAACCACATCATAATCTTGCACATTGGCACTTTATCTGCAAATTGACAATCGGTTGTATCATTTGCACGAATGGATAAATTGACATGTAGGGACGGGCTGCTAGGGAAATTGTCATGAGCTGCTCCCAATCCCGTCAAGCAATGTAAACATCGGCTTAATACACAAGTATTCTTTGTTTGCCTTCCAAACCTGCAGACCGGCACTTTAACTGCATCTTAATTTTACTCATACAAATGGTTGTATAGTAAATTATATTTTTTTCCCTGCGCTCGGGCAGCTGTTCTCACTGTTCACGGAAGATTTCTAATTCAGCGGATCGCTCATCTGAGCACTCCTTCGGCCACCCTCCCTATATCTGGAACCCTTCACCTTGGCTGGCTCCATTCCTCGAGCGACTTGTAGTCTGCACTGCTGGAGTTTGATACTTAACATTTAGTGGGTCTAACCCTTCACAGAACCTATATTGCAGTTGAAAGTGATTATCTACACACCCGACTTCCTTAACCTCTCCCAGACTAAGTTGGCCTTCATTTCACCACATATTCCATTGGATGGCTGGTTTAGGAAACCTACCTATAATTGTTTAGGAGAACTTTTACTTCTATTCCAATTTCTCATATGTGATTTTTTGCGCTTGCCTGATTATTCTTACCATACTTAACTACTATTTGCAGCCTTTAGCTGGTTTCCTAAAGACCAAGACATGAGTTATTTCATATGCGTCACCTTGCACACATATTCACGAGTTTCTGACCTGTAGCACACATAGACCCATTGACACAAATTGTTCTCGTTTTTTTTTGTAGGTACTTGTGCAGTACACTTTCAGGATATGACTGATTAATTATATAATGACTTTGATGGATCGATGAGCCAGTTTTGTCTAATTGTATTATCCTTTTTGATATAGTAACATTGATTTAGTGTGATCAGGTTAATTCCACCATGGTCCTGATAATGACCCTTTAACATGGTATGGGTTGAAATGCTGTCAATAGCTACCTGGCACAGAGAGACTTTCATTAATTAACCTCTTTGTGCAGAAACTCTTTCTTTATTTTTGGACTTTGACTTCTCAAATCTCAAATGCCATGCCCTGCGGCATACCCCACACAGCCAAAGGCTGTGCATGGCGTAGGGTTGGCTTTACCTACTGTAATAAAATATTCTTTTATGTTGAAATTTCCTAGGAATTCACAAAAAAAAAACTAAGAAAATAATGCTATCATTAGGTGACAATTTTAAGCGTTTGAAACAAAAAAAACACTGAAATTCACCAATTATAGTTATCTCAAGTAACTATAACTTGTGCCCTAAATTAACTATAACTCGAGGCCTTTCTATGCACTGCTTATGACCTCACATATTACATTACTCATGCATAAAATCACTTCCACATCTGAAATGATGTCATTGATGACAACACTATTCATGGTGGGGGCGTGAGTTATAGTTACTTTAGAGCACGAGTAACAGATACTTGAGATAACTACAACTGATGAATTTCAGTGTTAAAACATTACGTTGTCACTGAAATTTGCACCCAACTATACAGTTACATTAACCTTTTTTTTGTGAGAGTATATATAAAACACCCAATGGCAGTTGCCACTGGATAGTTATAGTTAGGTCTGCCTTTCTGTAGAAGTAGACTATTTTGGTTTTCTAATTACTTTGGCGCCGTTTGACGAATCTCCTTGAAACTTTCCAAAAAAGTGCTCTTTTTTGGTTATCTCCTTCCTGCAAAGATTCAAGATGATCCATTAAGCAAAGGCTGCAAAAAAAGGGGTGTCCCAAACTACAAAATCTCCATGCATTTTCCATAAACTTTTTGGGAATGTGTTACCTCAAATACTGTTGAATGAAATTACACATATTTGGTAGGAAGTTATATCTTGGTCCAGAAAGGGTGCTTTACGTCATTTGGTTGAAATATTTTCAGTAGTTTTTGAGAAAATTAAGGTTCAAATATATTTGTATATCTGGATGGTTGTGTTTGAAGGACTCTCACTAGAGTCCCTCAAGTACAACTTAAAAAGTAGAGCATTCAGGGAGTGCAGCAGCCCCCCAGCAACACTGAAAAAAAAAACTCATTAAGTCCAGATCATTAAATCCATGACCCCAGGAGAACTTACCAATTTTTTACAAATACTTTTACCTGGAGCATAGTGCTCTTCAGCTGGACTGCAAGGCTCTTATGTGGTTGTTTTTATGATTGCATTTTGTCGGCTGAAAAATGTAAAAAAAAAAAAAAAGCAGGTCTCGGAGTCTCTATTTTAAAAAATTTCAGCCAACAAAATGAAAGCATAAAAACTATGTTAATAGAAAGACCCACAGACATGTTGATTTTATTTTTTTTAATAAAACTTTATCAAACATTTTTATAATTATTTTTATTAAACATTGCACTGTGTGAATGACTAAAATATACATTTGATTAAAAATATTGGTAATTTTTGGACAAAGATGATAGATCTGCTTTATATATACATCGATATGCTCACCCCTCGATAAAGCCAATAGGTTCATTTTTAATATTTTGGTGTTATAACTTGTTGACAAAGTCAGTAAATCTCCTTAAGTGCAGCAGGACCTGTGAGACCAACCGCACACTGGGCATGCCAAAAGGCTGCTTTTGGCGGTAGATAGCATGGGTGTGTTCCCTGGCCTCTCTACCTCCTGCCATCAAAACATAGCCTGGCACTCTTTATTTGGCTTTTCTTGTGTTTTTTTAATTTTAATTTTTTTAAACAATATCTGTAACTCACAAGCTAGAAGAGATTCAGGTAAAATTGACAGTTGAATCCATCACCTAAAACAGTTTATTGTGATTTGCTTTTGGGCTCACTAGTTTTGCACCATTTTAGGTGCATTTTTCTCTCATGGGCCTTGAATTTCCTGTGCCTCTTGAAATCCTGATCATTGCTATGGGGTTGGCCATCTCAGTAGTTGCCCCACTGCCTCCCAGTGGGAGTGAAATCTTTTTAGGAGCCACCTCATGAGTTTCAATAGGGGGCAGAATTTCAGTGCCCCTATCCAGACAATCACATTTTTAAAATAATCAAAATATGATTGACAGATTTGCGAATGTTGGATACTCAATGAATTTACTCCAAACCAACAAAAGCACGCCTTTGGATTAAGATTATATTATTGGTTACAGATGTGAACAACTCTCTGCTAGGCTACTACCCACTATATCAGTAACCCAAACAACAGATATGTTGCAACGAATCATGAATACACATCAGCGGAGAGTATTATCAACTAACTATATGTTAATTAGCCCATTCACCTTCACTCTTTTAGCTTTTCTTTTATTGAATAACTATTTTCTTTAAAAATCCTCTCTCAAAAAATCTTTTTACATGTTCTATCGGAACATTAAATCCAAAAGTTCCTTACAGTGATAACTTTTTAATCACATTTAAAATGAATTAAGAATAGTTCATGATACTCTGATACTGTTACAGCCCTTCAGGGCTGTGAAAAGTGATCATACAAAGCACAATAAATATCATGTATTATTTACAGCATTTACATTTTTATAAAAATACCACATAACAGACAAAAAGATCATTGTGCAGCTAGAAACAATAAACACATGCTCAGAGTTCTTTTAGATCTGAAAAAGGAATACCTCAAATCTAAATACAGTTCTAAACCTCAAAACATTATTCTTTATTGTATTACAAAAGGATGTTTCTCTTCACTTTCCTTACGAGTTAAGAGAGCAAATAATCAGGACATGTTATCTGTTTAGTACTAGTCCTCGCAGAAATACAGGGACATTTCAATATATAGACATGATTGAGAGGAACTTTAAACAATTTATAAATACAGTGAAACCAAGTGAGACCTATAAATGTATGTAGAATGGGAACATGAGAAAACAATTCATGCTGATAAGAGTTTGAAAATAAAACTATTTCTATGTTAGACTGGTAATAGCATGGCCAAAATATTATATTAAAAAACAATTTAAGCCAATTTTTATAAATGTTTCTCCTCTGTCATTTAGCATGTAGTCAAAACAAGCAAAAAAACACCAAAAAGGAATAACTACCAACCAGCATGCAAATTAACAGTTTTTAATTGATTCTACATTCTTAAAATATTTGATAGAACCTTTCATTGAATTTTTCTGAGGGTTTGTCCATGCAAGTGGCTACGCTTGCAGTGTATTTTAGGCACACTGTAAATGGTGAAGCATTTTTTCAGAATACAGTACCTTGAATTCTTGTGGAGTGAACTATACACATACAGCTAATCCATTCAGATTGCTGGGATTTTAAAGTATGAAGAACCTCCAAAGTCTTTGCATCGATGATTAGGACATCTTGATATTGTCCACCACAGAGAAGCCACCCTTCTCCAGTCATTCGAAAAGAGCAATGGTAGTACTGTTACAGCAGAGAAGAAAAAAGGTTAACAACAAGTTTACTTAGAAGAGCGATCATCTATTGTTGTTCAGATACCAGTGTTATAACATGTATTGTTTCAAGTAATACAAGTTATTGCTGTTTTCTAAGGTTTATTAATTTTATATAACAAATATGCATCTGCACACAAGGTAATCACTCACTGACAAATCATCAGAAAATCCATTTGTGTTAGAAATGCCCCTTTTTGCAGGGCCGCCCTCCAAACTTTTTGCCTTCCTACTTCGAATTTTTGCTGAACTCATTTTTGTTGGCCTTAGGACTCTGAGCACTTTACCACTGCTATCCAGTGCTAAAGTGCATGTGCTCTCTCCTCTAAACATTGTAATATTGGCCCATACACAATTGTCATATTTAATTTGATTAGAAGTCCCTAGTAAAGTGCACTGAATGTGGGCAGGGCATGTAAATTAAATGCTACTAGTGGGCCTGAATCACTGGTTGTGCAACCCACTTAAGTAGCCCTTTGACCATGTCCCAGGTGTGGCATTGCAGAGCCAGTGTGTGCAGTTTAAGCTGTCATAAAGACATGTCAAAATAAACCTTTTCCCAGGCCCAAACCTTTCCTTTTTATACAAAACAGTCACCCCTAAGGTAGGCCCTAGACAACCCAGAGGGCAGGATGCAATGTAATTAAAAGACTGGACATGTACTTCTAAGTTTTACATGTCCAGATAGTGAAAAACTCTTATTTTCGTTTTCACTAATGCAAGGCCTATCTCTCCCACAGGATATCATTGGGATTACCTTATTACATTTTAGAAGTGCAATTTCCAATTGGGAAGAGATAAACCCTTCAAGTCTGGTGTCTCTGGAATCACAATTTAAAATCCAAACTTATGGTGAAGTCGGATTTTAAATTGCAATTCTGAAAATGCCACTTTTAGAAAGTTGCTGGGGTGGCGTAGTGAGCAAAAGAACAATGGATTTAACCAAGATCTCTTGACTGGGGGTGAATGTTTGATTCATTCAGTCCATCATTTGTTGTGGCAGTACTTTTCGCCCTAAGTGGGATGGGTATGCCCAGACGTGGGTCCCTTGCTCGCTGTACCACTGGATTCAAGCTAGCCTGGCTGATGAGGGGTGATATAGCCATAATCTGGTACCAGGATGCTTGTTTCCAGTCCAGGGAGGACCTGGCTTAGCAGTTCGGGCTGGACTGTTCCCATGAGGAGCAGGGTCAAGACAGATCTGCTTATGGCTGGGTCCAAACTGGGGCGATGTAGTGGGCAAAAGAACAATGGATTTAACCCAGATCTCTTGACTGGGGGGAGAATGTGATTTACTCAGCATTCCATCCCTCATTTGTTGCCGGTGCACTTTTAGAAAGTTGGCATTTTCTTGTTTTAGCTATTTGGTGCCTGAAACCTGTCCCGGATCACATGACTGGGTGTAGTTGGCAGTTGGGCTTTATGTATCCCTCAGACAGCCACACACAATGAGAGCTTAGGTGTGTCTCAATGGGCCATTTTTGGCACAATGGGAGGGAGGAGCTAGGCATAGCCTCACTTACACCTAAATAGGCTGTGTCCTGTCTACACACAAAGAGCTGCATACCACCCTGTAATTAGTCTGTAGCCAGGGCAGGAAGGGAGAACCTCTGTGCACTTCAAAGGCATGTCTTTGAAGTCTCCCCCACTTCAAAGGCACCATTGGCATATAAGTACTGGACCTCAGACTCCACCGCTTCAGAGTACTTCTGGACCCGTGAATACTCAGCCAGAAGGAAGGATTACTGTGCTGCTGAAGTACCGCTACTCTGCTGGACTCTTGCTTTGCTGTTCTGACCTGCTGCCCTCTTGCCTGGGTGAGAAGAACTGGACCTGCATCTCTTGACCTCTGAACTCAGAATGACTCAAAGGGCTAGTTGGCTAGCCTCCTAATCTGAAGGGGACATAACAAGCTTCCAAATCCTGCACCTAGACTCTTCTATCTGTTAGTCTACCCTGCCAAGTGGCACCATCCCAGTTCTGGACCCTTGGAAGTGGGTCTAAGGTGCTTGCCTGCAGAACCGATGCATCTTGTCTGCTGAGCGATGCATTCCAGAACAGAATTGATGCGTCTTCTTGGCTGAGCTGCTCATCCCCGAGCAGAACCAACGCATCACCGCTACTGTGTGAATTGGACCTGTTGCAAAAAGTTGCATCGCCACCAGCTCCCGCATCTTGGGACAGACGCATCACCTTCGGAACAACCGCTGTGCAATGTTTTCCCGGCGCAAGCTCCTCACATCCCTCATCAGTGGCAGTTCGCTGCCGCCGCTGAAACTTCACATCGCAACTTTACCACTCATCGGAATCGAAGTATCGCCTCCTCTGCACCTCGCATCCTCGAGACCGGACTACACATCACAAGCCCTGCCAGCAGGATCCACAGTGTCAATGAAACAGGACCTCCCACCGCTGCCTCACTGCGTCACAAAACCAACTGTTGCCCCTGCTGTGTGAAACATCTTTGACGCGGATCCAAGCAATGCTCCACAACCAGGATTTAAGGTACTTTGTTCAGCAGGCCTAACTGGGCCCATGTAACTGGTCCACACTGCATCACAGTCAGCTCGAACTTGTGACTTTCTACCGGTCCGGCGCATCCAGATATCTCCACTAGCACTTTGTGCTTTTTACCACTACTTTTCAGTACAAACTTTAATAATCAATAACTCCAGTTTTACTCATTGGATTTCTGTTGTTTTAGCCTTGTTTTATTGATAAAAATCTGAGCTATTTTTCTAACCTGATAAGTAATATTTTTGTATGGTGTATTCACAGTTTCACTGTTTAAACAGTGGCGGCTCCTCTGCTAAGGCAGAGGAGCATCACCCCACTGTTATTCCGCAGTGTAAAAAAAAAAGATAACTCCGTTATTTATTTATTTTTTGTTGAGGGAGCGGCAACTTTGGGAAGTGGGGCGGGGCTGCTCTGCTGAATGAGCAGGGGAGGGGAGGAGAGGTTTTCACTCCCTACGTGCACATGATTGATTGGCCGGTCGTCTCTGGCCAGCCAAACATTCATGCGCACATTGCATGCTCTACACCCAGGCTGCATTACAGCCTGGGTGGAGAACATGCCCAGGCCCCAATTCCCCGTCTGAGCGCCAAACCACTGCACTCAGACCAATAAACTCTGCATTGCAGCATTGTGATTGGCTCAGTGGAGCGTGGGTGTTTCCGGTGTCCTTCCTGTTCCTGTTCCAGCAGTTACGGAGTAGAGCGACGTGACGAGAACGACGTGGGACGCGGACAGGAGGAACGTTATTTTTTAATTTATCCCCACCTACCCGCCCCGCAACCCCCAATCAGTGCCGGCCGCCACTGTGTTTAAAGTGCTGCACAAAAACTTTACACACTGCCTTTAAGTTAGGCTTGAGTGCTCACTGACAAGCTACCAGAGGGTAAGTACAGGGTATTTTAGGGTTTGCCTGCCTCTTATAATGACTAGGTTTAATGTTGCTGCTTGACCAGGGTTCATACCACAGTCAAACAACAACCCAATTTCTAAGAGTTGGACTTTTTCATAGCTCAGACAGACATACAGAAATGCATCTTCTCTTACCTACCGTATGTTCACACTTTGAATTACTTCAATTAACCCTTAATCACTGTGGTTATAAGAAGTTTGAAAAAGGCAGTGCTGTTCAAATTCTCAATCAGAGTGGGAATGATACACCACAAATTCCACTGTAGCTGTAGAATTGTGAGGCATTGTATTTACTGGTTGAGGGGGGTGAAGCCCTACTCAAGCAGAAACCACAATCCTTGACAGAGTGAGGCACAAGCGAACCCCAAATTAACCTGTGCTCAACCCTCTTGTAGCTTGGCACTGAGCAGTCAGACTTAACTTAGAGTCCATTTCTAAAGTATTTATGCAGCACTTTAAACAGTATGAAAGTGAAAACACAACACCAGAAAAATACCAAACCACATTGGATAAATAGAGTAATTTTTACTAAATAAAACAAGACACCAATAGCAAAAATCTAATCAGTAGAACCGGAGATATGCAAGCTGTAAGATTTCAATAAAATAGCGCCAAACTGTTGATATCTGGTCATGCAGGATTGGGACAAAGACACAGGTTCAGGCTGACAATGGAGCACGGGCCGGCTACAGGGACCGATTTTGGACCGCTGAACAAAGTGCCTTAAATCCAGGTTTGCAGAGCATTGAGAGGTCCCATGTCGAGAATGCATCAAGCAGCTGAGGTGATGCTTCGGTTCTGAGGAGCTGCAAAACTGTGATGCGAGGTCCTGCATCATCATCAAAGATCCAGTCGATGAGGGCTTGCGATGCGAAGTCCAGCATTGAGGATGCGTCACACATTTGAGGCGATGCGTCGGTTCCGAAGAGCTTTGAGTCTGCGATGCAAGAACCTGTGCCCTCCTCGAGGCTTCTGTTGGCGAGAGATTTGCGATGCAAGGTCTTGCGTTTGTGAAGCTTTGCACAGTGGCAGCTCTGATGCAGACTGCGGGGTCAATGTGGAGTCCTTGCTCTGGGAGAACCCATCGCAGCATAGACGATGCATTGGTTCTCCTCTGAATTATGCCGCACCACAAAGGAGATGTGCAAGTTCTGCTGGATCCACAGATGGGCCCAGGACTGGGGTAACACCATTTGGTAGGGTAGGACTCACAGACGGCAGGGTCCAAGGTTGTTGGAGCCTTCTATACATGGGGCTCCAGTCAGCAAGCCAGCCAACAAGCACTTGGAGTCATGTTGGGGTCCTGGGTTGAACAGATGCAGGTCTAGTCCTTCTCACCCAGGCAAGAGGGTGGCAGGTCAGCACAGCAGGGCAGCAGTCCTTCAGAGTAGCAGTCCAGCAGAGTGGCAGAGTGGCAGTTCTTTCAGCAGCACAGCAGTCCTTCTTCCTGGCAGAGTGCCCACAGGTCCAGAAGTGTAGTGAAGAGTTGGTGTCTGAGGTTCAATATTTATACCCAGTTCTGCCCTTAAACTGGTTGAAGCTTCTAGAGGTTTCCCTTGAGGTCTAAAGGCATCCTGCCTTCCTGGTTCTGGCTCCAGATTAAGTATAGGGGGTATGCAGCCCGCTGTGTCGAGGCAGGACACAGCCTAATCAAGTGTAACCATACCCTCCCATCCTGCCAGTGATGGCCCATCAAGGCACCAATAAGCTCTATATTGTTTGTGGCTGTCTAGGAGGAATTCACAAACATCAACTACACCTAGAAATATGACCCAGAGACAGTCTGCACACACCAAATGGCTAAGGTAGGAAAAAGCCAGCTTTCTAAAACTGTAATTTTCAAAATTGTGATTTAAAATCCGACTTCACTGTGAGAAAGGATTTTTCATTACAATTCCAAAGATGCCAAACATGAACTGATGACCTGCTCCCATTTGGAAATTACCACTTCTTAAATGTAAAAAGGTAACTCCAACGTTCATCTACGGGAAAGTTAGGCCTTGCAGTAGTGAAACAGTAATTTAAGAGTTTTTCACCACCAGGACATGTAAAACTAAAAGATACATGTCCAACGTTTTAAATACATTGCATACTGCCCTCTGGGCTGTTCAGAGCCTACCATAGGGGTGACTTATATGTATTTAAAAAGAAGGTTTAGGCCTTGCAAAAGTTTTATTTGGCCAGGTTGACATGGCGATTTAAAACTGCACACACAGGATGCAATGGCAGGCCTGAGACTTGTTTAAAGGGGCAACTTAAGTGTGTCGCACTACAAGTACAGCAGACCCACTCATAGCATTTTATTTAGAGGCTCTGGCTACATGTAGTACCACTTTACTAAGGACATACAAGTAAATTAAATGTCTCAATTGGGTATAAGCCACTTTTACCATGTTTAAAAGAGAAAGCACAATCACTGTAGCACTGGTTAGCAGTGGCAAGGTGTGTAAAGTCCTAAAGCCAATAATAACAGGTTCAGAAAACAGGAGAGTGAAGTCGAAAGGTTTAAGAATTATCCTGCAGAAAGGGCCAAGTTCAACATAGTTGAACTAAGTAAATTAGGGACAACAGTTATGTTTTGTAATTCGTTTTATACGCTCCCTACAATATGCAGTGACAAGTCACGTGTATTAAAAGTTTTGAAATCACTCTCACAAGGTGAATTGTCTCAATTAAATGTAGTATATCGAGCATGATCATCATGAGGGACATCTGAGAATGAGTATTTACTTTTTTATATGGTACTGAACTTATTCTGAGGTTCTGGAACATGGAGAAGAATGAGGGTTGTATGCACCTACTAAAGATAACAATGATAGAGGAATTTCTCATAAGGAACTTGTGCCAGACCTTGGTTTAGAACTGGTGACCTCAGTGTCATCTTAAGGATTCGGGGACCTTGAGAAAAGCATACTTTAGCAGCCCTTGTAAAAAATGCTTTGTATTTTATTACACATTTTCTGATAATTCAAGCCACACGATGCTAACAGTTTTGAATAACACATTAAAGGTTGAGAGTCCTGATGGTGATCCCATAATTTTCTGAGGGATCAAAATATCATCACTTATGGACCCTTTTCTATAGTGTTTATTGACCGAGAAAGGGTTGTGCTATTCTTGCTTTTTAGATACTCACTTCTGATTTCCATTGTCGCATGTATGTATCACTGTTGAGAGAGCACCGAGCAAGTTTGTTTCACCCTGGTGTACATTATTTTCATGTTTGATGATTTGAATAAATAACCATTTGGTTGGCAGCATTGTTAAATGTATGTGTCACGGGAGCACTGTTTTGAATCATAACAACAATACTTTACTTATTGCATCTAAGATAAGCATGAGTGCTTTTGTGCCAAGTTACCAGAGGGTTAAGCTCAGGCTGACTTAGTGACTTTTGTGGTTCACCCTGACAAGGATTGGTTATTGCCCGAGTTGGGCTTCCACCCCTCTTATTTCCACCCCTCTTATTTGCTACACTGCCCTATGGACATTTAGGTCCTATCCAAGGGCTGACATTAAAGCAATAAAAAGGATAGTTTAGGCCTAGCAAAGTCAAAATGGTAGTTTACAAATGCACACCCCAGGCTGCAATAGTCAGCCTGGAGACAGGTTTTACAGTGGTACTCTATGGGGGATTGGGACAATAAGTGCTGCAGCCCACTACTTGCATTTAATTTGCAGGCCCTTGGTACAGCAAATTAAATTTGTCAG
Source organism: Calotriton arnoldi (assembly GCA_963921515.1). Lineage (NCBI taxonomy): Eukaryota > Metazoa > Chordata > Amphibia > Caudata > Salamandridae > Calotriton > Calotriton arnoldi. The sequence continues at coordinate 551,694 of CAWUFW010003468.1, read as the reverse complement.
TCAGGCCAAATTTGAAATGTTTCAAAGGAAAGGCACAAGCCTGTTGTAATGAAGTAGTCCAGTCCAGGTTGTATCTTTAAGTATTTATTCCATGTAAGATCTTAAGTATAAGAGAACCCCACCAGGAGCAGCCTCCCTGCTGCTCAGCCCATACACCAACTGACATTCTCACTCATCCAACATTCCGCAGTCACATCTCACACCAACATTCTACTCCACACTCACACTGGCTGAGCAGCAAGTATAACACATCTCCCTTTTTTACACAAATGAGAATCAACTTCAAATGAATAACAAAATGAATGGTGCAAGTAGAAGATGGCAATACGATAATTACATGCAGCACTGGGGCAAGGAAACAATTTCAACGTAATACATGTAGATATGATAAGGATGGAAAATATACATGTATGTTAAATAACAGAGAATAGATTTATAAAAGAGTAACAAAACGCAATCCAGCAATAACAGCAAATAAGAGCCACACAAGCGCACCCACCACATCTCCCTTTCCACAATACAATCCAAATAAATGCAACACACGCTACCATGCCACAAACACAAGCTAAACCCCAACACCAAAGCAAGCTGAATGGCCAGGCCAACAAGAGGTAGAAAGGGTGCCAACAGGAAAGCATGGTAGGAAACCAAACAGAAAAACAAAACACGAATCTGTGGAAGGTAATTCCACAGGGAACAATCAGCAGAAACATTGCCCTCCACCCTTACCTGTAGTAAGGGTGGTAAGTGTGACAAGAAAGTACACACAGAACCAAGAATGGAACAACGTAGTTCCACAACCTTACAGTATAGAAAAGATTAGTCACCCACAGGGGTGGAACGTGAGGAAAAATTCCACACGGAACACAAACAACTCTGCAAGGAATAATCACAGCACTTCCCCCAACGCTAGTTGAGGAGGAATGTGTGGGAAAAACACCACACGGCACAACGAACACCCAAAAACTTCAGAACAGAAGCAAGCACACAGCAACAAAGTAAAAAAATCTAAAACAAACTTCCCCCAACACCAGTTGGGGTGGAATGTGTGGGAATACCCCACACGGCACAACGAACACCTAGAAACTACAGAACTTCCAATGCAAGTTGGGTGGAATGTGTGCAGAACAAATTTAAGCATACGATCAATGTAAGCTTTGAAACAAGAAAAGAGAAGTAAGTACCACCACAAAGCAACATATAACATCCTATCACAACCCTGACGTGCGAAGAAAGAAGAGAAACAAGAAAGAAAAGTACAACATGGGACACAATAGTAAATTGAAAGACAGCAAGCACTTAATGTGACAGGAGCGAATAAGAAAATACAGTAATAGGCATCTAAGCACTGCACAAGAAAATGTAAGAACTTGCTAAACACCAGCATCACCAAAGATAACAGAAAATAGAAAGAAAGAAAACTTTACGCAGTTCAAAGTCCTAGTCCGTAACCATGTCTGAAACAGACTTGAAGAGGGATGTCACACTCGAACTTTATGTAGAAGGAGCATCTGCACAACTTCAACATTGTTCCACACAAATGCAGAACATCGAACAACAGTTTTCCTGCAAAGCATGCTGTACCCAAAGAAATAGTAGACGACAGGGCAGAAGTTTCCAGCGCCCGCTGAAGCTTGATTGTTCCTAGAATTGCAGCTAATAAAGTCACCTCGAACCGTTCTCAAGCACTCCTTGCAATTTCAAAAATGTTAGTCCAAGAAATCCTTGCAGAACCCCTTAGTAAACACTCACCACAGCCACTTGGGCGACAGGAAAGCACAAGCCTCAAACGAACACCACCACAGCTGAGGAAACCGAGACCCTCCGGCTTTATCCTCAGCGTAACAAAGATGGTGGCAAGAGCTGGTCAGAAACGGCTAGTGGGGGAGTCCATCAGCATCCATTGAAATCACAGCTGAAAACTGATGGCTGGCAACGGGTAAAGACAAGAAGACGAAAGCTGTCGCCAAACCCAAGATGGTGGCACGTAGTCTTCAGGAGCGCCGGATGGCTCTAAGCACGCACTTGCTCACAGATTGAGAACTCCTCCCAACTCCACGAGCTCCCGATTCCATGGCTCGCGCTGGCCAGAGCGCCCGAGAGGAGGCACTTGGAGACAGGTAAGATGTTTAAATGTTAAAAAGAAAAAACGGGCGCGGCGGCAGAAAGTCTGAGAAAGAGCAAAGATTACCTCAGAAGCATTAAGTGCGGCACCTCACATCACTCAGCAGGTTCAGGGAAAACACGCAAGCAGGAGGAAAAGCTCCTCCTCGTTGCTCCTCGCCACACGCACTAAGTAGCTGTGGAAACATGCAAATCACTAGGGTACCAATTGTGACCGAGGGTCTGCCAAGGACACTATCAAAGCAAGTAATGATCGCAGCATGGGTGCAGCAGGGGGACAGGAATGGTGGGTCTTCTCCCCTCACGACGGTCACAAGGTAAAGTTGGTCTCCGGGTAACTTGGCAGTACGCTGGATAGAAGGCAGTTGCTACGATGAGAGACACATCAGGAACTGGCACACTTGGGTTGGAGCAACAGATGTAAAGGACATTGGTGCAATAGCAGCTCCAACGGGAAATCCAGGGAAGCACAGCAGACAAATCCCACAAACTGGTTGGCAGGGGAACACAATGAGGAACACAGGAAGTGTCCTGGCTCTATTGGGAAACTGCACTTTGAGAGGGCACTGTGTCAAAGGAGCAGGAGGGGCACAATTCCTCCAAGACAGGCAGGCAGTGGACAGCAGGCAGGCAGGAACTGGCACCATTGAGTTGCGGGCGACCGGTGGGGTGGTCACTGGTGGGGCTCTGGGTGCTCTGGGTGCCAGGATTCTTTAAATGCGCAGCTCAAAGTTTAAGAAAGGCTTTACCTTGAAAGTTCTTTAGTCTTCAAATTTTCTGTAGGTGGCACACGTAGGTTCTTTCCTCAGAATCGTCGCCAAATAATGTTGTAATGAAGTAGTCCAGTCCAGGTTGTATATTTAAGTATTTATTCCATGTAAGATCTTAAGTAGAAGATAACCCCACCAGGAGCAGCCTCCCTGCTGCTCAGCCCATACACCAACTGACATTCTCACTCATCGAACATTCCGCAGTCACCTCTCACACCAACATTCTACTCCACACTCACACTGGCTGAGCAGCAGGTATAACAAAGCCCTTTAGCACTGATTAGTTGGTGTATAGTATATATAGTCCGATGGACTAAAAAGGGTTCAGCAACTGAAGGAAAAAATCTAGGGAATTACCACACAAAAAAGATGGTCATTTTCAACAGGGATGCCATAAATTAGGTATTTGTTCCTGTTTTTAAAACTCCTGCAGTGGATGAATTAAGCAGATAATAATAACACATCCAATCCTCCAGTGCCATGTGGAAGACTAACCTGCATGCAAAGCTTAATTAAAAAACTAAAGTGATGCTGTGCTTGGCTTCCTTCTATTTCCGGGCTACAAATAATCAGGTGAGCTTGCCACAGATTTGAGTGAACTTGCCCTAGTTTAGGAGTTTAGAGGGCAGCCACACATCTACTAACCCTCACTATTTGGGTGGTTTGGAGTGTAACTAAGTAGGACCATGCACATAGGTCTTACTTTGAAATCTAAAGTAGTAGTAGTCAAAGATGTCAATGTTTTGAAACATGTATTTAGGGTGCTAAATTTAATTTTTTTATAAAAAAAAGAAAATATGAATCGTGTAATTCTGAGGATGTGTATAGAATCTATTAAAACCCGCAAGGGGTCTGATTCACAAAAGGCTAGTTGCAGCTCAGTGTATTGTGTTGTGACCATCTTCACCTTACTTTGAAAACTTAATTTCGCCAAGAACTGCCATAAAAGCACATTAAAAAATAAATACAATACAACATTTTAAAACTTCATCAATTAATACAAAAATAATAAAGATAAACAATATTCAAGTCGAGCAGTCAAAAGACCCAAGTGAAGTTCGTGAAAATTTGAGATTTAGATAAGTCTGCTAAATAAGCAAGCAAAAGGTTCTAAAATTATCATCATAGTTGGAAAATGAGGTTTGTCAATTGCTGTAGGAGCGCAAACACATAAATGGGTGCGCATGCAACAATGTAAAATCCAACACAAATGCACTGATTTCAATCGTGTCCACCAGCAGCCTAAATTCTTGATCAAATCACTTCCCCTTGTGCGACTCTCAGAACATGATATCAAGGAAACAGCATAAAAGGTGTACAAAATAAACAAAGACGCATGAACTGGTAGAATAGTGTGAGAGGCTGGCCTGGTATATGATGTACACTTGTGTAAGTGGACACCCTGCACCAGTCCAGACAACCCTTATGGTGGTTTACGAGGTCTTAGACAACCTTAAAAAGCGCTCTCAGTGGTAGCTGTGGAGAGCAGCCTTCAGGCTTAGTCCAGAAGGAGTGTAAATCAGCTTGTTTTACCAGAATGCAATCTTATAGGTATAGATTAAATGAAAAAGACCCACACAAGGTATTTATATAAATATGTATTTATTATGTAATACTTACCAACACGTTTAGATATCTCCTACTCAGAGATATTCACAATGCACACAATACTTTGCATAGAAATTATGTAAATAGCACAGAATACACAGTGACCCCCAGGGGGCGGGGGGACAAAACCGTATATTAAGAAAGTGGTAGAAGAACCACGACTCGTGTCAAGACAATGTCCAGAGGATGCAGAAGTGCCGGGGACCCACGGAACCACCCAAGGTGAGTGACTTGGAACCCCACGGAGATTGTGTGCAGTGTGGGAACACGACTGCGTTCTCCGTACAAATCAATGTGTAAGCAGCGGTTGCAATTTTAAAGAAAAAGGACCCTTCGCAGTGGACCCTGAAGAAACCTGTGGAAGACAGAAGGTTGGAGAGCCACCCCACCCGTGGATACCCTAGTACCTACTACACCAGGGAAGCCGGGTGCATAGGTTTGAAGTGGTGTTAGAAACCGCCGTCAAACCCAATTGAGGACTTCAGGAAAGTGCCTCTGCTGGAGAAGGAGAAAGTGTCCAGTGAAATCCGAAGGTGGACTCAAGTTGAGAGGTACCTGCAAGCAGAAGGGACAGAGTCTATGACACTCAGGAGTGACCTGGAGACCTGGAAGACGAATGCCCACCGATGTCGGGTGTTGCAGGAGAGTTGACGGTGACCTTGACTCTGCAGCTGTGAGGACCAGGCGATGCGGAGGAAGAGCAGGAGCCGTGCACGAGCTGTCCCACGTCGGATGTCAAGAGTTGAGGGGTTGGTGTCCGTTGGAAACACCAACAAGCCTTGGCAACGGCAAACCACGTGGAAGTCGAAGAACGTGCAATGTCGGGACCAGCAAGGTCCAGGGGACTCACCACAAACACAGGAGTCAGGGCAGGCCCGAGAAATCAGTGGAGCCCAAAGAAAACAAAGGTGACCCTCAACAGGACCCACAGGCCATGATTCAAACGATGTGATGTGGACAAAGATTCTTGTCACTGGTGATGCTTGTTATTGGGGCTACTTGGAGCCCGAAGATCTTGGTGGAAGAAAGCCAGCAAGCCTTTGCAACGGCAAGTTGACGCGGTGCGCAGGGGTTCGGTTCCTGCAGCTCCTACAAGGGATACTGGCCTCAAACTTGGTGAGAGGGCAGGGCAGGCCTCGAGAGATGTGGAGAACCACCACCTGTGTTGCTGAGCCTTTCGGAGTCCGGGGGAGCTCAGGATAAGCAGACCGGTAAGCTTTGTTGCGGTGCCTGCAGATGCAGGGAAGTGACTCCTTCACTCCAAGGGAGATTCCTTCAGGTGTCTTTGATGCCCACAGGCCTTGGAAGGTTCCTGTAGGGTGTACAGACGATGCAGCAGACTGGAAGGGAGACGAAGTCGAGCCCAAACGAAGTCCAGCGAAGTCCAGAGTGCCCATATGGTAGAAGTTGAAGTGGTGTCTGCATCGAATCGTGTCACATGACGAATCTGGGGACCCACCCATGGGTAAGCCCTTAAGTTCCCTAAGGAAAGGATTGGGATGATTCAGGGTTCCCTCCCAGGTGAGGGAGGGGACAGTGAGGAGGATCCTCCCATGTCCATTGTCCAGTTTTGCACCAGAGCGGAAGCCAACGGCTCCCAGAGCCGGTTTGAACTGGACTATGCAAGGAGACACCAAATGTGCCCCTCATGCAGAGTGAGTGTGCTGGCAAGCATGCCCACCGGGCCCCAATACACTAAATCCTATATGGAAGGTGGTCACACCTCCCTGTTACAGGATACTGATTGTTCTGCCTTCCCCTGCTCGAGCTTGGCTCAGCAGCAGGAGGGCAGAATCGTGTCTCTGGTCGGCAGCAGCCATGTTGTGCTGCCCGGGTCTATAAGACTGGCACCAGGAGCACTGAGAGCCCAACAGAGGCACGTTCCAGTGCCTGGAATCATACAGGGGTATGATTCCAACATGTTTGATACCAAACATGACAGGATTCGCTGCAGTCAGTTTCGAGATGGTCATCGCCTGATTACTCGGTGCCCCTCTATACGGTATATGGCTGCTTCACTTACAACCCGGGATAATGGACTCTGTAGGCTGTAGGGGTGTACTGCTCATGCAGGGGCACCCTCACACTTAAAACCAAGCACCCTGCCTTCAGGATTGCAAAGGCCTGCTATAGGGGTGACTTATAGGTTTTAAGTGTAGTGACCCTAGATATAGGAAACCTATATCTTTCGTAAGTGGGGCTAGCATCAGCTTACACAGGCTGCAATGGCAGGCCTGTAGTTACAGTTTGAATGGTCTCCCATGGGTGGCATAATACATGCTTCAGCCCATGTGGGACCTCTGGGGTACCTATGCCCTGGGTACCTTAGTGCCATATACTAGTGACTGACAAGGGTGCCTCAGTATCCAATCTAGGATATACCCAAGTACCAAACATATCAATTTAAGGGAGAAAGCAGAGATACTGGGGTCCTGATTAGCAGGATCCCAGTCAAACTAGTCAAAATCAGCTTAGCACCAGGCAAAAAGTGGGGGTAACCATAAAAGCAGATCCTACTTTCCTACAAATAGCACCTGGATTGTTAAAACCATTGTATACAGTCTGAATCAATTCAGAGTTTCATAAGCTACAGTTTGGTCAGGCCTCAGTGGCCTAATGTCTTTAGGATAACAGTAGCTAAGAAACTCATTCTAATTCTCCACATATAATGCAAGATTCGGCAAACAGCAAATACAATGGTTTGGTTAGTGTTGGTTCTAAAAATCTAAGCTGCTGTTCTAAAGTCCCTAGTTCCCATATTTCAACAAAGCAGCAATAACCACTTTTTCCTGTTTGCATGATATCGGAGACAAAAAATGAGTACATGCTCAAAGTTTTAACTGCCTCAAGATAGACAGGGCACATCATGTCAGGGCCTACACAAGAATGCTGCCATTTAGCAGAAACAATGCGGAGGGGCAAAGTGCCAAACCGAAATTTTATGTAAAGTACTTTTGCAAGGGGGGGGAGGCTCAATCTCATCCGTGTAATACTCCAGGGTGTATTCGTCTTTAAAGTCAGGAAAGACTGCTGTGAGGGTGCACACCCTCTCCTCCCTGTAGAACTCATGATTAATGTCCCTCCAGTATAATCGCTGTAGCGCGTATTTTGAGATCATGCATGCAGTCATGGGATCTGACCACACCCCATCACAGTTAAAAGGTTTTTAATGAAGTTGAACCATGGGATCTTTCCCACCCCAGGTAGCTTTAGGACCTCTTCCGGACACCTGAAATGGCACTAGATCAACGGATACCCAGACCCTTCACCAATAAAGCAGAGGTCTGAGGCCTACCCTGTGTGCAAGGGATCTTCACCATTTTCCCTGTTATGCAATTCCAAATCCTTCCCAGAACAAAAGGAATGTTTACTAGGAGACAATGTTGTGAGAATCTGCTTTGTCTATTGAGACACCAGCCTGCATGTGACAGAATACCACCATTAAAGCATCCGCTTTCACAATATGCCTGCACATCAAGCAGAGTTACACTGCCGCAATCAGTGCCACATTGTGAATTGCACACTAGGGAATGAATTCCCCAAACTGCAGAGGGTCGTGCAACCAGTGTTTCTCTTGATGCAGTCCGGGCCAGACTGGGGAACCATAAGCAACCTTGGTAAAAAAGCTTCAACCAGCCCTGCTTATTTTTCCTTCTCATGCTTTCTCCTCTTTCCATCCATGAACCTGTCCCTCTTCTCATCTCTGAATTCTTTCTCCTATACCTTCCTCCTTCCTCTCTCTCTTCATCTCTGGAAGCCTCTCAATGCCTGCTACATTTAACACCAGGGAGCTGAGGAAAGTGACAGTGACAGCAGGGGCTTTCAAAATAATCTTTCAGGGGCCCCAGCCCACTGGGGAAACACCCAGTGGAAAACAAGGCCTGCCAGCCCTGGATGCAGGAGTGCTAGAACTAGGGGTGCAGCTGATGCTGCAACACCCTCAGTCCATGACGCGCTGCAGATACGCTAATGAGATCTTCTGAACAGTAGGACAATGGCGGGGTGAAAGTAAGGTGCATTTGAAAGTTGACTCATCACATCCAAATCTTAGCAACCATTGGCTAACTTCCTTTCTAAAACATACAAATATTTTTAAAAAGAGGCCAATAAGGCATAGTTAGATTAGATTAGAGTATTTGTAGAGCGCATGGCTGCCTCGGCAATGAGGCGTCCCAGCGCTGAAGCAGGACGGAATGGGGAGTAGGCAAGGAGTTAGCATTGAGAGAAGAGCCAGGTCTTCACAAGCTTTCTGAAGGCCAGGTGGTCAGAATTGCTGCGAATGTGTAGTGGGAGAGAATTCCATAAGGCGGGAGCCAGTCGCCTGAAGGAGCGACCGCCAGATCTGGTCCTTCGTATACGTGGAATTCTTGCTAGAAGCAAGTTCACCGAGCGCAGCGCTCGTGGTGGTGAGTAGTGGGCGCACAAATCGCTCAGGATTGCTAGAATGTGATTGGACGTTTTTATTAAGGGCAAATAGAATAAATAATAAATCAATAATTACTTATTTTACATTTGGGTGCTGTGCATATCTTTTTAGAATAACATTTTTGTATTAAAATTGGTGAGCTGTAGATTCACAGACCAATGTGTGTTAGGCCACTGATCACCTCGCAGCTACTTTATGTTGTGTAACATTTTGATCTAAGCACTTTGATATAATTTTTATGTTAGGCTATATTGTGATCTGTTGTATTACGGTACACTATTGTGTCCTCTTATGATCTTCAAATGCAACAGACCTCCATTTCTTACTCTTTCCTAGGTTTGTAGTAGTTTTGGAGGATGAATGTGATTTCATAGAGAAACAACTTCATAGAATACCATTACTGAAAAAAACATTTCACCTAAACTGTTCAATAGAAATTTTCAGGATGAATAGCATTTCATAGAAACCAATTTATAGAAGGTCTTTCTTTTCTAAATTGGCTGTTGCATGATTAGTTTGAAGGTGTAAATGAAATGGTTGCAGGTCTTCATTTTTAGAAATAATGTTGTGGTGGGTATTTATTTCAGTCCTTTACTTCAGGAGACATTATTTCAGATTTATATCTTTTACACTGTTAAACAATTAATTTGGATGCTTTTAATTTGCTGACCCCTCACCATCTCTAAACACGATCCATCCCGGATTCCTTCTCTACCCCTAAAAACCATCCATCCCTGTCTCTTGTAAACTCCTCACCACGCCTAAACACAACCGATCCCTGGTCACTAAAATTCCCCCATCCCGGAACCCTAAAGGTTTTTTCCAAGCCTTAAACTTCACCTATCCCTTAACCCTAAAACTGCCTAAAGTCCACACATACCTCAACTCTACAATACCCTTTTCAATGCCTAAACCCCACCTATATCTGAATCTCTAACACCCCACGACACCCCCTAAAATCCACCCATTCCTGAACCCTAAAACAAACTCTCAAACAAACCCTCTAACCCCTAAACACCACCTATCCTTAACTCCTTAAAGCCATCACCGTGCCCAAACTCCACCCAACCCTGAACCCTAAAAAGCCTTTCTAAATGTTAACTTCCCCTATCCCTAACCCTCAAAATCCCCACCATTGTGAACACCACCCATTCTTGAACTCTGAAAACCCTTCACCACCTCTAATCTTTACCCTTCACCTCCTCTAATCTTTACCAATCACCAAACCTTCAAAAACTCACAGGCCCTAAACTCCACTCATAATGTAAACCATAAAAAACTCTCACCACCATAAACTCCACCCATTCCTAAAGCCGAAAAAAACAAACCCTCACTACCTTTAAATTCGACCAATACCTGAACTCTAAATAACCTTCATCACCCTTCTCTGACACCAATAACCTCTTCACTCGGCCCAAAATGCCACTCATATTTGTGATTTTGGATTTTTCCTATAAAGCTATCTTTTCTTTAACATGTTTCCTTTTTTTCGGTTTATTTTCCTTAAAATCTTCTTTCAGGTTTTTCATGATTTGGTTTCCTCCAAAGTGATTTCTAAGTTTCAATTTTTCCATTAATTTACACACATTCATTTTTGGAACTGTGCACTAAGTACTTGGACCTACTTAACTGCCACACCGTTAAAGTGCACATTAGAATCTCATTGAGAGCTTTCTCCTAGTCAGGAAAGAAGCCTCGCCCGCTGATTGAATTACATCAACAGATTAAAAGCTGCAAATTCAACCAGGGAAAATTGAGTCACAGAAAGAGCCTAGGTGACCCATGTTACAGTGCTGTACGCTAGCAATCCAACTGCACCAGGGTACACGGACAAGCAGGGGGCCACCGACCAGCCCACAAGGAACCAGCCAGAATTAACAACGGCAGCCCAGGTTTGCAAAATCATCAAGGCACTGAAAAAGGATTGGGCGCCAGGACACAATGGCCTTCCTGCCAGATTCTTTAAATGTGCCCCTGAAGAATGGGCAAGGGTTCTAACACCCCTATTCAACCAAGCCTTCCTCTCTGTCCAAGTACCAGATGCCAGGAGGGGCTCCATTCTGTGCCCTATACTCAAGAAAGAAGACCCAACAAAGCCATCCAATTACCGTCTGATAGCCTTGTTGGATTTAGAGGCAAAAGTATACGCCCCACTGTTACTTAAACACCTAGAGACCTGTGCTCTGGACAATGATGTTCTTCCATTTTTTCAGAAAGGCTTCCGAGCAGCAGCATCAACAGTAGATAACATCACTACACTTGTGGTCCTAAGTTCTCAAGCAGCCCAAAGAAAACTACCACTTCTCTGCTGTTTCATCTATTACAGTGCTGCCTTTGACAAGGTCGATCCTCCTTCGCTTTGGAAGAAATTAAACACATGGGGTATTCCCACAAATCACCTAGGGGCCATAGTCTCTCTTTAGTCAGACACATGGGTCTGCATGAGGACAGGGCCACATACTGTCCCTTCTAAAATTCCCATCCAAGGTGGTCTGAAGCAAGGCTGCATCCTTGCCCCTCTGCTACTTAATCTATATACAACCTATCTGGGCAAAGCCTTGGCAAACAGCTGTCTTGCCTCCCCACGACTAGGAGAGTCAACTCTTTTCATCCTCCAATATGCAGATGATATCATAATAATGGACCACACCAAAGTGGACATGCAACAAGCTCTGAGTAGCCTACACAAATATAATGAAAAGAACTATCTCACGATCAACCAGGACAAGACTAAAATTGTGGTCTTCCGCCACCAGAAGAACAAGAATCTTCTTTCCTGGCACATGGGGGCCATGACTATTGAAACCGCAACAAAATACAACTACCTAGGGGTTTAGTTTTCAGAGTCCTGCATACCCTCGATCCACCTAAGCTTGCTAAAAAAGAAGACTGCAGCCATCACATACAGGCTCGCCTGCCTCAATAAGAAATTAAAAAGTGCCTCTGCTGCTCCATTCCTGAAAATCATAAAAGCCTGTTCCCTTCCAGCACTACACTATGGGCACTAGGCTTTTCTCGAGGCCTGTGCTCTGACTCTAGAACATGCACAGTGTTCAGGTCTGAAGAAAGCTTTTCAACTGCCCAGGTATCTTCGTAGGTCTAGGACTCGCCTGGAATGCGGCCTATCAAACCAAATGCTAACCTGTGAGGCCGACATCTTGAAATACTATATAAGTATACTGAAAGCATCAGTAAATTCACTTAAGACCTGCCTGAAAGACACCTTCGAGAGTTTAGGGAATCTATGGCATGGTCAACTACAGAAGGCAATTACATCTTTCAAAATCGTAGCACCTGCATTAAGATCTGACACCATCTCTTTCTTGACCTAGAAGAAGGCAATCAACAGGCAGCTTCTCTCAGCCTCATTTCAGCAAGACACTGCTTTCCTAAAATCCTCAGACATTCTAGTCCTTTTGAATGCCTTCTAGCTGGTAGGGAGACCCCAGCCATACCTCTCATTCACCGAGTGTGTAGAGATATTCTGTACATGCAGTTCCTTGGTCTCCCGAAAGCAGACTTTAACCCAGCATGGGTCAACCCAGAAAAGGAGGGGGCATGCAGATTATGCAATTTTAAACAAGAATCATGGTTACATCTCCTGTGCTGTTGCCCCTCTCTTGGCGCCGCTAGAAGGTCCTTGCTGAAACCAATCTTCTTGATGAAGGGGGCCCATACCTGCCAGGAGGCCTCCTCGATATGCTTCTCTCAATTGGATGCAAGATCTTTATCAAAGTGTTGCAAATATATCAAAGAACTCAGATGTTATCTCCAACCTCGAACTATTGACTCAACTTGTCAATTACACACAAAGGCTCATAACGGACTATTGTATTCTGAAAACCAGAAAAGTCTAATAATATGACGAATGGTCCACAGGCTATTTTAATCACCTTTTTTACTAGCTAGCCCGAGAACATGATTTTGCACCACCGCATTTGGGCTACGACTCCGTCTTTAGGTAATGTCAAGACTATTAGCCCGCACGCATGCACACAGCACTTTTTTCGGTACTATTTCAACAGACTGAAATGATGATGAAATAACACAGGGTACATACCGTCCATAATAATTCATTGTAATTGATGCTTTACATTTAAAACTAGGCTAGTTGTAAAACCTTTCCGCCATCCAAGTAACGGACGAGAGTTCCCTTAATATATGCACAATGGTTCATATGCAATTTCTCACCAAAAGATTTGCACAGGTTTTGTCGAAAAGGAATAAATGGTCGCAAGTCCACGGTTCTAGATCGCCATCTGTATTAATCCTGTTGATAAGGTAATGCCAATCTACCTGCTCAGCAATAGGCAAGCCACACTTTCAAGATATATCTTCTACCATATGCTTATGTCTGGGGGAGCTATTGGATAAAGAATTATCTCGCTTTGTCTTTTAATCTTTATTAAACTGGACTCATGTTCATATTAACACTGTATTGTAGTTTAGCTTATTGTATTTTTATGATATTGTATATTTATTATGTTCCAAACAATTGTAATGATTTTAAGTAATCAAACCATAAATAAACTCAGATAAATTAACTCCTAGTCTCTCACCCTGACAAAGAGCCTCATTTATTTATTTAGTGCAATATAAGAATCGTACAATTTTAGGATGAAATTCAAAATGAAAAGAAGAATCCACTGACTTAACTTCCTCCACATCACCAATATGGTCGAGAAAATTCACCTAATGGATTTATTTTTTCTCCAGAAATCAGATGATTTTAAATGACCTCTAAATGCCATCCTAAGTAACTATTTGCACTTGTGTCACACACTTTATCACTTCCAGATACACATAAACAAACTCTCTGCTTTTACGTTTTTGCTCATATGCTCATTAAATAACACCCAGATTTTTTTTCAAAACCCCTATGAATCTAGTGAGCTGATGCCATTGGCCAACACCTTTCCTCTGAAAATTGTTCTAGCACCAGTGCACTAAGGAACCTTTTGAAAGACCAAATAATTGTGGAATTTTACAAAAACTGAATTTACTGTGCTTCAAAGACATGACTTTGCAGTATGCAGAGTTGTGGTGCCAAGAGGTCACCAAGGTGGCATTAGTAGCACTTTATTAGCTAAATCTAATACTGAAGAATTATATGCTGCTACAAAAGGCTTTAACAGTTGTAAAAGGCTCTGAACCCCAGTTATAGGAGGAAAACACAGGTGGATGTAGTGATCTGCTGATCACTGGTCTAGTTGTTTTTTGTTTTTGTTTTTTTGTTTATTGAGTTTTGATAAACAGAAAAACGTACAGCGTGTTTTCTCATATACATGTTCGGGACCATAGTTTTATCCCATATTGTACCTACATCCATCACTGGTAGCCCTACACAGAGAGCAGTAGCAGTCGAGTAAAAATCGAGGTTTGCATGTTAATATAAAGGTCAAATTTCCGATACATATCAATGGAACAAAAGGAAATTAACCAAAAAAACAAAACACAACTTGAACCCCAAACCCTTGGGGGCGAGCCAACAACAGCAGCACGTTACATTACAGTGTGGTTAAATGAAGAGACACAACTTTGTATACATTGTTAGCTATACATTGGTCAAAGGGAAGCATCTATTCAGTAGATTAACCAACCTGTGGCTCTATCTCCCCGACCCTCCAATGTCCATACATTCAACTTTGTCATAACCCCACACAGTTCCTGCCTACGTGGCGTAGAGACGAGCCCTCAGAGTTCCCCCACACCGTCCTCTGTCGTGACCCGGGCTCGAACGCAGTCTTGGAATGGACCCCAGATATCCCGAGGTCGAGACGCCACTGGCATTAATTCCCAAAATGTATGTAATTGTTCCTGACAAAGTGTAACGTCTGTTATCCAGCATTTCGTTTGTGGGACTCCGGGCCTCCCCCAGGACATGGCTACACGTCTATATAAAACACAAGCACAGGTGCACCACATATTAATTACAGGATATAAAAAAATACATAGGTATAATCCATATGCAATACAAATATTATTCAAAATTTATTTTTTATTTCAGAATTCTCTTTTTTTTTTAAAAACAAACATATGCATCAAAATTTTCACAGTGATACAGCCACAGCCGACGCGTTTCGTCCTACTAGAGGACTTCTTCAGGGCGCTAGTAACTTTAAGAAGATCAATCACCACAAAAAGGAAGAGTCGAGAGAACAATCAGAGAAACTGCCTATCTCTCGTTCCCCATCTAAATCGCAGATATCAAAAATACTTCACATCAGAAGTTTAAACAATGTTCCTCAAAGCTATCGATGTTAGAAAAATATATACGGTAAGGATATCAAGGAGAATAGATGAAGGGGCGGGGCGTGCATGTAGATTAATGCCTTGCCGCCTATTGATGGTCGCCCAATTCAGTCAAACGTCACGGTAAAGGGACGTCCCTTTACCGTGACGTTTGGAAACCTGTTGATAGCCTAATATTGACTATTAACAACGGTTCCAGCATATATACTTTGCTGTGTAACTGATAAAGTTTGGGTCTGCAGGATATGGTTTTGGGGCTGGTGACATCATACTCTTGTGACTGAATTGGGCGACCATCAATAGGCGGCAAGGCATTAATCTACATGCACGCCCTGCCCCTTCATCTATTCTCCTTGATATCCTTACCGTATATATTTTTCTAACATCGATAGCTTTGAGGAACATTGTTTAAACTTCTGATGTGAAGTATTTTTGATATCGGCGATTTAGATGGGGAACGAGAGATAGGCAGTTTCTCTGATTGTTCTCTCGACTCTTCCTTTTTGTGGTGATTGATCTTCTTAAAGTTACTAGTGCCCTGAAGAGGTCCTCTAGTAGGACAAAACGCGTCGGCTGTGGCTGTATCACTGTGAAAATTTTGATGCATATGTTTATGTTTTAAAAAAAAGAGAATTCTGAAATAAAAATAAATTTTGAATAATATTTGTATTGCATATGGATTATACCCATGTATTTTTTATATCCTGTAATGAATATGTGGTGCACCTGTGCTTGTGTTTTATATTGCTGTGATCCTATGAGGATCTGCACTGTGATGGTGGGTGCGTTTCAGTGTGCACACAAACCCCAGGAAGAATAGAGGGGTAATAATACTAGAGGGATAGCAGTTCAGGTGCTGTATCTTTAGAGGGCTCCACTGTCAGACCCTGTTCAAGCATGGCTACATGTCTCTTTGCCAAGAGTAACAGCATGGCCAGTAATCGCCTGGACTCCACTGGTGTGTCCTTCGTGTATCCCAAGAGCCCCAGCAAGGGGGATGGCTCCAGTCTCAGGTCAAGTATTTCATTTATGAAGGCAAATATCGAGCACCAGAATTGCGCAATCTTGGGGCATTGCCAGGCCAAGTGTATGAATGGGGCTTGAAGACCGTTACACCTCCAGCATCAGGCATTCTCCCGGAGACCCATACGCAGGAGCTGCGCAGGTGTCCTAGAATACCTATGCAGGAATTTAAAATGGATCAGACGTAATTTATAGTTTGGGGAGAGCAGTTCCTGCTGCCCACAGCAGAACTTCCATTGGTCCTCCGTCAAAGGTGTGGGTAGTTCCGCGTTCCAGCCCTCGAAAGACGTATGTTTAGCAATAGGAAAGTCAGTTTGCATCTTAGTGTAAAGACGAGTGATCAATTTGTGTTGGGCCTCATTCAAAATCAACTGCTCCAATGCATTCAGAGTGGGAGGTGGGGAGGGAAAGGAAGCATGCAGTTTGCGGCAGGTGGCTCTGATTCTATAAAACAAAAGCAAGTCTGAAAAATGCGTGGTACTCGTCTCCGCCGAGTCTGGGGGGCCGCAGAAGGTGTTCACTGGATATAGATCAGCCAAGGTCAACCAGCCCAGTCTTTCAGCCCTAAGCACCTCTCCGCGGCGCTCCGCAATTGCCGGTATTAGGGGATTGTATGCAAGGGGAGCAGAAGGAGCGAACAGCACGTCATGCCCAGCTCTTAAGCGCAATTGATGCCTGGCCCATCTGAGCGTCTCTGTGGTATCTATTTCGTTTCTCGGTCTCCGAAATTTAGAAAATATGGCCACATCTAATGGAACCGGAGCAACCCTATCCAGTTCGATCGCAATATGCAGCTGGAACGGAGTCGGGTGTACCCAGTGATGCAGAAATTGAGCTTGCGCACAGTAGGCATACAGAGAGATGTCCGGCGCACCCAGCCCTCCCTGGTTCAGGGGGAGAGTCAAAAGCTCCCAAGCCATACGGGCCTGCCCTCCAGCCCACACAAGCGTAATGAACATGGATCTAAGTTTATGTAGAAAGGCCTTGGTGAGCATAATAGGAAGATTGACAAAGAGATACACAAATTTGGGCAGCACGACCATCTTAGCGATGGCTATTCTACCCGGGAGTGAAAGCAGAAGACGTGCCCATGTCTGAAGCTTACTTTCAAACCAGATCACAGCCCGTTCAAAATTCATCGTCCAGAGTTCCTGCACATCCCGACTGAGCCATATCCCCAAGTATTTAATTGGGCCCTGTGCCCATGTCAGTGGGTAATCCAGTGTAAACTGGATCGTGACATCAGTCAAGGGAAAGATGGTTGATTTTCCCCAGTTGATCTGGATCCCGGAGAGGGCACCAAATTTAATTAGTTCTTCCAGCATGGGGTGTGTGTTATTCGCTGGATCTACAAGATAGAGCGTGATGTCGTCCGCGTAGAGCGATATTGTCAGCCCTCGAGACGAGATCCCTATTCCCCTATTTGTGTGATGTTGACTTATTCTGGCGGCTAGAGGTTCCATTGCTATTGCGAAGAGGAGTGGGGATAAGACACCCCTGCCTAGTACCTCTGGATATAGGGAAGCGCTCTGACTCTAAGCCTAGCTGTTGGACCTGTGTACAGAAGTTTAATTTGGGCGATAAAGGTGGGACTGCGGCCCATTCTGGTCAGTACAGCAAAGAGATAAGACCATTCTAGGGTATCAAATGCTTTGGTAGCATCTAATAGTATCGCCGCCGCCGGAGTTTGAGGATGTAAATAGTGCAGCAGAGAAAAGAAAGTGCGCAGGTTATGAGCCGTCGATCGGCCCGGTATGAAACCGGATTGATCCGGCCTCGCTATCAACAGGAGTAATGGTTGTAATCTTTGGGCTATGAGCTTGGCTAAAATTTTATTATCCAGATTTATAAGGGATAACGGGTGGTAAGAGTCCCAGCTGGTGGGGTCTTTATCCGGCTTCAATAAAGTAAGTATGACTGCTTCGCGCATCGAGGGGGGGGGAGGGAGCCGGTTTCCACCGATTCTTGGTAAATGTCTAATAATCTAGGGGCCGGTATGTCACAATACGTTTTGTAAAAGGAGGCTGGTATGCCATCAAGCCCGGGGGCCTTGCCATTAGGGAGACGGTTTATTACTTTAGTAACATCTTCCAAGGTGTAAGGATCATCTAGGTATTCCCTGTGAGCGTTGCTAAGCCAAAGTAACTCCAATGAGTCCAGGTATTGCCACATCTCCTCATGCATGTCGAGAGTGGTGGATGTATAAAGGTTCGCATAAAAATCAGTTAGGTGGTTAAGTATTTGTTGTGACCCTCTAATGGAGTCCCCTTCATTTTGTTTGAGTTCAGTGATAATGTTGGCGATTCTCGATGGTCTGAGCATGCATGCTAGCGTCTTCCCAGGTCTGTCACCCTTCCCATACCTCCTAGCTGCGCTATATTTCCCCAAAAACTTAACCTCGTGGTTAGCCTCCTCCGTATATTCAGTGATCAGTTCTCTGTTTGTAGCCAAGTGCGTCCCAGTGTCAGAGAGAAATAATCTCTCCTCATTCTCCTTAAGTTGATGTTCAAGCGCACTGAGTCTCTGTCTAATCTATTTTAGAACTCCTGCCTGTTTCGCTATACAACAGCCCCGTATGACCACTTTGAACGCTCCCCAAAGTGCACCTGCTGTTGCAACTGAGCCTTCATTTTCACAGAAGTAGTTGCTAATAGCCTGACGAATCTCCTCGCAGAATACTTGGTCTAACAGAGCCTCACTAGGGAGCCTTCACGAGAAAGGGAGCTTCTGCACCCTGGGGAGCTCTAGCTGTAATAGGCATGGGGCATGGTCTGAGAAAGTTCTGGGGAGAAGGGAGACCTCCGAGGTCCACGCTGCAACATCACGGAACCCCACCCAGAAATCTAGCCGGGACCATGCACTGTGCTGCATGGTTACGCATGATCCCTCTAGTCTATCCGGATTTCGGTGTCTCCATATATCTACAAGATCATTAGTGTGGATCAGAGAGTTCAGTGCAGCACTCGCCCTGGGATGCAAGCTACGGGACGCTCCTCATCTATCCATAGAGTCGTTCAATATAGCATTGAAATCGCCCCCCCCAAATGATTGTGTCACAGTCTAAGCCGGCTATGAGTGCCCAGATCTTGTGGAAGAAATCAGGATCATCAATGTTTGGCCCGTATATGGCTGCGAAGACCACCTCCGTTTCACAGAGAAAGCCTTTAAGCACAATAAACCTGCCCTCCGTGTCAATGTGAGTGTGCGCTGCTGTCCAATTCAGTCCTTTACGCGTCAGGATGGCGACTCCACATGAATAATTGGAATAGCCAGTGGAGTACGTCTTGTCCCAGTGGCCATGTCGTAGTTTAGCGCTTGACGCATCTAAGAGGTGCGTCTCTTGCAGAAAGCAGCAGTCTATCTTATGGCGTATCAAGTATGCATGAATTAACCTGGCCTTCCTGTGGTCATTCAGACCTCTGATGTTCCAAGTTAGAAGCCTCAGGGCTGTCATTTTACGTTACTACAGTGGTTGTTGTGTATAGCACATTCCTCCCCCTATCGACAAAACGTGTTGTGTAACAAGAAAAACAAGCATTGCTGTGTTGCACCCCCACTCCCGCCCCCCCACCCACTCCAACCCCCCAAATAGGTTGAGATCCATTATCCCCACCCTTCCCCCACCCTCGCACACCCCAAAAAAACATGAAGAAACTGAATAAGATTGGGAGATCTCCCTTGGGGCGAGATGTCGCCGGCTAACACCCTGGCTAGAAACTAGGTGGCTCGGGGTCTCCATGAGAACGTGACTTAGATTAACAGAAACATATCGATCCGACTCATCATCCAGTCTGGGGGTATAAAGGCAAGTAAGACAGCAACAGTCAGCATATTAAACAATGGCAATGATATATACAATTTTTATAGTACCACCTCCCAGCAGCAGATTGAACGGAGTGCAGAGCTGAGCGAGCTCAAGTTAATAATTTTCGCTCAATGTTCCATCCGTGTGTCCTGTGGATTTCGCCTGCTGCTTGATTCCTGCAGCGTGTTTAGCAAATTTTAAAGCAGATTTTGCATCCGTAAAGAAGTGCTGGTTTCCCTCATGAGTGACTCTGAGCTTGGCCGGGTAGAGGAGGGCATATGTAATATCAGCCTGCCAGAGGAGACGTTTGGCCGGGACGAATTCCCGCCTCGCCGACTGCACCGCGGGGGTAAAGTCCGGGAATATGGAGATTTGGTTTCCTTGGTGCATGATCTGGCCCATTTCTCTGGCTACCCACAAGATGGTGTCCCTGTCCCTGTAGTTCAGAATGCGGGCTAGGATAGGCTGTGGCGTGCCTCCCACAAGAGGTTTAGGGGCCAGAGATCTATGGGCTCTTTCCACTATGAACATTGGTGAAAGAGAAGCCGCAAAAATGTCGCGAAGAAGCTTTTCAACAAAGTCCTCCGCTTTGCCCATGGCTGTTGTCTCAGGGATTCCTGTGATGCAGACATTATTGCGGCGGGATCTGGCCTCCAAGTCCTCATTCTTGGCCTTAATAACTTCTAGGACTTTCTCCATGTTTAGTAATTGTTCGCAGGACTCAGTGTGGAACTCTTGCGCGTCTGAGACCAGGTTTTCAAGTTGGTCTAGTCGGAGCTCGTGTGAGTCCACTTGTTTCTTGACTTGATCTAGACGGTCCATGAGCTTGTCGATTTTATTATCGATAGTTTTTAGGCTGGATCGCACCTCCAGGAGTATAGAACGCATGTCATCGCTTCCCCCCATCGCCCCCGATCCCTGCTCATTTTCAGGTTCAGGCTCTGAGTTAGCAGTTCTGGTATGTCTCTTATTTTCAAAGGGGAGCTTGGTTTGTCTGGTATCTGTTTTCCCCATTGCTTTATTAGGGCGCGCTACTAGTTCGCAAGGGAATGTTCCTCTCGGCCACTGAAAATGTTACTTCTCAGGCGTAACGTGCACCCCGGCCTCTCCTTGCAAGGGGCTCAGCAATTAAGTTAATGGATAGCGAGGTGTCTTGATATCAGAGCCAACAGGGGCTTCGTAGATTGAGCCATCAGGGGTTAGAGGCCCAGGAGACCACCTCGGGCTTGAGGTGTTGTATAGACGCGTGGGGTGCTAGAGCCTTCTTTTAGTCCTCTCGTGCAGTCAATGCACCCTGTGGACCTGCCCAGTGTGCAGGCAGGTTGTGGTGTCAGCGTCACCATCGTAATGTCGGACCAATGTGGGCTCCAGAGTACTTCAGCGGCACAGCAACCTTCCCCTTGCCTGTGCGGTGGGAACCCCTTATGTGCCAGTAGGCTTACGATTCACCCGGCCTCCCGGGCCCTTCAGACGCTTCCAGGCCGGGGACTCAGCACACGCCCACAGCTATGGCACGAAGCAGGAGGCAGAGCTCTTCTATTCAGCCGTCTGTCCCACAGTCACTCCGAGCGCAGTCACTGCTGGCAAGGGGGCTCCTTCCCGCAGGGCGGCCCCGAACGCCGGGAGCTCTGCCGGCCCAGTCAGTGCAGATAGAGCCGCTCGTGAGGGCCCCCCTCGCCTCTCACCTTCGGATTAGTTCATCCGCAGGGCACACGGCCAGCCACGTAGACCTGGATCAGTCACCAGACTCGATGCTGCGTACCCAGTCTGGAAACAGGCAGGCCAGATCACCCTTCTCTCCGGGGCATCAGCGATGCTATGTGTCGACGCACATGCCGAAGCGATTCAGGCCCGCAGCGCGCGCACTCCGATCCGGGCGCAGCTCGGAGCAGCTCGCAGCCATCCAATGGCACCTGATACGGCCTCCGGACTCAGCTCAGTCAGTGCCCCAGTGGACGGAGACTCGGCTGCAGGTGAGCTACAGCAGTCACGCTCACAAATACGGGCGGATTATTCACGGATATTGGCCTAGCCGGCGGAGCCCTCTCAAGGAGCGCCATTTCGCTGCTCGGCTAGACCACGCCCCCCACTGGTCTATTTGTTAGAAGCACCAGCCACTCCCCAAGGGCTGGCTCACACACCACCCCACACCTATCCAGCACAGGCGTGTCTGCCAATAAAAGGGGCCGGGCGCACGTGCCCTGAGCCAGTTCTACCAACCAAGTATTGTGTCTGTGTCCAGTCATTATGTGTGCATGAGGGCCTAGGACCCTGCACCATTACATTGGCGATGAGCGGGACCTGCCCGCGTGTGCAGCCGCCTTGTTAGGTGGTTGAAGGGGGAAGAGTGCTGCCCGTGTCCAGCGCACCCCCTAGGAGCAGGCGCAGGATGCGCCTAATGGCCCGCGGGGCATGTGAAGAGCCCCGAGGGTGAAAGAGGTGATCGGGAGCCCACCCTGCACCTGAGATGCCCGTGAACATATGGCGGCACCCGATCGCAGTGAGACCTGCATGGGGAAAGCGAGAGCCTCGTGAGGTGAGCGAGAGAGCCTGGGGCATACCCACACTCAGGGGCCTGATGCACATGAAGTGTTGGTGGCGGCTACCCGATCGATGGCCTGCAGAGACCTGCTGAAAGTGAAGGATTGAAGATTCCCTGTTGGCAGCCCCAGCCCCCGTGCAGCCCGTGCGGTGAGAGTGGCTGCTACGGAGAGGACGGAGAAATTCAGAAATGACGCGTGGCCGTTGGCTATACAGAGAACAGGTATGGCAGAAGTCGGGAGGCGGTGCCGTTGCCATCCCCGAGACACTGATGAGGCCTGGTATGCCCTCCTGCATGGCCATAAAGAAAAAGCATGTACCGTACTGTGCTGAGGTGTCACGTGTGCGGTCGTACCTGGTGGCCGGCGCAGCCGTAGTGGGAGGAGAGGGGCCGCTCACCATGCAGTGTAAAGGCCGAGTGTGTCCTTGTGCATGACCGACAAAGAGAAAGCTGAAGTGATGCAGGAACTCAAGCTGCACGCAGGACCAGCGGCAGTGAGTAAAGCGTGCACCGATAGAACTGGTTCCTTGCCCCTCCCCCCCACCAGAGTGAAAAGACAACGGGTGGAGTGCCGCGGGTGCGACCGAAAAGCTGAAGTGAGTGGGAGGTCTGCTGGGAAGGAAGATGCAGCGAGGGCCCCTCTTATAATTAAAAAATGAGAGAAAGAAATATGTATATTGTAGAACTTACCGAGGAGAGCAAGTCCTGCTGCCTGGCACGTATCCCGCAGCGTGAATTCGGGCGGCGGGCGGCGGAAAAGTTGCCCCGCCCCTGAGACTGGTGAGAAGTTAAACTCACCTGGGGGAGGAAAGCAGCAAGGCCTTTGCAAGTTGTGAAGGCATGGCGAGAGGCGCCTGAGGCCGTCTTCAGCCCTAACCGACAGGGACATGAGGAACACGGCATGCCCTGACGAGCTGTTGTACTAGTCCCAGTAACTGCACACGAGGGCTGCAGCGTTGGGAAGCTGCCAGGGCCGTAAAATGAAGCAACACTACCATCTAGTGGCTGTTTTGCGATATCATACCAACGAAAAATAAGGACAATAGAACAATGATTGCACAGTGATTGGCCTCCGGGAAGGCTGCTGTGGCGTAAAGAACGAGGAAGGAGTATGTCCAGCAGTGCCCTACACGAGAAGCAGCTGGAGTAAAGCAGGGCCTCCAGAGAGGACCTGTGCACACCAAGGAGCCAAAGGTTTCCCAGTACTACAAAAGTGGAAGAACCAGACAGCAGGAACTGAAAGGAGAATAGGCAATGCTGCCCACGTGAAAGAAGGGAACTGCAGCACAGGAACAGTGGCTACCAACCCCTAGTTATTGTTAAGAGGACAATATCAACAGGGGAACCTTGAAGACAGAGACTGTCAGGACTGGTGAGGACAATGCGAGGACGCCTAGTGGCCACAGGCGATTACCGCAGCAAGCAAGGACACCGGAAGTTTGCCACCATGAGAGAAGGCAGCAAGTCCCTGGAGAACAGAGGAAGTGCGCAGCATGCGGGCCCAGTGGCGAGAGGATGCCTCCGCAAGTGGAAGACGAGCAAAGAGCGCACAGAGTGACATTGCGCAGAAGATGTACCCCAGACGCGGACGGTACAGGCTGGAGCTCAAGAGCGAGGAAGCTAGGTGGTAACACGGCGTGACTCATCCTGTGAAGCGGTGACCTGCGAAGAGGTCGGAGAAGCGGCGACCTGCTAGAGGTCGGAGAAGCGGCGACTGGAGAAGAGGTCGGAGAATCAGTGACCGGAGAAGAGGTCGGAGAAGATGACCAGGGAGCGGTATGAGAACATGACCAAGGAGAGGTCTGACAAGAGGACCGAGAAGAGGTCCGTGAATGGGACTGAGGAGAGGTCTGACAATATTGACCTGAAGTCAGAAGTAATGAATGGAAGAAGGTCGCGACGACAGGTTTGGTCACCGAGCGAAGAGAAGGTATTGTCCTAGGGGAGGACACGACCAGGGATGCCCATGCGGAGTGCACGCCACACGGAGAGGCCTGGTCCGTGAAGATGAGCAAGAAGATGGGACTAGACCGCGTCGCGAAGTGGAAGAATAAGAAGGAGGAAATTGTGTGGCACGACGCCACCGTGAAGATACCTCATGAGGAAGGAAGAGAGAAGTTGAGAGAAGTGTGTGATCTACCAACTCGCACCCCAGAAGGCGAAGGTGACAAGTGCAAGAACATCTGAGCACATGGGGCACAGGGCCTGGAGAACATCGGTGGCACTCGGAGAAAATACCTATCTACGAGTCTTCAGCACACCTGGTGATTGCAGAGGTGAGCAGGCTGGACCATTTGTGACACCCACCTTTGGGGTTGAACGGGATACTGGATGGCGAGAGTGCTTGGACGGCCTGAAGAAGAGGATCTGAACACTCCACACCAGACCGTGGATATCCAAGGGGCAAAGGCCTCAGGGACGCCGGTGGGAGTGGGTCCCGCCACGAGAAATGGGTCCACAGCCGCTCTTCCGCAGGTCCCAGGAGGACGAAGATCTCGTGCGGAATGGCAGCAGCCAACAACTACCCTTCAGGTGGAGCTAAGGACATGAAGGTGGGACTCGTAGCGATTCCTCCACACATCCCGAGGGTGCGTTGGAGTGACACGGCGAAGTGCACCTGTCCAGTGGAAGCCTGGTGAGGAGGGCCTCCGGGACATTCCGTGAGAGGGGAACACCTGCGAGAGGGGCATCCTAGTGAGAGGGATGTCCTGCAACTACTCCACCAATTGTAGAGAGAAGCAATGCTGCCTGTGGGGAGAAACCACGACAGCCAGGACTGATTGGTGGAAAGTAACAGCCATCCGATCCACCATCACTCTACCTGTTTCGTCACCACGAGAGCGATGCCGAGAAAAGTGGTGAGGACAACTTCCATGCACAGAGTTGAAAGAAGACCGGACCCGCAGAGCACCCATGAACTGTGCCAAATAGAACTGGTGGTCCCAGCTGCGGGTGTAACATCATCTTTTACCTTGCAAGCAGCTAAAGAGACCCAGTGGAAGTTTCCGTTATCTTGTTTATTTTTATTTCATTCTCTCCCACAGGTTGAACTTTACTGTTTCCTGTTTGAATAAAGTTTGGGAGGGATGTAGTGATCTGCTGATCACTGGTCTAGTTGTTAGAAGCACCAGCCACTCCCAGAGTGCTGGCTCACACCCCACCCCACACCCATCCAGCACAGGCGTCACTGCACATGTGACCTTGCCAATAAAAGGGGCCGGGCGCACGTGCCCAGAGCCAGTTCTACCAACCAAGTATTGTGTCTGTGTCCAGTCATTATGTGTGAAGAGGGCCTAGGGCCCTGCACCATTACAGTGAGGGCCTTTGACGAGTGGCAGGGCCTATAACAATAGGTATAGCCTAAGGCAATAGGGCTTCAAAGCTATTACAACATTCCACACACTGAGGGCACAAGGATCTA
This sequence comes from Calotriton arnoldi, assembly GCA_963921515.1. Classification (NCBI taxonomy): domain Eukaryota; kingdom Metazoa; phylum Chordata; class Amphibia; order Caudata; family Salamandridae; genus Calotriton; species Calotriton arnoldi. The sequence goes on along the minus strand of CAWUFW010003468.1, from coordinate 525,723 downwards.
AAATGAACAATGAGAAGCAAGAACATAAACATTGCAATGTTGGAATAGAAGGTCTGACCCAGCCGTTATAGGTCGTGAGCAGGGCCAGACTGTCTACCAGGGGTTTAAGTGGGCTGGCAGGGTGGGGGCCGGTTTTGCTGCTGAAAACCTGCTGGCCACATTCTTACTTGCAGCGTTTCTAAATAAACAGTGCAAAAATAAATTTTAAAGCGTGCTTAAAGCTTACTTTAAAACCATTTGTTTTTGCATCATTTATTTGAAGTCCTGCAAGTAAGAACATGATCGGGGTAGGTCCCCAGCAACAAAAAACGGCCCCCACCCTGCCAGCCCACTGAAACGCCAGGTACCCAGTAGGCCAGTCCGCCCCTGGTCATGAGCCACTCTAATGTCTTCAGTGAAGCGCTCAACATTCCAATGTTCTAATATATAGTTAATTTTTTTAAATTAGGCGCAATTCAAAAAAATCTCGGATTATTATTGAACCAAGATCATTTTTAAGGGGGGTGGGGGTGTTTCCAATGTAAGTGGTTAGTAAAAACAACCGAGTGTGAAATACTGACAAACTGCAGCTACAAGGTCTATACTTGCACAGATGGACTATACTTACACAGATTGATGCGTGCCAGTACGGAAGCGTGGTGGTTTCAACGCACTGTCCACTGATGACGTTCCATATACACATCTCCCTGTCAAACAGAACCACATATTTTGATCAAATACACTCAATTTGTTTGCAAGAATCTTTTGACTCAAGTTTTTTTAGTTTTTTGTTTTTTCCTTAGATGTTCTCAAATACAGCCTTTTTTATTAGGTTAATGGGCAGGAAAATGCTGCTTACTTTCTCAATGGTTGTCACATGCGGTATAACACCTGTATTTTTTGTTTTTGTGGTAAACGCACACTTCTGGCTAGTCACAAACCACAGTTTAAATCTGGGCCAGATCTACAAGTAACTGTAGCATTCTGTCATGGCTCGTCAATCTGTCTCCATAGCCATCATGGCTAGAACTGCAACGGCTCATTTCACTCAACTCAAAATACACATTTTGAGACATCCACGCATTCTGTACTACTCCGGCTCGTGTCTAAAGAGCAAACAGTGCCACCAAGAGGTTGTTTTAGGAGCTGATGAATTCCTTGAATAGAGTGCGCTTGTATAAACCACGCAATTACAGTACAATGTCAAAATGTTCAACGAATCTGTACAGTGCTAGTTTAAAAGGTGTCACTTTTAATAGTGCATTTATATTAAAAAAGGCTTCAATATATAGCAAAGTAAGACAATCCTAAATCGATGCAAAAATGGAATATGCCACAGTCAATAACAACCACAGAAACGAAGGCATTCATGGATTAACTTTAAGAGGAAGCGAATATTTTACTGCCGAATGCGGTTTCGACCCTTTGTTGCCTTTGATAACTACTTCCGCTATGACGTGTCTGTAATGCTGACCCCACGATTTAACCAAATTGATCACAAAGCATTTGTGTTCAGTGCTGTCGATGTAATTGGTCTTAAATAGTGCAGTTCATGCTGCAATTACCTTTACCACTACTACTTGAAAGTATACTTTTAGCGGTGGCAATATTTCAAACATCTTTCCACATACTTCGTATGACACTGCCCCCGAGACAAAAAGATGATACAGCACAACATAACAGCACCATAAACATACACCAATGATAGAGCGAAATGTTCTTGTGAATTGTAGGGGTGCATCATAATCACTGATAGGCCGCACCCACATGTATTCAGACATATCCGTATATTCAGTTGTATATTCATGCATGTTTAGTAAAGAATGAATAGTTCGCTGAGACAAAGTGAACTCAGCAGCATAATGGTGTTAGGATAATGATGTAATGTGATGCTTATTGAATTATGTGAACATAATGCATGGAGGAATTAGTTCGTGTGTAATGTAATTGCAGTAGTTTAAACGTGCACCATATTAAAGTTGCACATGAAATTCATTGTTTGCATATGAATCGTAATGAAAATGCTTATAGGGAAACGTAAGATGTGTGTTTAAAAGTCATATGTAAAGGCCTGACTACATATATGATTAAGGAAGGCCTGGTTTGTTCTTATGTTAGCTTATTTCGTAGGCAGTGAAAAGATTCTCTTGGTAAGGCTCTCTGGGCATAAACGGTAGATTTAATTTGCACAGTAGAAGGTTTCTGTTGAACGTATCTTGTTGCAGGTGCAAGGACACATGTCTCGTTAGTAAGACTAACTCTTTGTTTTCGAAAGCTAGAGAGAGGGGAGGCATGGTACGGGGAGTGAAATGGAATTTAGGGATGATACTTTCAGCGGAGAAGGTGCCTGGGACTCAAGGTCATCGCAACCGTCCAGGATGAAGTAACCGTTTCGATGGAAAAGCACAAGAAAGAAGACCTGGCCAAGGAGGCGTGACAAAGGCGTGTACAATTGTAATGTGGTTTTGTATTAGGGATAGTGCCCTGAGGGAGGAGGCCAGAGAAGAGGTAGGGGAGACCTGAGAGAAGGACAGAGCTGAGCTTAGGTATTATGTGATTGCACTTCTTAGGAAGTCTTCACAGCTGACACCTTTATTCACTCTTGCCTGGGAAATTCGTTATGCAGGGATGTCACTTAGCGTTAGTGTAGGGACAGCTATTGATTTTAAGCTTGTTTAGTCCAATGAAGAGCAACTTAGAAATTGGAGCAATCATAGTCTGGTTGATCCTTCTAGAACTTTCTATTCTCCTTATCCTGAGTCGGGTGAGATTCCTGCGTAGATTATTATTTGTATTAGTGCCCATTTATTTCTTTAACCTCGTGTTGAGGTGCTTGCACGTTCAGTTATTTTTGGCGATAATAAATTCTCAAACTTGAATTCGGAGTCAGTGGTCCTTTCAGACAAAGTAAATGCTGATATATAACCTGATGAGATTCTCTCCTTTACACTATTCAACAGGTAAAAAGATCTTGGCGACCAGAAGGTTCTTATAGATAATTAGATAAGAATCGGCGTTATCACCAATAACATGGCAAGACATAATATTAATGGAACAACAAATGCACGACAGAAAAAATTACTGACACTCTAAAATACAACACACAGTGGTAATGCACGAAAACACCGTGGCAAGGAAATACGTTCACTAGCACAGCAACAAACTTCAAAAGTGCACAATAGCAACACAATGGCATGCCAACCCATTTCCAAAAACAACAAAAAATGATTAATACATCACAGAAAAACAACACAATATATTCACATATAATAGCATAACAAAGTCATTGTGATCTTGTTTGTTAGGTTTAATTGTATTTTGTGTTGGGTTTTATGTTCTGTGATTTCCCTTGTATAGAGTTTTGTTGAGCTGATTATTTTGTGATGTTTTGTCAGCCAAGCTGTATTTTGTTGTTGGTTTTGTAGGGCATTTGTGTACTATTGCATTGCTGTGTTGTTGTAGCATGCTTTGTGTTATTTGTGTTGCTGTGGTTTTGCTAATGCATTCTTTTCTAATTGTTTTGTGCTGTTTTATTGCTGTGTGCTGTTTTCCGAGTTGCTTTGTTGTGTTTCTGTTTTTAAGTGAGTTCTCCCCTTACTTCTCGTCCATCTAGTTAACTATTGTTTTCATCACTCCGAGAGGTCACTGACGGGCATAGCCAATTTCCTATTAACGGACCATAGGAAAAGTGTGCAGATGGCACTTTGATCTCCAATTGTCTCTCTGCCTTGTGACAGCGCCCAGAAGCGGCCGGTGGATTCATATGACGAATTGATCGATGAAGTGAAACAATCCATGGGCCGTATGTCTGAAGTTGGGTGAAGCAGTACAGACCGTGTTAGTAAGGATGGCAGGGCAGATTTCTTGTTGTGGGAGATTATTCTGCCATTCCATGAGAAATCAATTCTATAACAACTGATCACGAGCTCAATGGAGATATAAAAACACTAACATTAGGTGTCTAGGTCTTCCTGGGTTCCGCTCTGATGTGTGACACTTGATGATATATAGTGTGAGTCTAACCACAGGTCAAAGTAGAACTTAGCAATGTGGTTAAGCGCAGGTTCAAGGCTCATGTATGCAAAAACTATGCTAGTAAGGCTGGTGTGCATCAAGATAGAAGTTGTTGAGACCTGTGGGGCTGACAATGGCTTGCGCTGTCGTTTCTCTAATCCAGCTTGGTACCAACTCCCTTTCTGTACTTACTCCTGTGGGGGACTGAGCATGCAGTGGCCCAAGAGTTCAGACCACTGCTTCCCAGGACCCCTCTCTCCATTGCCACCCTGGCGGACAGCGACAGTCCCTGTGTCAAGCTAGAGGCAAAGCTACTAGTTCAGATTAAAACCTCGCAGTAGGGCATATGTGGTGTTGGACACCTTTGAGGAGAAGAGCTCGTTTCCCCTGTTCCTCTGAGCCCCTCTGCTGTCTTCTCCCACATGAGCGAATGTATTCCTGTTGAGGACTATGTGGGTGAGGCACAGGACCTTAGAACTATCTGTCCTAGGACACCTCTTGTGAGAAGTTGGCCTGGTATATGCTGTCCACTAATTATAGTGGGCACCTTGCACCAGTCCAAACAACCCCTTATTGGAGATAGGTTAAAGACAACCTTATTGAAAGCTATCCTAGTGGTAGCTATGGAGAGCAGCCTTCAGGCTAAGTCTTGAAGGAATGTAAAGCAGCTTGTTTTACCAGTCTATAATCTCTTGAGTGATCAAATGAAAGAGCACCACACCAGGTATATATTCAAAATATATGTATTTATTGCTAAACACACCCCTCTAGTCTCTTTATGAGGCTAGAGTTCGAAATACACAAGTTAGAAGTTATTTAAACACAAGTAGTAGCACAAATACACGTTTGGGCCCTAGGGGCGTACCAAACCATATACCAATAAAGTGGTATAAGAACCACGACTGAACTAGACACTAGGCCTAGAGCCTCTAGAAGTGCTTGGACCACAAGGAACCACCCAAGGTAGTGACACAGGGGACCCACGGGGGGCAGCGTGCAGTGTAAATACACAACCGCGATACGCCGTTAACTTCTATGGAGAAAGTCGCGATCAGGAAATTAAAGAAAAGGGACACTTAAAGGAGGACTTGGAGCAAACCCTTTGAGAACTAGGTCGTTCTAGAGTCTCTACCCACGGGAGCACCGGAGTACTCGTGTTACCTCACCCAGGGAAGCCGGGTGCATAGGTGCCTTTCGGGGTCGGGTTTCGTCGTCGATTTGAATGGCGATTTGCTGCAAAGTGCTGCTGGCGACCAAGTGGAAAGTGTCCGGGTGGATCCAAGAGTGGATCGGAGATCTGAAGAACCTGAAAGCAGAGGGGACAGAGTCTGGGTCACTAGCCAGTGACCAGGAAGGCGATGGACAGATGCCCACCGATGTCGCTTGCTTCAAGTGCGTTGACGGTCGTCTTGACTCTTCAGCCACGAGGTCCAGGAGGCGTTGTCGGCAACCAGGAGCAGGATTCGGGCTGGTACACGATGTCTGTCGAGTGCTGAGGTGTCGGCGACCGGATTGGACCCAACAAGCCTTGGCAACGGCAAGTCTTGGTGAAGATGAAGATCGTCGATGGTGCAGACCAGCAAGGTCTGAGGAACTCACCCAGCAAGGGTAAGTGAGGGCAAGCCTGGAGCAACCAGGGAGCCCAAGAAGAAAAGGATTGGCCTTCGTTAAGGGCTACTAGCTAACGGGCTAGCGACCGCAAAGGAGCCTCGTGACGCCGCACGCGGATCTGGCTTACAGGACACTCGTGAAGTGGGGGCCAGTGATCTTTGGTGCAGGTGGTGCTGGAGGCTAGGGCTACTCGAAGCCCAAAGCACGACTTCTTGGGAGACCCAGAAGAGGATGCACTTGCAAATGTGCTCGGTGTCCAGGGGTCACGGTCTCAAGTCACCCACGATAGCCACGGGCCTCAGCTTTGCTGGAGACTCAGGGTAGCCTCGGAGAAGTCTGAGAATCCACCTCTGGTGATGCGATGACTTCGGCGTCTGACGGGAGCTTCAGAAATGCGAACCGGACAGATGCTTCTTTGGTGCCTGCCAAGCAGGGGAGTCACTCCTTGATCCCAAGGGAGATTCTTCTGTCCTCTAATCGTGAGTAGAGCGTCGAAGGTCCAGGATTCAGTTTCAGAGTTTCGTCCAGGGATAATCTAAAGTCCTAAGGACTGGGTTCCTATACTTATACTAAGGATAGGGGTTGGACTACTCTGTGGCCCCACCTATGGGTGGGTCAGGGCAGAGGGGTGGCTACACCCCTTTCCCTTTGTCCAGTTCGTGCCAAAGCAGGGGCTGCAAGCCCCTGATCCGGTTTGAACTGGGGTATGCACTAGGGACACCAAATGTGCCCCCAGTGCAGGACTTCAAAGCACCCGAAAGTGCTCCCGCCCAGCCCCAATACACATTATCCTGTCTGGGGAGGTGGTCACACCTCCCTGGGACAGGAAACCTATTGTCCAGGCCTCTCCTGCCGGAGTTTTGTCCAGCAGCAGGAGGCCAGACTCGTGTCTGTGGCAGCAGCATCCATTTTGTGATGCCAGGGCTTTGGAAAGAAGTTACCGGGCTAGCCAGAGTTAACATGTCTTTCCCTCTAGAAGGGTGGAATGCTACCCCCGCTGCCAGAATTGGCGGTGGGGTAGTATTCCAAGATGTTTGACACCAAACACGACATGTTTAGGTGCAGCCATTCCAAAGTTAGCATTTAACGCGAGGTTATAATGCGCTTAAGAGTATATGGTCAGGCTGCACTACAAACAGCATCAGAGAAGGGTCTCCGAACGCTGCAGAGGGGCCCTGCTCATGCAGGGACACCCTCTCACATAGGAACCACGCACTCTGCCTTCAGGATTGATAAGGCCTGCCTTAGGAGTGACTTATAGGTTTATATGTGTGTATGTATTTAGTGATATAGGTAACCTATATCACAGTAAGGGGTGCATGCACCACCTTACCCAGGCTGCAGTAGCAGACCTGTGGTGTCAGTTTGGATGGCCTTCCAGGGGTGGCATAATACATGCTGCAGCCCCTGGTAGGCCTCTGAGGTACCTATGCCCTTGGTACATAGTATACCATATACTAGGGACTTATAAGGGCACTCCAGATCCCAATCAGTGATGTGCCTAAGGCACATGGAAACCTTTTACAGAGAAAGCAGATAGACTGGGGCCCTGAATAGCAGGATCCCAGTCCAACTAAGTCATAAACCAGCAAAACACCATAAAAAAAAGTGGGGGCAACCATATAGTCAGATTCCACCTTCCTACACCTCTCTGTAGTGCTGTCCTGGCAGCTAGCTTCTGCCTCCTATCCACCTACTAATTTAAATCAGCAACTGGACGCACATATTTAAGATGAGTGTAGTTCACTGGTTTTTAACATTTTGTATTGTTCCTTCAGTGCTTAATTTAAAAAAGGAGAGTGCCGGTGCCCGAAGCTCTGTTCAGAAGCTCGCAGTCGGTGCAATTAAATGTCAGTGCGCAACTACCAAGGTTGGTGTCTTAAACCCACCTCATGTCTCTCTAACCCACTACCAGGGGAATTGGACATGGCGAGTACTTAGGTACACTCCAGATTGGCTACTGGTGTACCCTGATAAGTCCCTAGTGCATGGTACTAATGAACCCAGGGCATAGGTACACCAGGTCTCCCATGGGTTGAAGCATCTATTATGCCACCCAAGAGAGCCCAGTCAAATTGTGACTACAGGCCTGCCATTGCAGCCCGTGTAAGCTGGTGCTAGCACCACTTACGACAGATATAAGTTTCCTTATATCTGGGGTCACTGCACTTAAAACCTATAAGTAACCACTAAAGCAGGCCTTTCAATCCTGAAGGAAGGGTGCTCGGTTCTCAGTGTGAAGGTGCCTCTGCATGAGCGGGACACCCCTGCAACCTTCAGAGTCCATTCTACAGAGTTGTAAGGGCATCAGCCATTATGACATATAGAGTGGCCATGCATCATTACGCGATGACCATCTTTAAAACTGACTGTAACGAACCCGGTTTGGTATCAAACATGTTGGAATCATACCCCCACACCATAAACGGTGTTGGAGGTATGATTCCATGTAGTGTAAAGCTCCTCCGGGAGGCCCTCAGTGCTCTCGGTACCAGTCTTCCATAACTGGAGCTAGGGCTGCTGCCAACCAGACACACAATTCTGCCCTCCTGCTGCTGAGCCAAGCTCAAGCAGGGGAAGGCAGAACAATAGGTATCCTGTCACAGGGAGGTGTGACCACCTCCCAGACAAGGTTTAGTGTTTTGGTACAGGGTGTGGGCACTAGACAGCGCCACTGAGACTGCTTGCAGGGCACGTATTGGTGCCCTCCTTGCATACTCCAGTTCAAACCAGTTCAGGGAGCCGTTGGCTCCCACTCTGGGGCGAAACTGGACAAAGGACATGGGAGTATCCTTCACATCATTTGTGTGGATACTGTGTTTCTAGAGGTAACTAGAATTTTGAAACCTTGATCTGCCCTGCCATATTTCGCATACTGGTTAACAGGTGGTTTTGTGTGTCTTGGGGGTATGATCTTTGACAGTTCAGTTAATGCAACCGAAAACCTGCTTCTTGTAAAGGTTTCCTTGAGAAGGAATGGCATCAGGAAAATATGGACGCTTGAATTAATCTCTTCAATGGTTTAGGAGAGGAGTTGTGAAGCAGCTACATATGGCTGGCATTTGGGGGGCAGATTATGATCACTATGCTAGGGAGGTTCCTAACATCTAACCAGGGAATTATATCATTATCAACAAAAGGCATCAACAGATGATCTCCAGGTGTATCAAAGTTATAAATCGAGATGCCTAATGTCAAATGAATAATACCATTAAGCCATTTTTTTCTTTCACTGCGACTTTGCAGAAAGTGACCATAAAACCGTAGATGATCCAAACCACAGCAGATATTAACTATACTTTGGGTACAAGTTGCAGTTGACCTGAAAGTCCACCAACATATACTAAGAGAGACTTAGACACAAGCTTAGATTTAACCACTTTCTACCCTTGGTACTTCAGGGTCACTAGTTTTGTTACCATTGTCTCAGGTAGCATGATTTGTTCTTGGTAGCTGTGAATATCAAGTAGAGGCATTTCTGAGATGTCTTGGATGAGTTTAGAGTTGAGGAAGTTGGTGACTGTTTGTTGCAGCTGTTCCTTGATTCCTCCTTCCAGGAGATATGAACCTTGATGCTCTCACATTTGGATCATTTTCATTTCCCTTTCTGGCCAGCAGACAAAGAGCCTTTTGGGAGATTAAGGGGAGGGAGTTGTAATTTTAGCATCACTTATGTGACTATAACCCTGGTGCCTTATTTTAACTGTACTAATAGCGCTGTTATTCTGCATGGTAAACGTTCCAGCACAGACACTGAGGTGACTTACAGCTTAATGATTAGGACTGATTTGAGTATTCCCTAGGATTATCTGAGGTTTGAAATGTGATGCATCTTGTTGTGGATCAACATTTTTGATATTGGGGATACCACAACTTGAGAACTGAGGAGGCATCTCTCACAGAAAGCGGAGATCCAAGTGAGGGTGAAGACGAGGAGTTGGACATCACCCTTCTCAATAGATAAGATTAAGTCTGACAAGGGGAAGCACTTTGTCAAATCATGCAGCCTTGCTTTTGTGGTTGACAATAAGGCCTCAATGATCCACTACAATTTGTTTTTATCTCTAATCAGAGTTGCTCATTAATGATGGACATGCTGCTTAAAGAAAGTGGAGTCGGACCTCAATTACAAACCATTCCATCATATTTCAAGTGCACGAGTGAGGAGCAAGATAGTGTGAAAAAGAAGATGGATTGTTCTTCTTAAATGTTCTTTAAATGATGTAGAAAAAGTCATGGCTAAGACAATAGGGAGATTCATGCAAGAGCGGAAGTCATATCATGTTCTGTGCAGGATATTGTTATTGCCGTTTTTTAGTCATTTTCATTTCAGATTTCATTATCCTACTAGGACAATGGAAGACACTGTCTAGTGGAGTATGATTTAACAATGAATGTAAAATGACTTAATACAGGGTTGAGTGATACTTTTCAATGTAAAGAAGCTCACTGGTTTGTTGCATGAGAGAATCTGTTCCATCCCTTGGATGAGTGAAGAGGGACATCCAAGGGATCTTTTTCCAGACAATGAGTTCTTGTCAGTCTGCATTATAACAGCCCTTAATCGGCTGTGAAGGGGACGCCCACATTTTGTGCACAGAAAACCCGTAACATAAACCTACTGAAAGCAAACCAATCAACATCCGGGGTATTATTCCCTCTGTGCTTCTTCTGTTTTAAGTGTTGAAATCCCATAAAATTGAGTGAAGCTTTTATACTATGAAGAAACATTTCATGCTATTAAACAGTAGCCCCCACACATTCCACACCAATTTCCCTTCAAGGGTAGCATGCCCTATTAGCCCTTGTTTTTCGATAAGAGATTTATTCTTTGATCAAAAGAAATATATTGACTGGCAATTCAAAAAATTGCACTAATTATGCCGGTGTAATTTAAGTTTCGCCCAGGCATACTTTTAATCTGGACAGAGACCACAGAAGCCATTTATATTGGCCACTAAAACGATTCCAGATTGTAGTGATGCTCTGTCACTAGGCATTTATTTATTTTGAGGTCTTATGTTGCTCTACGTGTTGCCATCAGACTGCCTCAGGGGGCGATTCATACATTTTTTACCAAATAATGCACTATAATACCACGTCAAAATGAAGTGCCCACATTACTACTCTGCCACAGGGGAATTTTGGTACTAAAAGTGCTTTTCCACCCAAAATGATATTGCTCCTAAAGGTTTTCCACACTCACATTGTTTTAGCGGGGGTGGTTTGCATCCCTATTTGCTGTGAACCAAAGGTGGTGTCAAATTAATGGACACATTTTACACAAAATGCAGCATCTTACTATCACAATTTCTCTCTGCACAAGTGATTATACATCTGAATGTGACATCACATGCTCCTGCTGACTTATCAAATTGACTGCATCTAAATAGGTTTGTCCTCCTAAATCTGAGGTTTAACCCTGAGTTTTGCACCTAAAAGTCTCTCTATACACCTGTAGATTTTGAATCTACATTTGCATCAAAAAGTTTTTCCACAAGTCTGCTGATGTTAAACCTAAAATATATTTAGCAACTATTAGTTGCTTCTACTATTGTGATACAGCAACCAAATGTGATTTTGCTCCTAAATCTGATACCACAATGTTACTTTGAACAGAGTGTGCTTTTACTCCGAACAGTTAATTTTGCACCTAAATGAAGTTCAGCAATAAAATCTGATCTGAAACCTAAAGTTTTTCCGCACTCATGCTGATGTTGCAATACCAAGGCTAACTTTGAATGTCAAGGCACGCAACCAATTGTGGTTTCATACTATTTCACATCGTTTGCAATGAATAATGTGACATATACTACTTCTTTTCTTTCAATCCAGAGTAATATTTCAAGAAAGTGTGATGCACTGTTGTTGACTTTGCGAGAAGGATGACTTGAAACTAGGTTGGTTAGTGCACCTAAATGTCAGTTTTGTTTTATCAATAATAGGGCTGTTTTAAAAAATATATATATATTTATATTCTGCAAACTGTGTTTCGGATTTTAGAATCTGGTTATTGTGTCCTCTTTTGCAGTGGGCTTGTTAGAATTCTGAAAACAAAGTGTTGGGGGCCTTTTTTAAAAATCTGGATTAGAGGTAGTTTTTTTTTTTTTTTTACCCATACCCGTGCTTTGTCTTTCAATCATATGGGCCATTTTGTTGGATCAGTGGTCCAGCACACGATTCTCTGCTCATAGCAAGTGCAAGGACCAGCGGCCCAATTTAAATGTGGATGATGTATGGATATGCACTTAAAAGTAAAATAATTTTGGCATTATTAATTTTTATCAAAAATAGAGTTATTTAATAAATATAATATTATAATTTAATAATTTTCTGCTAACTGTGTTTGGGATTTTAGAATGCAGTCATGTTCTAGTTTAGCTTTTTACTGTGGGCTTGTTTGATGTTTCAGCATGAACTGTTCTGGGGGCTGCTCTCCTTTGGAACAGCCTGTTGGTTTCTTCTTCTCCCATGGTGGCAATTTTGTTGGATTAATAGTCCAGCTCACGGGGCTCTACATGCGCCAGGGACCGTAGTCAAACTTAACCAATACACAGACGCGAAGAAGACATTTTGCTGCCAGGCTAAAGGTGTTCCAGAGGTGAGCCCATCTGTGCTAAATGTGAATGGTCCAGGGGGAATCCTTGACCAACTCCGTTCAACCCGGGTGAAACAGTGGCATTAAGGAACAGTTATTTTCCCTTACGGGCCCAAGTAGGAAACAAGTTATGTGCACTAGGGCTTTCTAATGATTACATTGTTCCTGTGCTAGTCCGTAATGAGAACAACCCTCTTCTCCCTGAAGACTGTCCAAAATATTGTCTTGAGGGTGTTCTTGTAAAAGTAGGAACCATAGAAAGGTATAAGGATGAATTTCATCTGATGCTTAATGATTCTAATTTTGACTTCTATATTCTCATTGAGAACTGAATGCATGATGCATCAGAGTCTGATAGTGCGAACACTGTTCCAAAAGGACAAAATGCCATTCATAAGTTACAAGAAACTCAGCTTATGCCAATTAGGGGTAGCCAATTCAACATACACTTTGTAAGGGGTTAGAACACTGGCACTGAGGTCTGGTTAGAAGGCCTCGGTGCACTCTGAGTCACAAAACCAGCAGCATCAGTCCAAAACCTTGGGTGTGATCAGGCCACACGCCATATAGAGATTAGATGTGCCTGAATAAGCCATCAGTGGCAGGATGGGAGGGCGGAGTTGGACACAGCCCTACTTACACTTGAATAGGCTGCGTCCTGCCTCCACACAAAGGGCTGCAAATCCCCTGTAGTTAGTTTGGAGCCAAGGCAAGGAGGGCAGGGTGCCTGTGGACTTCAAAGGGAAACCTCTAGAAGCTTCTCCCACTTCAAAGTCAGAACTGGGTTTAAATACTGGGCATCAGACACCAACTCTTCAGTACACTTCTGGACCTGTGCATACTCTGCCAGGAAGGACTGCTGTGCTGCAGAAAGGTCTGTCACTCTGCTGTACTGCTGCTCTGAAGGACTGCTACCCTGCTGTGCTGACACGCTGCCCTCTTGCCTGGAAGAGAAGGACTTGCCCTGCATCTTTGGAACCCATGACCCCAAGTTGACTCCAAGGGCTAGTTTGCGTGCCCCCTGACATGTGGCTCAGCGACAGAAGGCTCAAGCAAGCTTGAACCCACCACCTGGACTCTGCCATCTGTGAGTCCAACCATGCTGGATCCTTGGACATGGGACTGAAGGTGCTCTGCCAGCCCATCTGTGGACCCAGCAGATGCAATGCATCTCCTCTGCCTGCACGGTGCAATCCCGAGCAGAATCGAAGCATCCCCTCTCCTGCAAGAGATCTCTCAGTGCAAGGACTCTGCATCGACCTCGCAGCCCACATCAGAACCGCTGCCTATGTGAAGCTTTTCCGACGCAGTCCCTCACATCGCAAATCTCGTCGATGGCAACCTCGATGATGATGCAGGTTTTAGCATTGCAGCCTCACAGCTCTTCAGAACCAACGCATCGCCTCAACTGCGCAAAGCATCCTCAACACTGGACTTCGCTTTGCAAGCATTCGTTGACGGGATCCTCAACGGTGATGCCGGCCCTCACATCACAGATTCCCAGCTCCTAAGAACGGACGCATCACCTCAGCTGCGCAATGCATCCTCGATGCAGGACCTCTCAACACTCGGTGACCAGGATTTAAGGTACTCTTGATCAGCGGGCTTAACTGGGTCCCTGTAGCCAGCTCATGCACCATCGTGGTCAGCCTGAACTTGTGACTTTGTCACAGTCTGGCACGACCAGATATCCACAGTTGGTGCTTTGTGCTCTTTGGTGGCATTTTCACTGAAATCTTTAAACTCTCAAATCTCCAGTTCTACTGATTGGATATTTGTCGTTTGGGTCTTGTTATATTTGTGAAAAATTACTCTATCTTTCTGAACTGGAATGGGATCCTTTTTTGGTCTGTTTTCACTGTCTTACTGTTTGAAGTGTTGCACTGATACTTTACACATTGCCTATGTGGTAAACCTGACTGCTCTGTGCCTAGCTACCCGAGGGTTGAGCACAGGTTAATTTAGGGTTTGCTTGTGACTTCACAAAGACAATTATTGTGGTTCCTGCTTGACTAGGATTTTTTTCCCCTCAACCAGTAAACCAATTTCTTACAGCCAGTACAACTGAAATTCTTTTTGGACCTAGCTCTCTTTGGAATACAAACTTATGGGCTATTAGTTTGTGCCTGTGAAAATGGTTAAAAAAAAATGGAACTGGATAAATCTCTCTCGAGAAGCACCGTTAAAAATTCAGAAGTATCAGCCTGTAGTTTCCCATGTAAGGTCTTGAAGAAAATCCTGAGCAATTCCACAAGAATATCACGCTAAAGTTGTGGCAGTGTATATCCGTTCCGAGCTGAACTATGCTATCTTCTGTTGTTTGGATCTCCCACGCAAAGTTAATAAGTAGATTGCAACGGATTAAACGCAGTGTTTTTAGACTGGTCTCTGACCTACAAAAGCTTGATCATGTTGTAAATGCCAAGAAGAAACTGCATTGGTTACCAGAAGATGAAATACATTTTAAATCTTCGTGCTTGATATATTGAGCTTTACATGAACCAGGGGCTCACTCAATTAAGGCCGTTATCACTAACTCTAGGCTGGTGTGCACTCTTCGATCTTTCTCATGAGTATTGGTCCCTCATTTCAGGCCAGCTCCCCTTGTAGGTAAACCGTTCTCCAAGTTGGCCTCCAGAGCATGCACAGTGTCCTCCCACAGAAAATAAAAATGCAACAGCACCTAATAGCGATCTTTCACTTAAATGGGCGTTTGCACAAAAATATGATGCTAACTTATACTAGCGTTTTCAAATTCCGAATGGCATAGGGCCTAGGTTGATTTTGAGCCTATCAGAACATGTGTTACTAATTTGTTAGGGCTGTAGCCCTATAAACTTTAAAAACAAAGTCTGCTTAGTTCAAAATACAGTTCTGAGAGAACGTCTGCTGAAACCTGGCAGAAATGTCACAAGGAGCAGGCAACTCCCACAACAACGCATGTTCAGTTCCAGCAATGTTAACAGTTTGAAAGTCAAGAACACTACACAATAAAATCATGAAACTAATGTAGAAAAAAAATGTAATGAGCAATTAAAGAAAACTAAAACCATTAAAATCAGAAATGGGGAATGGGAAATATGAATTTTAAATATCCGAGGTTAAAAACGACAAGGAAACGAAAACCGTCAATTGAAATTCCCAATTAATGGTTGATTGAGGCCTACGTGTGATTTCAGGCAGAAAATGAGGGCACGGGGATTGGGTAACCAAAGCAGATTGCACCAGTCAATGCTTTTAACTGGAGAATTCCAGGGGATCAAGGAATAATGCATAAGCAAGTTGCGATCCCTTGAAGTCAGATAGATCATTTGCGAGCTCCCGCTGAAGCCTTCAGTTTTGGTATCAAGAGCTCAGAGCAGCTGAGATCATTTCAAAACTGGTGTAGATTTGCAGTCTTACAGTCGTCCAGTCAGGCCTTTTTTTTGGTTCTTAAAATCCTCCAGTTGGGCAAGACTGGAAGAGGTTCCCAGACAGAGCTGCATAAGGCCAGACACTATAATACCACATATACCCAACATCACGATATAATTATTTTCGATATTTAGGGCAGAAAATAATTGTCGAACGATATTTCTGTCCTCAATATTGTAACCTACAACCACTGATATACATCTCCAACACGTCTTTTACACCGAACGTGATTGTCTCGCTATATGTTATATCCTTCGCTACATAATGTGGTTGTCCCATAGTGAATCTGATCCTACTATGGCCACCAAACCTCTGCTTAGTCCAACTGACCAGTTTCTACTGGATTTGCCCTGGACCCAGCTGGTGACTTCTGGGAGATTGAGTCCTCACCCCCAGGTGGTGCCCAACATGTCCTGGACTCTTGGCTATTGTTAAAGTGTACTCTTTCCCCCTCCAAATTACTGAACTTTTTGCAAAAAGAACCAGAGGCTACCACCAGACTGCTGCCAAGCCGCAGCTATGGACGTCAAACATTTCATCAAAATGAACCTGCTGGTCTGCTCCGCTGAAAGGATCCCGACTTGCAGAAAATGTTCTATGCCTGAACATAGAGGACTTCATTGGGACCAATGCCGAGCAGTAACCCAATGATGGCTTCCTGGGCCCTGAATTTAGACTTTGCCCACTTGGAGCTTTCCTGCTGTCAAGAGTCTTGAACTTCCTGTCAGAGTTGAGGTTTCCACATAGGCCCTGCACTATAGTCAGCCACCGTAAGCGAGCCACTCTTCAGATTCAGCTGTAGAACCGAGCCACCAACGACGTCGTTGTTAGAATTGGGGGTCTCTAGTTGGCACAGGTAGGTACTTGTGACAAATAGGGACCCTCGCCTCTAGTCAGGGTAAAGGGGTACACTCCTAAAATAACCCCTGCTCACCCCCTTGGTAGCTTGGCACGAGCAGACAGGCTTATCTCAGAGGCAGTGTGTAAAGCATTTGTGAACACATACAGTAATCTAGTGACAACACTACAGATGGACACCACACAAGTTGTATTATAAAAATAAGTATCTTTTATATAGATTTAACACAAGACCATAAACGACAAAAATCCACAATACTGTACTTAAAATGGTAGGTTTAGCTTAGTTCTCTTAAGTTCTTAAAATGCGACACTTTGAGTCAATGTACCTTACGATGCGTCACGTTTCTACAACGAAAGTGTTGCAGAGATGGAGATACGACAAAGTTCTGGTGCAAAGAAATAAAGACGTCAAGTTCTTCCTGATGCGGCACGCTTCTCCGATGTTGCGAGAAGTCTCGACTCGATGCGTCAGCTGCAGCGGCGACACCCTTGTTCCGTGATGCGACGACAGCGGCTTTGGCGGCGACCCTCTTCTCCGACGTTGCGAGACGCTTCCGCTCGATGCGACAACTGCAGCGGCGACACCCTTGTTTCGTGATGCGACGGCAGCAGCTCCGACGGTGGCACGCTTCTCCGTGGATGCGAGGCGCTTCTCTGGATGCGGTGCAATGCGACAGCTACAGCGGCGACATCTACGATGCGACGGCACCGGCTGTGACGGCGACACGCTTCTTCCTCTTGAGTCGCGCTTCTAGCTCCTTGCGACACGCAGTCCCTTCAGAAGGCCCAAAACAGCAGCAGGCACTTCCAAAGGATTCTTGGGGAGCTGGTGGTTGAAGTCTGTTGTCCCTGAGACTTCAGCAGGAGGCAAGCTCTTTTCTCAAGCCCTTGGAGATCCTTCACAAGTTGAAATAAAAGTGCACACAAAGTCCTTTCTCCTTCCTTTGGCAGTCAGGCAACCACTGCAGGCAGATCCCTCTAGCTTAGGGATAGTCTTCTCCTCAGTTTCTTCTTGGTTCTGCTCCTCAGCAAAGGTTTCTTCTTGTTTCCCAAAGTGATCTAATTTCCTAGGGGTCTGGGTCCCCTTTTTAGACACAGTTTCTCTTTGTTCTCTGAAGGCAGAGAGGCCTCTGCCTAGTCCAAAACCAGTTCTGGTCAGTCCTGGAGCACTTTGTTTTTCTGACTCCTTCTTTCCTTTCAGAATGTGGGGCAGAGTGCTCAGCCACCCGGCAGGAGGTGGAGCCAGCATTGTGGAAGGCAGGCACAGCCCTATACAGACCCAGGTGCAACTCCTCCCTCCACTCTGGATGCAGATCTTTCTATTCAGCCCTGTGCTGACTCACCCTGTCTCCTGTAGCCACCCCCAGCCCCTGTCACTCAATCTCCAGACAAGGAATACACAACCTAGCAGAGGCAGGCTTGGAAGTTTAGGCAAGAAAATACCCACTTTCTAAAAGTGGTATTTTCAAACACAGAATGTTAAAACCAACTTCACTAAAAGATGTATTTTATCATTCTGAGTTCAGGCATACTAAATTCGTTTTTCTACCATGTTCCCTGGGTCAGTTCTGATTATAAGGTGTAATAGTCAGTCTGCCCATTCTGGCCTATGGGGAGCAGGTAGCCTTGCAATAGTGAAAAACGAAAATGGCTGTAATTCACTATTAGGACATGCCACACACACCAGGGCATGTCCTACCTTATACTTACAATGCACCCTGCCCTAGGGCCTACTTTAGGGGTGACCAACATGTAGTAAAGGGAAGGTTTAGGGACTGGTAAGTGGGTGCACTCACCAAGTCGACATGGCAGCTCTAGGCTGCACACAGGCTCTGCGATGGCAGGCCTGAGACACATTTTACAAGCCGCTTCTGTGGGTGGCACAACCAGTGCTGCAAGCCCACCAGCGGCATTGGATTTACACGCCCTGGGCACACTCAGTGCACTGTACTAGGGACTGACAAGTAAACCAATCATCCAATCATGGAGTCACTAATACATAACACAATTTATCATAGGGAGCACTTGCACTGTGGCACTGAATAGCAGTGGCACAGTGCCCAAAGCATCTAACACCAGCAAAAACAGATCAGTACCATAGGAGGCATCATAAAAAATGGAAGGGAGACCCACGCCAAGGATGCCAGGTCTAACACATGTCCCTTCCAGCTGAAATGTGGGGAGAACTACCCTACCTCAGGGGAGTTCTCTTCACTAAGGCGGAAAAATCTGGCCAGACCATCAGCATTGGCGTGTTCTGTACCAGGGCGGTGTTCCACCGTGAAATCCATCCCCTGTAGGGAAATGGACCACCTCAACAGCTTTGGATTCTCACCCCTCATCTGCATCAACCATCTGAGGGGCCTGTGGTCTGTCTGAACCCGGAAGTGAGTCCCAAACAGGTATGGTCTCAGCTTCTTCAGTGCCCAGACCACAGCAAATGCCTCACGCTCAATAGCACTCCACCTCTGTTCCCGTGGTAGTAACCTCCTACTGATGAAGGCTACGGGTTGATCTAGGCCCTCCTCATTCATCTGTGACAGAACAGCCCCCACACCATGCTCTGAAGCGTCTGTTTGTACTACGAACTCTTTGGAGAAGTTGGGTGCCAGGAGCACGGGCGCCGTGCACATGGCAGTTTTCAGGGCCTCAAAAGCTTTCTGACAGGTGTCAGTCCAAATCACTTTCCTGGGCTGCTTCTTGGAAGTCAGCTCTGTCAGGGTGCAACAATGCTGCCATACCCCTTGACAAACCTCCTGTAGTAACCCGTGAGTCCTAAGAAGGCTCTCACCTCTGTCTGGGTTTTGGGGGTTCCCAATTCAGGATGGTTTCAATTTTGGGTTGTAGGGCGCCACCTGGCCGCTCCCCACTTGGTGTCCCAAGTACACCACGGAACCCTGCCCGAACTGGCACTTACTCGCCTTGATCGTGAGGCCTGCTCTCCGCAGCGCCATCAACACTTCCCAGAGGTGGCGCAGATGTTCTTCCCAACTGGCGCTGAACACTGCGATGTCATCCAGGTAGGCGGCACTGAACGAGTCCAGTCCAGCCAACACCTGGTTGACCAACCTCTGGAAGGTGGCAGGGGCATTCTTCATCCCAAAGGGCATCACCCGGAAGTGGTATTGCCCATCTGGTGTGGAGAATGCTGACCTCTCTCTTGCCCCTTCAGTCAAGGCGATCTGCCAGTACCCAGACGTCAAGTCAAACGTGCTGAGGTACCGGGCAGCCCCTAGCCGATCTATAAGCTCATCAGCTCTGGGGATGGAGTGCGCATCAGTCCTGGTGACTGAATTGAGACCTCGGTAGTCCACACAGAACCGGAGTTCTGGTGTGGCACCCAGTGCGGCAGCCTTTGTGACCAAGACCACTGGGCTTGTTGTAATTTGGCAGCATTTAAGTTAAGCATTAACTGAAGACAGCCTGTATTTAGAGGCTAAATTGTCCGCTTTGTGGAATCCATTTTGTATTTCTGTCAGCCATTTTGGCTGCCATGTGCTACCATGTGCTCGCCATGTGCTCTGTCCTACCTTCCTGTCAACTGCTCTTGAAATCTGCCTAGAGACAAGTTATATTTAGTTCCTCTTGCTTTGCACATGCTCAGTTGAGCTTGCAGCTGTTCCGAGTTTATAAATGTCAGGATGTGTCTGCTAAAAGTAGAAACTGTTAGCTCCACCCACTTGTCGACTGTGCATTCTCTGTATGACCTTATATGTACCTAAAACCAGCATTTGTGTTAGTACCGCCTTCATTTGAGCCCCTGTGTGGGTATAAAAGGACCAGGATCCTTCCATTCAGTGTGCTACTTCATGCATTACTGAAGGGTGATGTGCGAATGTTAGCTCCACCTCATGAGGTTTAATAAACTCTGTCTTTTCTATTTCCAGTTTCTGTGCCAACTTCTTCCTAAGTGTCTGAGGACTCTGTGCAGAGAAGGGAGAACCCCTAAGCACTGGTAGGCCTTGCTGAGGCTCACTACAACAAATTGGCGCTTCCAACGTGGGACTCATCAACGACTCGGATGCCCGAAGGACTGGTCGCGACGAAGGATTGGAATCTCGCTTTTGGACGCGATCGCTGCCTGAGGAGACACCAGAGTCTTGGCACCCACGGCGTTTTTCCTTTCTTTCTGATCTGACCATCCCGGCGGCGCCGGTCCTTGACTGAGATCTCTTCTGTTGATTCGCCGTGCAGTGACCATTTGGTCGATTTGAGAACTTGGCAGTTGGAACCTGGACACCATTTGATTGGTAAGAGCCGTTTTGCGGCACTTGCTGTTGGTTTGATGCCTTTGATTGGTAAGGTAGTTTTAGTAACACTTACTGTGGCTTTGTTTGTATAATTGGCCAATTTTGGAATCTGTTTTGTAATTATATATGTATTGCAATACATATAGGCAGGTAATGAGGAGAATTTTCTCTATTTAAAATTGTTTGAACAGCGCAACGTACGAAGAGTACCTTAAGCGCTACTTTGATTATAATACTGCATATTTTGCACTATTTTTTGGCATGCCTGTTTTCAGCACACTTCGTAGGATGTGTTGCTTTTGTAGTGGTACCAATTTGAGACTTGACGAAGCACAACCAGCCTCCCGGAGGGGACGCCTAATAGGGATATGTATATTAAGTATGGTATTTCTTCTATAATGTACTGCACGTTATGGAACAAATATACTAGTAAAGATCCTGAGTTGCGTTGGCCTATGTATGGGTCATTTGATTTGCGAAAAATTCAGTATGTGGAACAATGTATGTTTAAACGAAAGACTAGGCAAGATATGTTTGATTGTGTGCGAATGTGGGAGAAAGAAGTGCGTGAGCGAATGAAGCGTGAGCAAGCCTTGATTGACAAAGAACAGCGAAAGACCATTTATGCGAAAGCATTAGAGTTCAAAAACAAGGAGATGAGAGAAATTAAAGAGAGGGAAGATAGGGAACGCCATTTACAGGTGACTGGCCAATACGCTGTTAGGCAGCCCCTTTATCCTATCCTTAATAAACCACAAGATGATTTCTTATTAGATCGTTCTCCACCTCCGTATATTTTTTCTTCCGCTCCTCATGAGTCAGATGAGGACTCTTTTTCAGACCAGGACAAAGCTCGAGAAACTCGTTCCATGCTATCTGCTGAGCGTGCATCTGACATTAGATCTACTGCGCGTAAAGCCGTTCGTAGTACTACCACTGCCTCTGAACTTTTAGATAGTATAAAAGGATGGCAGGAAAGGGAGCAAATATATTTTACCGATACATTTGCTGCAGAGGTTATTGAACAATTTAGGAAGTATTCGGTAGAAGTGGAGCCCAATGATGTAGCAGCTGATTGTAAACAATTACGTGACGGTCTTTTTGTCTTCTCCCAGGTGGCTGACACGATCAGACGCTTGGTTAAACTGCGTGTTGAAGCAGCCCGTTTGCGAGAGGAGAAAAAGGCAGCAGAAACAGCTGCACTAGCATCTCAGATCAGCATGGCACAAACTTCTACTCCTGAAACAGATAAGAATGCTGTAATTCATGTGAAACCCATGCGGGAAGCCGCGCCTTTATATGTTCCTCCTAAAGGAACGGGTACAGAGGATGATAAGACTTCTCTTAATGCGAAAGGGTACTTTATTTATAATTGGGTTTACACTCCTTGGAATAGAGCAGATGTTATGGCCCTTAAAAATGCATTGCCTGACCCGCGAAAGAATCCAGCAGCCTTTTATGAGGAAGTTGAGGGTGCAATCAGCTCTTGTACTATGACTCTGTCTGATATTGATTTGTTCTTTGGATTAATATTACCGCCTGATATGTGGAGAACTGTGCGTAAAATAGATGATAATGCGACATTTGGAGCATTGTGGAAAGATTTAGAGCGGTTAGATGAAGATAGAGAACCTGCACAGAAACCGTGTCAGTTAATTTTAAATCTTCCGGCAGCTATATTAGTTAAGTTAAAGACGATCATTCCCCCTAAAAAGATAGATTGGACAGTGCTAGCGTCTTGCAAGCAAAAGGTAGATGAATCAGTTTCTGACTTCTTCACACGCTTTGAAGAAGCATTTCACGATTTTAGTGGCCAGTCATTGACAGATGACACGGGTAGGCATCTGTTTGTCGATAAATATGTCGCAAACCTTTTGCCAGGAATAGCTAGTCGCTTAAAGGCCAGTGAGAGTTCATGGACTACATCTTCTCCGGTTTCTCTTTTAACTATGGCCCAGTATTATGAGCGGCAAGAATTAGAAGCCAAAGGTAATGAGGACAAAAGTCTAAAGAGTTGAAAACAAAGGTTATGTTGGCTCAAGCTTATGGTCCGCCTTCTAGAGGTAATGATAGAGGTGGACGTGGATCTTATGGTTCGTCCTTTCCTTCCTCTGCCCGTTCGAATTTGTCTGTTGATCAGTGTGCGTACTGCAAAAAATTTGGACATTGGCTTTCTGATTGTCCAGTGCTGCGTGCTCAGCAGAATCTACGTGGTCGGGGACAAATGAGAAATCGTTCAGGATATCAAGGGCCTAGAGGAAGCGCGAATGATCGTGCTCGGTTTGATGCTAATACACGTGGGCAGAATGGGTTTAACACTTTTGATAGAAGGAACCAATATCAAATGTCTGACTATGCGCCCTCTGATTTTCAAGATTCTGCTTATGCATAGGATTGCCTAGGACGGGGTAAGGAATCAGTTGAAGTTCCAGTAGATCAGAGGGGTCCCTATGTTACAGCACATGTTTTGGGTTCTACTGATCAGTTTCTGGTTGATACAGGAGCTACTCGTAGCGCCTTGTCTAAACAATTGGTTCCAAGGGCTCCCCTGTCTGGCTTAACCATTACATCGATAGGTTTCGATGGAACACCTTCCCTTAGCCCATTGTCACAACCACTTGCATTTGATATTGATAAGTTTACTGCTCCATGTCCGTTTTTGCTTTCTCCAAACACACCAGACAATATTGTGGGTCTTGATATGCTTAAATATTTTAGGGCTACGATACGGTGTTCTCCGGAAGGAGTACGGGTTATTTTGAATGACAACTACCCTATGATTGAGAGATCTTGTATTGTTAAAGAGGACATTGCACTAGCCTCACTCCCTAGTACTTTGTGGGCTACTTCGGACACTGATGTAGGGCAAATGGTTATTCCACCAGTACATATTAGTGTCAAGGAGGGCGCTTTATTGCCAAGACTGCCTCAGTATAAAATTTCTCGAGAAGGAGAAGAAGCACTCACACGTATTGTACATGATTTAATTAAGGTGGGGGTTGTGGAAGAAGTTCCTTACAATATTTGCAATAGTCCGATTCTTCCCATTTTGAAAAAGATACTGACACTAGGATTTATAGATTTATTATCGATTTGAGAGAAGTCAACAAGATTGTAGTACCACAGTACCCTGTAGTATCTGACATAACGACATTGCTTACCTTGGTCCCTCCAACAGCAACTACATTTTCTGTAATTGATCTGAAGAACGCTTTCTTCTCGATTCCTATTCATCCTGATAGCCGATATTTGTTCGGTTTCACTTTGAATAATAGATCATACAGATTTTGTAGAGTTCCTCAAGGCTATACTGAGAGTCCTAGTATTTACAGTCAAGCATTAAAGAGACAGCTTGATTCCTTTACCTTGCCTAAAGGAGTGGCTCTCATACAATATGTCGATGACATCTTGTTGGCAGCCGATACACCTGAGCAGTGTGAGAAATGCACTTTGTCTTTGCTTTCTTTTCTTGCTACACACCACCATAAAGTATCACGAAAGAAATTGCAATATTGTAGACCGAAGGTGACCTATTTAGGACACCTTCTGTCTAAGGAGGGCCGTGCACTGACACCAGATCGCATTCAAGCAATTTTAGACACCCCAGTACCTTCCACGCAGAAAGATGTCCGTGCATTCATTGGTCTGACTTCGTTTTGCAGGCAATGGATATTGGGTTTTTCACACATTGTTAAACCCTTGCTAGCACTTTTGACTAAAAACACACCGATCCCCCTTCCATGGACAGATGAATGTCAAAATGCTTTTTGTCAGTTGAGACAAGCTCTTTGCTCTGCACCAGTGTTAGGCACACCAGATTACACGAAGGCTTTTACACTCTATGTACATGAGAAAGAAGGATGTGCATTGTCAGTTTTAGTACAGACACACGGGGACAAACAGCGTCCTTGTGCATACCTTTCTGCAGTTCTTGACCCTGTTGCTCGTGCATTGCCTGGGTGTTTCCGTTCAGTTGCAGCGACGACTGTGTCCATACGTCAGAGTGAAGGGATAGTTTTGTCACACAAACTGTTGGTGCTAGTACCCCATGCAGTAGATGCCCTTTTGAATCAGACTAAGACTCAGCACTTAACTAGTGCTCGTTTGACAGGATACGAATTGACACTGCTAGCACCTCATATTACCTTGAAAAGATGTGCGACACTGAACCCCGCCACTTTGTTGCCATATCCTGCGACTCAGTCTCAGCCAAAGGAGCCTCACGATTGTATATTCCTTACTGAGGAACAGACAAAGGGTCGCATCGATTTGCAAGATACGCCCCTTCCAGATGTAGATGGGGAACTGTGGGTTGATGGGTCCTGTTTGAAGTTACCAGATGGCACGACTTCAGCTGCTTATGCAATTACCACGCTTGAGACAGTAGTGGAAACAGCTCGCATACCTCAGAAGTCGGCTCAAGCAGCTGAACTAATAGCTTTGACACGAGCATGTGAGCTTAGCACTGACTTGTGTGTGAACATTTACACGGATAGCCGCTATGCTTTTGGAGTGGTTCATGATTTTGGCCTACTCTGGAAGGAAAGAGGCTTTCTTACATCCCATGGGATGCAGATAATACACGGAGAGTTAGTGCATAATCTCTTGACTGCACTTACATACCCAAAGAGAGTTGCTATTATGAAGTGTAGCGCACACAAGAAAGTGACTGACAAAATAGGACAAGGCAATGCCTTTGCAGACCGCGTAGCCCGTGAGACTGCGATGCAGCGAAGCACTACACCCATGTACGTAGTGAAATCACAAGCTGAGCGTTGGCATGATGCTAGAGAGGAAGTATTGGATATACAGAGATCTGCTTCTGTGGAAGAGCTTGAGCAATGGTCTAAAGAAGGAATATTAGATGATGAGGGTTGTTGGCGTAACAAAGAAATGAATAAGTGGAAATTGCCTGCGGCCTATTTACAACCTATGGTTCAAATGGCACATGGGCTGGCACATGTTGGAGCTCTAGCAATAACTACATTGCTTACACAAGTTTGGGAGCATCCTGAAATTGCTAGCACAGCCAAAAGGGTAGTACAGTCCTGTTTGATCTGTTGGCAGTATAATCCTGGAAAAGGGACACGAACTCCTACAGGAGGGTTTGCTACACCAACCGCACCTTTTGAAGTTTTGCAGATGGATTACATCCAACTCGAACGCTGCAATAATTTGAAATATGTCCTAGTGGTGGTATGTGCCTTTAGCAAATGGATAGAGGCATACCCTACGAAGGATAATACTGCTCTCACCACAGCAAAGGTGCTTCTAAAGGAGTTTTTCCCTAGATACGGTGTTTGTAAACTTTTGTGGAGTGACAATGGACCTCATTTTATTGGGCAAGTTGTTGAGCATGTCCTGAAAGGATTAGGGATCAAACAGAAATTCCATACAGTTTTCCACCCGCAATCAGCAGGATTGGTGGAAAGGTATAACGCTACTCTAAAAACAAAGTTGGCGAAAATACTGGCTTCCACGTCCCTAAAGTGGCCAGATGCACTACCTTTGGCATTACTATCCATAAGATCGGTGCCACATTCACGATCAGGTCTTACCCCCTATGAGGTGGTGTTTGGGAGACCAATGAACATTTGGGGAATTCCTAAGCCACGCCCCATACATGATGTTCCTTGTGTTCTGATGAATGATTATTTGGCACAGTTAACTGACAGTTTGATTTCTATTCATCAACAGGTTCGAGAAGCTCTTCCTGACAGATCTACAGGTGAGGCCCACGAACTCCGTCCTGGTGACCATGTAATGGTCAAGGTCTTTGACAGATCGAACAGCTTGGAGCCAAGGTGGCGAGGACCAGAGCAGGTGCTCCTTGCGACAAGGACAGCAGTTCGAGTGACAAACAGAAAGAATTGGATCCACAGCACACACTGCAAACGCGTGTCGCCTGCCTTGGTGGAACCTGCTGTGTTGACCGACCATCGAGAGATTCTGGAGACGGAGAAAGGCCAAGCTATCTCACCTGACGAATCTGCGGAAGTCTTCCCGGACCACACGATCACTGGAGTATCCAGATATCAATTGAGACCGAGGAAAGGATCTGCAGTTTTGAAAAAGACTGGTTGAGCTACCACCCTGGGTTAGTGAAATGGAGAGCCATTGTGGCAAGGAGAGGGGGATCAGCCCTGTATTAGTGTAGTGACACCCGCTTTGGCCCATGGTGAAGAAATCAGCGGCTGCCCAGGGAGAAGAGCTCCAACGACTGTTTTCAACAAGTTTTCAGAAAGATCAATCATTACTGCTGCTAAAATGAAAAAACAAATCATTTGTGCTGTAGGGTTTGTTGTTGCTATGGTGGCTATGGCAGCAATTACATGGTACATCGAGAAGGTGGCTCCTGTTCGACAGCTTTTTGTTGCCACTACGCCAGTACCCGTGGAACACCACTACTTTACTCTTCCTTACCATGAGCAAAAGCATCGACAATCTTACCTGAACAATACTTTTATCCAGATGTTGCACCATACTCACAATGCTACGAATACTACCAACTGTTGGGTGTGTGGGATGATACCTGCACATCAAAAGAAAGGAGGAACACCTTTTATTCCTCTTCCATTTTCTCACAATGGTTCTTGTCAAGCTTGGTATGCGCTCTTGTTTGCATATGGAAAGCCTTCAGTAGGTGGGATTATTTTTCAACTTAATAAAGTGTGTTATCAAAATAAAGAAGGTTATCCACAAGCCAAAGGGACTAAATGGGAATGGGAAGAGTATCAACCGGACAATATTTCAACACCATATGTTTTCACAAATGTGAGAATAATAAAGAACATTGGACCTTTTGTGATTTCTGTGACAAAAGCTAAAGCAGATTTGTGTATTTGTAGTGTTGGAAGAATTCCAGTGGGGAGGAGCGAGTGTACTGTAATCCTGACCATTGAAGGTGCCAATAAGAGCACTTTCACAGCCTCGCATAATACGTATTTTGTGTGCGGAAATAACGGATATTATCAATTACCTGTTGGGTGGTCAGGAATCTGCTATGTATCTTTTCTGTTGCCCCCTGTGTTTCTGGCACCTGCATTGTATCACCGTGATTTTAAACTGTACAATGACATTTCCACAAACAGAAATAAGAGGACAATAAGTATGGATGAAGTTGACCAAACCGACACTACCCTACAACAATATGTTGATTTCAACTTGGGCTTATTTTTCTTTGTGGGTGCTGCATTAAACAGCAGGAAAATCCGACGACTGACTCGTGTTGTGGAAGCTGTTACTAATCAGACAGCTATGGCACTTGGGAACATTACAGAGGAACTACAGATTGCAAGGATTGTAGCACTCCAGAATAGGATGGTGCTAGACGTGATTTTGGCTGATCGAGGTGGTGCATGTCGCATCATCGGTAGCAGCTGTTGTGTATTCATACCAGATCACTCACCTTCAGTATATGACGCAATATCAAAACTGCATAAGATTGCTGCAGAAATTCATCCAGAGACTGGAACTTGGACTTTTGCTGGATGGTTTTGGACTCTTGTTTCTGCTTGGGGCTGGAAGCTACTGACTATCCTGTGTGTAATAATTACAATATTTTTACATGCTGCGTATGTATCCAATGTGGTCCAATGCTTTGCTCCATTTGCATCTCTGCTTGTATACCTGCCAGAGGGAACATTGCTGAAACAAAGGCCCAACAAATGTTGAATAAAGAGGTGGCCGAAATAATGTTAATAGATGTACGGGATGAATATCTAGATTACCCCAGATAAACGAATGTCTTCAGCCAATGCTGAAAGGGTCGTCTGTTGTAATTTGGCAGCATTTAAGTTAAGCATTAACTGAAGACAGCCTGTATTTAGAGGCTAAATTGTCCGCTTTGTGGAATCCATTTTGTATTTCTGTCAGCCATTTTGGCTGCCATGTGCTACCATGTGCTCGCCATGTGCTCTGTCCTACCTTCCTGTCAACTGCTCTTGAAATCTGCCTAGAGACAAGTTATATTTAGTTCCTCTTGCTTTGCACATGCTCAGTTGAGCTTGCAGCTGTTCCGAGTTTATAAATGTCAGGATGTGTCTGCTAAAAGTAGAAACTGTTAGCTCCACCCACTTGTCGACTGTGCATTCTCTGTATGACCTTATATGTACCTAAAACCAGCATTTGTGTTAGTACCGCCTTCATTTGAGCCCCTGTGTGGGTATAAAAGGACCAGGATCCTTCCATTCAGTGTGCTACTTCATGCATTACTGAAGGGTGATGTGCGAATGTTAGCTCCACCTCATGAGGTTTAATAAACTCTGTCTTTTCTATTTCCAGTTTCTGTGCCAACTTCTTCCTAAGTGTCTGAGGACTCTGTGCAGAGAAGGGAGAACCCCTAAGCACTGGTAGGCCTTGCTGAGGCTCACTACAACAGGCTGGCCCAAGGACTGTTAGAGAACTCAATCACCCCTAACGCAAGCATTTTGGAGACCTCCTCCTTGATGCAAGCTCTCACCCTGTCAGTCACCCTGTAAAATTTGTGCTTCACAGGTGTACTGTCCCCAGTGTCCACATCTTGGATGCACCAATCTGTGACACCGGGAACCAGGGAGAACAGATCAGAAAACTGTCCCAGCAACTGGCGGCAGTCATTCTGTTGCTCAGGGGTCAGGGTGGAAGAGAGGTTGACACCATCCACTGACCCATCTTGCTCTGTTGCTGACAGGAGGTCAGGAAGAGGCTCGGTCTCCTCCTCCATCCCAGCATCTGTCGCTAAGAGCATGCCCACTTGGGACCTCTCCAAGTGGGGCTTCAGGCGGTTGACATGCAGGACCCTCAAGGGGTTCCTGGGAGACCGCAAGTCCACCAAGTAGGTAACCTGACTTTTGCGCTCTACAACCTCAAAGGGTCCGGTCCACTTATCCTGGAGCGCGCAGGGCTCCACTGGGGCCTGGACCCAATCTTTCTGACCAGGCTGAAGCTCTACCAGAGTGGCATTCTGGTCGTACCACCGCTTCATCTCCTCCTGGCTGGCTTCCAGATTCGCCTCAGCGAGTTGCCTGAAACACCTAGTTTGGTTCCTAAAGGCCAGCATGTAACTGTATACATCCTGGGGAGGTTTCCTGGGAGATTGCTCCCAGCCTTCTTTGACCAAACTTAGAGGTCCTCTTACTGGGTGTCCATAGAGAAGCTCAAAGGGACTGAACCCTAGAGATTTCTGTGGAACCTCACGGTAAGCAAAGAGCAGGCATGGTAAGAGGACGTCCCACTTACGCCTCATAGGTTCCTCAAGACCCATAATCATGCCTTTGAGGGTTCGGGTTGAACCTTTCAACCAATCCATTTCCTTGGGGGTGGTAAGGAGTGGTAAACTTGTAGGTTACCCCACACTCCTGCCAAAGGGACTTCATATACTTGGAAATGAAGTTGGTCCCCGGTCAAACACTACCTCTCTAGGGAATCCCACTCGGGAGAAAATTCCCATCAGTGCTCGTCCCACCACGGGGGCCGTCACTGTCCTCAGAGGTATGGGTACCGGGTGGCATGGTCCACCAAGACCAGGATGAACCTGTTGCCCATGGCTGTCTTGGGGTCCAGTGGCCTCACAATGTCAATACCCACCCGTTCAAAGGGGTGCTGACTACAGGGAATGGCTGGAGAGGAGCCTTGCGCTTCCTCCCACTCTTTCCACTTGCCTGGCAAGTCTGACATGTCCTGCAGTGAGTGTCTGAACTCCTGCGCATTTGGGGCCAATAAAAGTGGGTGACAAGCCTCTCAAAGGTCTTGTCCTGCCCCAAATGTCCTGCCAATGGAACATCATGAGCCAGCCCCAGTAGGAAGGCTCTGAGGCACTGGGGTACCACCAGCACACGGGCTGACCCAGGCTCAGCAACCTTAGGCTCAGTATACAGGAGATCATTCTCCCAATAGACCCAATGTGACCCAGACTGGTCACCTGTTGCCTGGTCTGCAGCCTGTTGCCGCAGACCCACCAGAGAAGGGCATTCTTTCTGCTCCTTGCAGAATTCTTCCCTGGAGGGTCCTCCTTCTTGCTGCCAGTGGGTCAGCTCAGGCAGGTCCCCCAGTTCAGCTACCTGTTCCCCTGTAGGCTCCAGGGCATCCCCCTCAAGGTCTGCCTCCTCCTGGACCGTGGGAACTTTGGGGGCCGGTTTCCCGCTCCCCCTGCCTCTTCTCGTGACGGCAGGTACCTGGGCCTCCCTCTCAGGCTCCAGGTCCTCTTGAGCACCTTTACTTGCTGCCATGGACCGGGTGGTCACACACGCCCAGTCAGGCAAACCCAACATCTCTAAATGAGCACTTCGCTCCACCTTCGCCCAAGGTGAGCTCTCCAAGTCGTTCCCTAACAAACAGTCAACAGGCATGGCGGGTCTCACAGCTACCTGAAGAGTACCAGAGACCCCGCCCCACTCAAAGGGAACCTGAGCCACTTTGCAGTGACTCTCTGTGTTGTCAGCGGCAACAACTGGATAGAATGCATGGGGGACAACCTGCTCTTGAGACACCAGGTGACACTTGACAGCTGTCACACTGGCTCCTGTATCTCTAAGAGCCTCCACCCTATGGCCATTGATGGTCACCCACTGCCTGTATTTCTTAGTGTTGTCAGGCAGCGGGGTCCTGGGGACCACCTCACAGTCTCGTAATGAGACAAGGGACATCTGTGCGGGACCCCACCCCTCTTGGGCATCCATCTCCTCCCCAGGGCTACACTAGCCATCTGCCGGGGGCTGCACCAGGGGTGCGGTCTTTCCAAACTGGCGGCACCTGGGATCACTCGATATATATGACCCAGGTCCCCACATTTATAGCATCTCAGGGGTCCCCTTTGAACAGGGGGACCTGTCCGGCCCCTGAGGGTTTTTGGGGGGGAGGCTGGGAACCTTTCCCTTGGTTCCCTTGGGGACTACTTTGGGGCCTTCTTTGGAACTCCCTCTGTTTACCCTTGTCCCCCCCACGCTTCTGCTGGGGACCCTGCCCACCCTAGGCTGAGTCTCCCATGTGACCCTTGTGGACCCTGGTACTGACCCAGCGGTCCGCCTCCTCAACAAGCTTCCTAGGGATAGTCAGCTTGCTATCTATCAGGTGCTGGCGTAGCTCTGGAAAACAGTTACTTGACAAGTGCTCCCATGCAATCAAATCAAGGAGCCCTGAAAATCATCAACTTTGCTACCCTTCACCCAACCATCCAATGCTCTGCAGAAAAAAGTGACATATTCAACCCAGGTACTGTTCTCTATCTTCTTGCAACCCCTGAACCTCTGCCTATACAATTCAGGAGTTAAGCCATACCTAGACATTAAAGCATCCTTCATGTGGTGATATGAATTATGGACATCAGAAGGCAAATCTAGCAGTGTGTCCCGCCCCTCGCTAAGGAACCGTCCCCACAACCCCGCTCCCCAATCCTTCTCAGGGACCCGGTGGGAAGACATGGCTACCTCATAGGCCTTGAACCACTGCCCAATGTCATCATTTTTAAAAAACTCTCTGACCACATCCTTAGGAGTATACACTCTAGATTCCACAGGCATTGACGGTGTGCTGCCACCAGAGGGAGTAATTTCTAAGCTTTCAAATCCAACTCCCTCAAACTTCTATCATGCTCAAGCTGTATCCTCTTTTCTTCCAGGGCCAGTTTCCTAATTTCCAATTGCCCATTCATTTTGGCCAGCTCCAACTCATGCATCCTATTTCTCTCCCTGTCCTCCAGCTCTTCTGTGGACAGACCTTTGGCAGAAACACTGCTACCTGCTGGGGAAGGTGCCTTCCTTTCCCCTGGACCCAATGGCCCTTCCAGCTTCACATCTGCATCATTATCCCCTTCCTCATTCTCAGGTGTTTACCTTGCTTCTACCCAGGCCCTCAGCACCTTATAGAACTCCTCCTCCTTGGTGAGCCCGGTAATTGCAACATTAAATCTTTTGCAGAAGTGCTTCAGCTGCTTTGCATTGTAGCATTCTAGTTTCTCCTCTTCCCAATCAAAATCAACAGATGCTATGGATGCTGGTTTCATGATGGCTGAACTTGGCTAAAAATGGAAAGTCCCAGAAAAAAAAAATCTACCAAAAGTATGTGGTCGCGTTTTGGTCTGCACTCACTAGTAGTGTTCACCAATCACTGTACATGAGTCACAAATGCAAGTCCAGAATCCTCACCGCTGACCACCAATGTTAGATTTGGGGGTCTCTAGTTGGCACAGGTAGGTACTTGTGACAAATAGGGACCCTCGCCTCTAGTCAGGGTAAAGGGTACACTCTAAAATAACCCTGCTCACCCTTGGTAGCTTGGCACGAGCAGACAGGCTTATCTCAGAGACAGTGTGTAAAGCATTTGTGAACACATACAGTAATCTAGTGACAACACTACAGATGGACACCACACAAGTTGTATTATAAAAATAAGTATCTTTTATATAGATTTAACACAAGACCATAAACGACAAAAATCCACACTACTGTACTTAAAATGGTAGGTTTAGCTTAGTTCTCTTAAGTTCTTAAAATGCGACACTTTGAGTCAATGTACCTTACGATGCGTCACGTTTCTACAACGAAAGTGTTGCAGAGATGGAGATGCGACAAAGTTCTGGTGCAAAGAAATAAAGACGTCAAGTTCTTCCTGATGCGGCACGCTTCTCCGATGTTGCGAGAAGTCTCGACTTGATGCGTCAGCTGCAGCGGCGACACCCTTGTTCCGTGATGCGACGACAGCGGCTTTGGCGGCGACCCTCTTCTCCGACGTTGCGAGACGCTTCCGCTCGATGCGACAACTGCAGCGGCGACACCCTTGTTTCGTGATGCGACGGCAGCAGCTCCGACGGCGGCACGCTTCTCCGTGGATGCGAGGCGCTTCTCTTGATGCGGTGCAATGCGACAGCTACAGCGGCGACATCTACGATGCGATGGCAGCGGCTGCGACGGCGACACGCTTCTTCGGTGTTGCAAGACGTTTCTCGAGATGCGGTGCAATGTGACAGCTACAGCGGCGTCATCTCCGTGATGCGATGGCAGCGGCTGCGACGGCGACACGCAGTCCCTTCAGAAGGCCCAAAACAGCAGCAGGCACTTCCAAAGGATTCTTGGGGAGCTGATGGTTGAAGTCTGTTGTCCCTGAGACTTCAGCAGGAGGCAAGCTCTTTTCTCAAGCCCTTGGAGATCCTTCACAAGTTGAAATAAAAGTGCACACAAAGTCCTTTCTCCTTCCTTTGGCAGTCAAGCAACCACTGCAGGCAGATCCCTCTAGCTTAGGGATAGTCTTCTCCTCAGTTTCTTCTTGGTTCCGCTCCTCAGCAAAGGTTTCTTCTTGTTTCCCAAAGTGATCTAATTTCCTAGGGGTCTGGGTCCCCTTTTATGACACAGTTTCTCTTTGTTCTCTGAAGGCAGAGAGGCCTCTGCCTAGTCCAAAACCAGTTCTGGTCAGTCCTGGAGCACTTTGTTTTTCTGACTCCTTCTTTCCTTTCAGAATGTGGGGCAGAGTGCTCAGCCACCCGGCAGGAGGTGGAGCCAGCATTGTGGAAGGCAGGCACAGCCCTATACAGACCCAGGTGCAACTCCTCCCTCCACTCTGGATGCAGATCTTTCTATTCAGCCCTGTGCTGACTCACCCTGTCTCCTGTAGCCACCCCCAGCCCCTGTCACTCAATCTCCAGACAAGGAATACACAACCTAGCAGAGGCAGGCTTGGAAGTTTAGGCAAGAAAATACCCACTTTCTAAAAGTGGTATTTTTCAAACACAGAATGTTAAAACCAACTTCACTAAAAGATGTATTTTATCATTCTGAGTTCAGGCATACTAAATTCGTTTTTCTACCATGTTCCCTGGGTCAGTTCTGATTATAAGGTGTAATAGTCAGTCTGCCCATTCTGGCCTATGGGGAGCAGGTAGCCTTGCAATAGTGAAAAACGAAAATGGCTGTAATTCACTATTAGGACATGCCACACACACCAGGGCATGTCCTACCTTATACTCTACAATGCACCCTGCCCTAGGGCCTACTTTAGGGGTGACCAACATGTAGTAAAGGGAAGGTTTAGGGACTGGTAAGTGGGTGCACTCACCAAGTCGACATGGCAGCTCTAGGCTGCACACAGGCTCTGCGATGGCAGGCCTGAGACACATTTTACAAGCCGCTTCTGTGGGTGGCACAACCAGTGCTGCAAGCCCACCAGCGGCATTGGATTTACACGCCCTGGGCACACTCAGTGCACTGTACTAGGGACTGAAAGTAAACCAATCATCCAATCATGGAGTCACTAATACATAACACAATTTATCATAGGGAGCACTTGCAATGTGGCACTGAATAGCAGTGGCACAGTGCCCAAAGCATCTAACACCAGCAAAAACAGATCAGTAACATAGGAGGCATCATAAAAAATGGAAGGGAGACCCACGCCAAGGATGCCAGGTCTAACAGTCGTCAACAAGGACTTTTCTCCAGAAAAATGACTAAGTCAGAGGGTAAACTTTCACTGGGAAAAATCTGACCCTGTATTTGTCCTGCAATCCACCAGGGTCAGCCATAACTTTTTACCTTGACCAGATAGCCACATTTGGCACTTTGTGCCTTTTGGTGCTAGAAACACCTAAAATGTTGAAAATTCATATATCCGGTTCCCCACATCAGATTTTTGTTGTTTTGGTGTCTATTCGTTCATTAAAATCTTCTCTATTTTTATTGTTGTTTTCTACTTTTTTACTGTTTTGTAACTGATAATTGCTTTACACATTTCTCCTTGTTAAATCTTGTCGGCTCTGTGCTACAGCTATGAAGGGATGAGCTCAGGTTTAAATTATTGAGACCAAACTGAACTCAATAAGGCATAGTGCCATTATTACTTGCAGAGGACTACCATCCACTTCTATTAATAAAGCGAATTGTCATACTGCCCTTACCAGGAGTTAGGCAGCATGAGTGTGGTGGTGGCAACATACTGTATTTTAGTAATGATGATAAGTAGCGTGAATAGGCCTTTTTACCTATGTCACTTGAGTGGGGCCTATCATCCCACTCACAAAAATTTCTGTGGCTTTGTGCTTAATTCACTCTTGTCATGCATCATGTTAGTAAGCAGTGCAGTGCAACACAAATGTTGGTGCTGTGTGCTGTGATGTTTGTCCCTGAAAGTGGTAGTCATTAATACATGGAGGCCTGTGGGTTTCATATTATATGCCAAGGCCTTTGAGAAGGCATGTAGAGGAGCCCTCCCAGACAGGTTTGTGGACGCCACATTACTGGGAGCTGGTGGGACACACACTAGAGGAAAAGAGATCTAAATTTCCCTGTGCTCTGCAAAAGGCCTCTTTGATCCTGAAAAGGCCACTAATGAGTAAGGCCTTGGCATATCTCAGGAAGGAAATGGGCCTGATAAGGAAATCATAAAGAGTAGGGCTGAGGGCCTTTGCAATCTTTTGTTACTCATATATCGATAGTGACATTCAGGTGTGATCCACAAGTAACTCACATGGCCTCTGTTGTGGGGCTATCTGGGTTTTAGTCGCGCCTGCTGTGACAGACTGCTTCCTGGGCAAAGAACTCGGGCACTCAATTATCTAGAACTCGCACCCTAGCCATGCACTGCTTATACCCTCACATATTGCATTACTCATGACATGTTCAATAACGGAATCAACGACATTAGAAATCACATCATTTGTACTATGGGAGCGTGTTATAGTTACTTGAGGGCTCGAGTTATAGTTGCTTCCGTTAACCATAACTGGTGGGTTTCAGTGTTTTTTTTAATAGTTTTAAATGTTAAGTTGCAACTGACATTATCACCTAACAATTTCACTTTACCCTTTGTGTTTTTTCAGTAAATATATATATACATATATACATATATATGTATATATATATTCTCTCTCTCTCTCGCTCTCTCTCTCTCTCTCCTCCCCCCCCCACCCCCTTGGTAACTGAAATACTCAAATTAAAATAGGTAATCTTGATTTTGAACCCTACATTTCCTTTAATTGTATTTAGCTAACTTTGTACAATGCTGTATTTTAGTGTGGGCAAGTTCACTTGTAGAGTTGAAGTTTCGCAGTTCTTGCCAGTGCAGTTGGCATGGTAACCAGGGCTGTTTAAACATTGAATATGCTGCCAATGCCTTTCTAGTGCATGCTGTTTTCTGATGGCCTGGCTAACTAATGCATTGCTTTGATTCAGTGATGTCTTGCTGTTTTTCTATACCGTGGTTTGTGCTCGCAGAAGACTGCACTATTAAATACTGGCTCTACTTCTTTCTATTCGTGTTTATTGATCCACTAGTAGGACACATCGCAAGAACGTTTGCAGTCAGAGATCAGGCACTGAAAGCAGGTACAAACCACATCTGTTACCGTTGCAGCCTGTGGAACTTAAACCTGATGCAAGAGCAAACGCTTCAAAACCCGAGTGATTACAAACGCTATTGGAGCAGACCCAAAAACCTCCTGATAATTTGCAAATATGTAAACAAACAGGAAGAAGCAATGGGAGTTTCTATTTAAGCAAAACATTTTGTCCATGTGCCATTTATGGAGGCAGACCAGATTTGTACATAACACCTTTAAAAAGAACCCCTATTCGGTCCATCGCTGTTAAAAGATAAAAGGAGCTGTGTAAATCAAGTAAGTGATGATTTGATGAGGTCTGAGGTAGGCCACCGGGCAGACTATTGCACAGGCTAGGGACAAATGCCAGAATATAGCAGCTATATTTGCAAAAGGACATCTTGAAAGTCTGCCCATTAACCGTAGTTGGTAGGGAGAAGGGAGCATAATGCGGCAAACACTTATTTGATCTGTTTCCAACGATGGGCACGATCTAGAACTTAATAGCCAACATCAGGAGCAGCGAAAACGCACAAAGAGAAACGTGTTTGAGCTGCAGCAGGAATATCACAGCCTTACCCAGGAGTAAACAATGTAGGTCATTAGAATATGATGCAGATTCGTGGCTAAAATACATTGAGAAGCCTCTATTCTATGTAATAAAAGTACTTTTTAAATCAGAGACGTTTATAAAATCTAATTCTGGAGCGCTTCTCAGTGGCTCAGCAACGTTCGCATATTTAGTGTTTTTATTTTTTCAAACACACTAAATAAACAGTGTCTGCATTTTCTTTCGCTGCTCATTTCAGATAAAATCATTTTTTCAGCACACAGTGGATCGAATACAAACTGCTTGAAGGTTTAATACTGTACGTGCACAATGATTTGGCCAAAAGACTTTAGAAACTGTCTTTGTACTCCACATGAAAATGTTATAGGAGGCAGAAGGAAACTATTTTAGCATTCCTTAATCGGTGAGAATGCACACGATATATGTAGTATACAGTCAATTGCAGTGTCGAGCTTCCTGTTATTTAGACACAACGAAGTGAATTGTTAGATACAGTAGTAGGCTTCATAATTGTCAAGGGGATCACGTAGCTGCAAGCCAATATCTCAAGATGGATTGAAATCTATTGCCCTGAATGTCTTAGCATCACTGCTCGAAATGTGTAACCGGTGTACCTTGAAATTGTCCATGTTACAAAAATAAACAATTACAGGTCACACCGTTGTAAAGTCTGCACCAATGAGATTTTCTATAGCAAGATGAAAGATAAAAAGGAGTACCTACCCATTTTCGGCACCACTGACCACATATGGTTGTTTCTCAAAATCTCTTGCTTTCGCCAAAAACGTTACTGATGCAGTATGCCCACAAAGAATTGCTCTTGATGAAATCTAAAAAGCGAAAAGACAATTTTACGACATTGGTATCAGGAAAAAGAATTGTTATGACTTCTAACTCCTACGGAGTCGATATAGAGTTTTCAACTTCATATATGAAAGCAATTCCATATGTATTTTCTTGAATATAATACAGCCAAGAAGCCCCACTTGAGACAGAGCACCTGTGGCTATTTCCATCGATAGTTTATTTTCGCTGTAGTAAGGGATCACTTGACTTTATGCTAGCGGTTTGGCCTTTGGCCTAAATTGTTGTGAGGAGAGCTGGGGTAAGGCCTAATAATTTCAGGAGCATTGAATAAATGACTACACACATCAGTGGCCGCTCGGGATATTAACCTCGTGCGGTCCCTCCCCTTTTATTTAACCCCACGGGCCACGCCTGGCCCGCGGATGATGTGCCATACATGTATCCGGTTCCTGCACCAGACAACAGGACCGCTGACCTGTTACATCCCTCCCCAACTTGGTCTTTAACAACAGTCCAGTTTGATTAACATGCAAAGTTCTGAAGCCGTTGGCTAGGCCGAGGGTTTGGCCTGAGACTGTAGCAGTGGGGTTGGCTGTGGTAGGTGGTTCACTCCGCGGAGGTGTGATCGGTGGAGAGTCCTGTGATAGTCCCTGAGGCCCTTCTCGATCCGGGTCCACCAGGCGCTCGCTGGCCAGGTGGTGGCTGCTCCTGTCGGGTTCCTGAGGGTCTCTGTGGTCTTGCTCGGAGAGAGATGGTGGAATTTCCTTGAACCATGAGACGTTGCACAATATTTCTTCCGTTCCTTTTCGGGCTGTCACCATGGTGGCTCTGTTGGCAATGACTGTCCAAGTTCCTGGCTCGTGAGTGGTTCTGAACTTGTCACCAGGTCTACGGTCCTTAAGGAGCACTGTTCCTCCCGGCGGGATTGACCTTGGGGATGCATGGCGTCGCGTGCTGGCTTGTTCATTCCGCCGCTTCCGGCGTGCCTGGGTGCCTTGGATGTCATGAGGTGGAGGCGTCCAGCCCGGACAGACTGGGATCAGATCCCTCCATGAACATTAGCACCCATGGAGTTTGTAGTGTCGTGCAGTGGGGGTGCACTGGTATTCTCAGAGGAATAGGTCCAGGCGTGGTTCCGGGTCGAGGCAAACAAAAGGAGATGATTGATGGAGCGCTGAAACTTTTCAGACACTCACCCCCAGTCACAGATTTGGGATGAATTCATTATCGTTCTTTAGCTCACTTCGCCACACCAGTTCAGACTCAGCTATATGCAAATCAGTCTTCACCCTGCGCCTCATGGTAACAGTCCAGCCCGAGCCAAGTCTTCCCTGGACCGGAAACAAGCATCCTGGGACAGGTTTCGGGGTAACACCCCTCAACCACCAGGCTAGCTTGAATCCAGTGGCAAAGTGAGCAAGGGCTTTCCACTAGGGCGATGCGTAACATTTTGTTCAGCGTGCGCATGAACCTCTCAACGTCGCCATTGGCCTGAGGCCATTGTGGGGTGATTCGGTGGTGGTGGATTCCTCGTTGGCGGAGGAACTTGGTAAACTCAGCCCCATGGAGCGGGGGCCCATTGTCACTCCGGATCTCAGCTCCGGATCTCGGCCCATCTTCCCAGTTTTCAGGGACAAGCAGACTTTTGTCAGAAAACCAAAATTGTTTACACAGTTTTGGCATTTTTCTGGGACATAGCCTATTTTTGCAATTTTTTGTGCTTTCAACCTCCTTCCAGTTAACGGTAGAAATGGGTATGAAAGGAATAATGGATCCTGGAAAGCTATACATTTTAGAAAAGTAGACAAAATTTTGAATTCAGCAAGGGGTCATTTGTGTAGAACCTTCAAGGTTTCTTTATAGAAACTAACAGTTGAATATAGGAAAAATTGAAAATTAGTTGAAAAAAACAGCCATTTGTGCCAACGTTTTCACCTGTAACTTCTTCTAATTATGACAACTGTTTGAAAGCAATATACTGTTACATCTGCTGGACCTTTCTGGTTGTGGGGATATATAGGACTTGTAGGTTCACCAAGAACCCGACCAACCCAGAGCCAATAACTGAGCAGCGTCTTGCAACGGTTTTTTATTATGTACCGGGTATACAGCAATTAATTTGGGAAAATATATACATGGAAAAATCGGTATGAAAGACACCTATGTATTTCTGAAATTGGAACAAAATATAGAGTTTGGAAACAGTAGATATTTGCACATTTCCGAAATTGTGAGTACCCATACTAGCATGAGAATTATAGGTCATTTTTCAAAATGACTTCTTTTTACACATTGTCTTTAATTTGGAAGGCAGAAATGCATCGAAAGTCAAGAGATAATAACAGTTGCTCTACAATTCTGTGTTACCCTAAGTCTCCCAATAAAAATGGTACCTCACTTGTGTGGGTAGGCCTAGTGCCCGCGACAGGAAAAGGCTCAAAACGCAACGTTGACACACTTTATTTTTACAGTGAAAACTGACTCTTTTTTTGCAAAGTGCCTAGCTGTACATTTTGAACCCTAGCTCTGCTGGCACCTAGGGAAACCTAGAAAACCTATACATTTTTGAGAACTAGACACCCAGGGGAATCCAGGATGGGGTGACTTGACTGGCTCTCACCAGGTTCTATTACACAGAATCCCTTGCAAACCTCAAAATTTGTAAAAAAAAAAAGAAGAAAAAAAAACATTTTCCTCACATTTCTGTGGTGGAAAGTTCTGGAATCTGTGTGGATCCACAAAATTCCACCCACCCCGCATTCCCCAAAGTCTTCCGAGAAAAATGGTACCTCACTTGTGTGGGTAGGTCTAGTGCCCGCGACAGGAAACGGCCCACAACGGAACGTGGACACACCACATTTTCACAGTGAAAACTGACCTTTTTTTTGCAAAGTGCCTAGCTGTAGATTTTGAACCCTAGCTGTGCCGGCAACCTAGGGAAACCTAGAAAACCTATACATTTTGGAAAACTAGACACCCAGGGGAATCCAGGATGGGGTGACTTGACTGGCTCTCACCAGGTTCTGTTACCCAGAATCCCTTGCAAACCTCAAAATTTGTCAAAAACCACATTTTCCTCACATTTCTGTGGTGGAAAGTTCTAGAATCTGTGTGGATCCACAAAATTCCACCCACCCCGCATTCCCCAAAGTCTTCCGAGAAAAATGGTACCTCACTTCTGTGTGGGTGGGTCAGGCACCCGCAACAGGCAAGGGCCCAAAACCTATTGAGGCGACATCAAAATTACCTATCACAAAACAACCTGGTTTTGCAAGAGGGGCCCCATGAGTTTTTGGCCCAGGGCTCGGCGGCCATCTAGGAAACCTACCAAACCCACACATTTCTGAAAACTAGACACCCGGGGAGTCCAGCAAGGTATGGCATGCGTGGGTCCCCTAACATTTCCCTACCCAGAATCCCCTGCAAACCTCAAATTTAGCTGAAAAAAAAATCACTTTTTTCTCAAATTTCTGTGTGGGAAAGTTCTGGAATCTGCGTGGATCCACAAATTTCCTACCACCCAGCGTTCCCCCTGGTCTCCCGAGTAAAAATGGTACCTCACTCGCGTGGGTGGGTCGAAGTACCCGTGACAGGCAAGGGCCCAAAACCTATTGAGGCGACATCAAAATTACCTATCACAAAACAACCTGGTTTTGCAAGGGGGTCCACCTGGGTTTTTGGCCCTGGCTCGGCGGCCATCTAGGAAAACCTACCAAACCCACACATTTCTGAAAAATAGACACCCGGGGGAGTCAAGCAAGGTATGGCTTGCGAGGGTCCCCCAACATTTCCCTA
This sequence comes from Calotriton arnoldi, assembly GCA_963921515.1. Classification (NCBI taxonomy): domain Eukaryota; kingdom Metazoa; phylum Chordata; class Amphibia; order Caudata; family Salamandridae; genus Calotriton; species Calotriton arnoldi. The sequence goes on along the minus strand of CAWUFW010003468.1, from coordinate 483,541 downwards.
CCCAGAATCCCCTACAAACCTCAAATTTTGTTGAAAAAAATCAATTTTTTCTCACATTTCTGTGTGGGAAAGTTGTAGGGTCACCGGGCTGACACACATTTCCTACCACCCAGCGTTCCCCCAGGTATCCCGAAAAAAATGGTACCTCACTTGTGTGGGTAGGCATAGTGGCTGCAACAGGAAATGGCCCTAATCGTACTGTGGAGACTTCAAAATTACCTATACCAAAACTACCTGGTTTGGTGGGGGGGTGCACCTAGGGTTTTGGCCCCGAGATCGCCGCCATCTAGGGAAACCTACCAAACCCACACATTTCTGAAAACTAGACACCCGGGGGAGTCCAGCGAGGTATGGCTTGCGTGGATCCCCCAACGTTTCCTTACCCAGAATCCCCTGCAAACCTCAAATTTAGCTGACAAAAACCACATTTTCTACATATTTTTGTGTGGAATCACTGTGCCGGCACAAATGTCCTACCCCACAGCCTTCTCCTTAGTGTTCCGAGTAAAATGATACCTCACTTGTGTGGGTGTCCAATGCAGAATTGGCTAAAAACTTATTTTTTTAAAAATGTAGCGCTTAGGATTCTTGGTGCTATACCCTTAATGCCTATGTTTTGGGCTTTTCCCAGTCACAGGCCCTTGCCCCACCCACACAAGTGAGGTATCATTTTACTCAGGAGACTGAGGGGAACGCTGTGGGGTAGGACATTTGTGCCGGCACAGTGATTCCACCCAAAAATATGTGGAAAATGTGTTTTTTTCAGCTAAATTTAAGGTTTGCAGGGCATTCTGGGTAGGGAAAACGTTGGGGGATCCACGCAAGCCATACCTCGCTGGACTCCCTGGGTGTCTAGTTTTCAGAAATGTGTGGGTTTGGTAGTTTTCAAGATGGCCGCTGAGCCCGGGGCCAAAAACTCATGGGACCCCCTTTGCAAAACCAGGTTGTTTTGTGATAGGTAAATTTGATGTCGCCTCAATAGGTTTTGGGCCCTTGCTTGTCGCGGGTACTTGACCCACTCACGCGAGTGAGGTACCATTTTTATCGGGAGACCTGGAGGAAAATGTGGTTTTTTGACAAATTGAGGTTTGCAAGGGATTTTGGGTAACAGAACCTGGTGAGAGCCAGACAAGTCACCCCATCCTGGATTTCCCTGGGTGTCTAGTTTTCAAAAATGTATAGGTTTGCTAGGTTTCCCTAGGTGCCGGCAGAGCTAGGGTTCAAAATATACAGATAGTCACTTTGCGTAAAAAAGGGTCAGTTTTCACTGTGAAAATGTGGTGTGTCCACGTTGTGTTTTGGGCCGTTTCCTGTCGCGAGGCACTAGGCCTACCCACACAAGTGAGGTACCATTTTTCTCGAAGACTTTGGGGAATGCGAGGTGGGTGGAATTTTGTGGATCCACGCAGATCCTAGAACTTTCCATCACAGAAATGTGAGGAAAATGTGTTTTTTTTAACGAAGTTTGAGGTTTGCAAGGGATTCTGGGTAACAGAACCTGGTGAGAGGCACACAAGTCACCCCATCCTGTATTCCCCTTGGTGTCTAGTTTTCAAAAATGTACAGGTTTGCTAGGTTTCCCTATGTGCCGGCTGCGCTAGAGCCTAAAATCCACAGGTAGGCACATTGCTAAAAACAAGTCTGTGCCTTTTGGGCTTTCAGCCGCTCTGGAGGGGGAATCGGGGGGTAGGGGGGATTTGCCCCGATATGCCCCCAAGGGGGGGCAGAAAGACTGTGGCATTTTTTGGGGGAGGTGTGGGTATTGGCATGCCCATTCTGGGCTGACCTCACCCCTGAATTAAAAAATATATATTTGCTGAGGCCTAGTGGGCGTCTGCCCCAATATGCCTCCCGGGGCGGGCAGAAAGTCTGTGGTAATTGTTTTTGGGGTGGGGGCATTATCATGCCCATTCTGAGCAGCCCCCACCCCTACATCAATAAAAAAAAAATCCCTGGTTTCTAGTGGGCTTTCTGCCCCCCGGGGGCAGATTGGGGGCTACTGCCCCCATCTTACCCCCATGGGGGCAGAAAGACTGGAATTTCACAAGGGGTGGGGACATTGCCATGCCCATTTTGGGCAGCCCCCACCCCAATATCAATTAAAAAAAAAATCCTGGTGTCTAGTGGGCTTTCTGCCCCCCATCTGCCCTCCGGGGGGGCAGAAAGACTGGAACTTCACAAGGAGTGGGGCATTGTCATGCCCATTTTGGGCAGCCCTCACCCCAATAGCAATAAAAAAAAATCCCTGGTGTCTAGTGGGCTTTCTGCCCACCCCGGGGGGCAGATTGGGGGCTACTGCCCCCGTCTGCCCCCTGGGGGGGCAGAAAGACTGACATTTCTCAGGGGGGGTGGGGGCATTGCAATGCCCTTTTTGGGCAGCCCCCACCCCAACTTCAATAAAAAATAAAAATCCCTGGTGTCTAGTGGGCTTTCCGCCCCCCCCCGGGGGGGCAGAAAGTCTGAATGTGCCCAAATAAAATGGGGGGAGCAAATGCCCTTGCCCGAGGGGTTGCTCCCCCCTCCTGGTGCCTAGTGGGTGGATCCCTGCTTGGGGATCGCCCTCCTGGGGCGATCCCCAAGCAGGGATCCACTGGGGAGATTCTCCCTTTCCAATGATACCTCTCCTGTCTTTTCTACGTGCTCAGGGGCTGAGATAGCCCCTGAGCACATAGAAAGCGAAACTGAAATGAGTCTCTTGGCTCATTTCAGTTTCGGTTTCACTGAAATGACGTCAGCGTGACTTGCGCGCTGATCGTCATTTCAGGGAAACCAGGGTGGGGCCTCTGAAGCTGGGAAGCTCTTCCCCAGCTCCCGAGGCTGTTGGGGCAAAGGGAATCCCTCTGGTGCCCGCACCAGAGGGATTCCCTAGGCCATGGCGTGCGGACGCGCGGGAGCCGTCCGACGCACATGAGCACTTATGCGTCGGACGGCTCCGCGCGTCCGACGCATTGAAGGGGTTAATGGCAATGTCGAATTAGCAATGGGAGCCTTACCAGCCACCAATGGCAGGATGGATTTCTTGATTTGCATTGTCACACTCATGGTGGCACAATACATGCTGCAGTCCATGAGGGGCACTCTAACCTACAGGCCCAGGGCACCCCTGGGACCATATTCTAAGGACTTGTAAGTAAGTTAACTTATGCCAATTGTTGTTGAACCAATCAGACATATACCTTTTAAGTGTTAGAGCACTGGCATGGAGGTCTGGTTAACAGGCCTCAGTGCACCCTTAAAGTTGAAAAACTAGCAGAATCAGTCTAAAACTTTGGGGGTGATCATACAAAGGAGGTATTTTCTTACAATTATAAATTGCAAATAGAAAGGGCTGAAAGGGATGTCCCATACCATTTGGAAACTGCAATGAAATGTGTCAAAGTTATGCAGCCAAACGTGATAGTAAACTATTAATCAGATTCTGATCTCGCAAAGGTGTGCTATCCAATTCACAGAAGCCTGGAAATTGTGTCAAGGGGCTCGCAGGCAATTCTGGATTTTAACATTTTGGAATTCATGCAGGCCGTACTATTTTGGATTGCCTTGGGTCTCTAGGTTTCAGAAACGCTTTAGATAAGTAGGTTTTTCTTGGTGCTGGGTGGACCAGTTCCGGAAATAAAGACTCTACACCTCAAAAGTCTACTATGAAAACCATTCCCTAGTTTCTTGTGTGTATTTTTCTTCTAAAAACCCATTGAATATCAGCACTTAAAATAACCTAACACTCAGAAAACATTTGGAAATACATGCATGTGTCGAGCCTTGGGAGCGATTTGTTCTTGTTCGAGGAAGGCTGAACAGAATAACCAGATTTTGGAAAACATATTGCTGAAAATATGACAAATATCATGTTCCACAAGACTTTTTTGCACCACTAGATTTCTTAGGGTGGTACAGAATTAAAAGTTACATATTTTTTATACTTTCAGTATAGTCCTCACTTTGATATCTGTCATCAAATGATTGTACACCATAAACAGTGATTCTGCCACAATTTGGTAATATGTGCATATATTATTTAACTAATTTTGCAGACTAAATTCCCAGGGAAAACCCACATAATATTTAGTTTTCCAGATTTCAAATACTTAAAGATAAATGTCATTGGTTAGTGTGCTGAGATTTGTGTTTGTCCTTTTGCCAAATGCAACAAAACATTGAAAACATTGATTAAAACATGAAAATCAACACTGTTAGACCTGTCAGCCTTAGGGTGGCCTGCCCTTATACTTTCTGCCTACTTATCTCCATTTTTGATGCTGAAATTCATTTTTGTTGGCCTTAGTACTCTGTGCACTTTACAACTGCTAACCAGTGATAACGTGCTTGTGCTCACTCCCCTGAACATGGTTTGAGTGGCTTACACCACGGTTTGATTGGAATATTTAATGTACTTGAATGTCCCTTATCAAGTGGTATACCACATACCCAGGGCCTGTAAATTGAATGCTCCCAGAGGGTCTTCAGCACTTATTGTGCCACCCACTTAAGTAGCACCTTAAAACATGTTCCAGGCCTGCCACTGCAGTCTGAATGCAGTTTTAAACTGCCATGTTGAGTTGGCCAAGTCTTAAACTCCCCTTTTATACTTTAAAGTGTTACTTATCCGGGTAGTGAAAAACTCCTAAATTCGTTTATCACAACAGTGAGGCCTACCCCTCCCAGAGGATAACATTAGGTATTCCTTATTTCATTTAATAAGCTGTAATTTCCAATTGGAAGCAGATTGCTATTTCATATTTGGTGTTTTTGGAATAGTAATGAAAAGCCCTATTTAATGGTAAAGTTGGGTTTTTGACTACAATTTTGAAACTGACAATTTTAGAAAATTTACATTTTTCTGCCCTTAGACCTTTTGCGCCTGTAGCCTGCCTTGGGTCACATGACTGGGTATAACAGGCAGTTATGCTTTTTGAATTCCTCCCAGACAGTCACACAATAGAGGGATTAGGTGTGCCTGAATGGGCCATCTGCTGGCAGGATGGGGGCGCAGCTGAGCACAGCTCCACTTGCAACTGAATAGCCTGTGCTCTGCCTTCTCACAAAGACACTAATGACCCCACATTGTCACTGCAGCCAGTTTGGAGTGAGGGCAGTGGAGTCAGGAAACTTCATGCTCTTCAAAGATCCTTTCTAGAAGCTTCTCCCACCCTCCAGAAGGGCACCGGGGTATAAAAATAGGACCTTCAAACCCACTCTTCAGTTCACTACTGGACCTGTGGAAGGACTCTTAGAGGACTGCCTGCTGCTGTGATCTGCTGTGCAATCTGCAAGACTGCTGCTGTACCTGGAAGGACTGGTTTGCTGTCTGGAGCCTGCCTTGACCCCCAAGGCCAACCCTGCTGTTGAGCCCTGCATCTTCAACTGAACCCATGTCTACCAGAGTGGCTCCAAGGGCTAGTTTGCTGGCCTCCTGTTCGGAGGCTCAGGGACACAAAGGGCTCCCACCATCTTGTACCCATACCTGGACCAAGCCTGAGTGAGTCCTGAATCCTCAAGAGGTGTCACACCAGTTCTGGACCTTTGTTTGTTGTGCTAAAAGTGCACAGATGGCCAAATCACAAAACTGAGGACTTCGAAAAATGTTTGCCAAAAACTCCTCTGAGAACCAAGAAGAGACTGGGACCTACCTGCTCACCTATCCACCCAAGGTGCATAGCCAGTCGGATTGACTTTATGGCTTCTCTCGCTATGTTCTTCTCCGCAGCTGCAAATACTTTTGGATTTCCAAAGGGGTATCCAACCTCGTAGAACTGTTTTTGGCTACAGCCCTCTGTCTTGTCCCACTGGAAATTGACTTACATTGCGGCGACTAAGTCTGAACATGTAAATCCTCACCGCAGCTACGACTCAATGCCATCTCTTGACGATGCTCTCTCCTTGGACATCTGTTACAGATTTGCCCCACTGAATTTGACCTTTTCAGACACTTTCTCTCAGAATTTCTGCTAAGCCCCAAGTAAAAGCTGACAAGGCCCCAACCACTTCTTGTATCTGAACTGCAGTCTATCACAGTCGGTCATATTTTCGACTTTGACCCGGTCTCATGCGACTAGATGTTCACAGTTGGTGCTTTGATCTTTTAGGAACTCGTTTTAATGAAAACATAAAATTGTATAACTACAGTACTACTGATTGGATTTTCGTCATTTTGGTGTGAAATAATTTATTAAATGTACTTTTTTTCCAAATTGGTGTGGGATTTTTCATGTGTTGTGTTTTCACTTTATTACTGTTTGGGTGCTGCATAAATACTTTGCTTATTGCCTATATGTTAAGCCTGACTGCTTTTTGTGCCAAGCTACCCAGGATTAATTTAGTAACTTTTTGTGGTTCACCCTACAAGGGATTGTGGCTGTTGCTTGACAACGGCTCACACCCCAGTCAGCCAACAACCCAATTTCTCATGAACTCAATTCCATTACATACTCTGCAAAGAGATATTGATGTACGGATTTGCACCAATTAATAGATCTGAATGTGCCAGAATCAAAAAACATAGTTTGGATGGTTTGCACATGTGTTTGAAAACCTAATACGGATTTTCTGAAAAAAAACTAAGGCGCAAAGCTGTGCAAACACCCTAGCAGTAAAATGATTAACCTCTTTCGAACACGCGATCAAGTAATAGTCATACTAAACAGTGGAATTGTGGTAATTTGCATTGCATACAAATTGCTTTAACAGATCTGAGCAATATCAATTTCAAAAATGAATTATTCCAAAAATAAAAACCGAAGTAATAAAACAATAAAAATATTAACAAAAAAGCATACACAAAAAAAAATGACAAACATTATTAACAATAATAATCCAAATATGTGATCAAGTAAAGGGCGTCTGACCTAAGAAGCAGACACTATGGGAACACTACAGTCTTACAAAACAGCTGGAGCCATGGTCAGTATTGACCTTGGTTTTGTTCGTGGAGGAGAACTGAGATTAATGAACATGGTGTTGGAGATGAATTGACCTATTTTAACATATCGAAAACAGCCAGGGGCTGGCCTTCATTCATTTTGCTGTAGACTAGGGCATGCTTCTGTCACTGTATTAGAACTGCAATTTGTCTAACTAAAAAACGTAGAAGCCAGATGGAGGTGGTCGTGTCCACGTTTCTGGTAAAATATTGCTAGATGTCAAAATGTCAGCTACTGAAAAACACACAAGTATGCCAAGCATGAATTAAAATTCTGCCCCCATTTTCGTTTCACACAACTAAGGGAGCTCCATTAAATCAAATATTCTGTAGTATAATCCATGCAACAGTAGGCAGAAAAGGGTAACCTCCATTCATCGCTTCAAATTCAGGGATGCTAATGTTTAAGAGGGGTGGGGAGCTTTCATGAGCGTTGGTTACGTTTTCATTCTGCTAAAAAGTGTGCCGCAAAAACCAAACCTGTAAGCAGTGTGGCCTATTCACAACAGTATAGGATAGTAAATCCCACTGTACTTGTGGGAAATGGTCGTTCCAAAGGGAAGTTTGCTAGGAAATTTTCAGAATTCCCACAAACATATGCATTTGTGTGCATTCCTAAACTCTTATTCAAACCTTTGTACTCTGGCAATGGTTGACAATATCAGTTATGGGAAGGGGAACGCTTCAACCCCAAAGTCGGTATTGGAGGGAGAGCTTTATACACAGAAAAAGACATTGATTACAGGAGAAAACAAGCATTGGCAAAGCCAATAGGTTTCAGCAATTTGAGAGCTATTGGCATTGTCAATGTCTTTTAGCCATGTGTTGTGGAGTGGAGTGGATGTATGTGATGTGGATTAGAATTATGTTGGTTGGATTGGAATTGTTTTTTGTGAAATTGTGTGGCATGGTGTGCAGTGGAATTATGTGGATAGTAATTGTGTGGTATTGAGTGTTCTGGAATTATGTGGAGTGAGACCATCATGGAGTGTAATTATGTGGAGTGGTATTGTGTGTTGTGGAGTGGCATGGAGTGGAATTATGTGGTGTGGTGTTGAATTTTGAGGTAGGATGTGGAATTCTGTTTTGTGGATTGGATATATGTGGTCTGTACTGGAATTTTGTGGTTTGGTGTGGAATAGAATAGGGTGGCGTTGAGTGAAACTATATTGAGTAGAATTATGTGGAATGATGTGGAGAGTATTTGTGTGGATTGCTACATGGCACAGAGGGGATTTATGTGGGGTATATTTATGTGGCATTGAGTAGAATGTAATTAGGTGGAGTTGAATAATGTAATGTTGAGTGGTATTATGTGAAGTTTAACTATATTGCATGGTGTGGAATTGTGTGGAATTATGTGGCATGGTGTGGAGTGGTATTATGTGGTTTGGAAGTGTGTGGCATGTTGCGAGGTTAAAAATACGTGTTTTGGAGTTGGGTGGAGATTTAAATATTTTGTGTGAAGTTTAATTTTGTAGTTTGGAGTGGAAATATGCGTAGTGGAATTATCTTGAGTTGAATTGTGTAAAAAAAAAAATGTAAGTCCGTTTTTATATAGCGCAGCTACTCACCCTTACGGGTCTCAAGGCGCTGGGGGCCGTCGTGGAAATTAAGTGAGCTATTGCCCAGAGTCACATGGTGCTGAGCTGAGCTGCCGCCGGAGCCGGGGATCGAACCGTGAACCCTGTGCTCCGAAGTCAGCTGCCCTGGCCGCTGCACCACACCTCTCCACGGTGTTGTGTGTAGTGTAATTTTATGGTTTGGAGTAGAGCCGATATATGTTGCATGGAGTAGTATTATGTGAAGTGGAACTATGTGGCATAGAGCGGAGTGGAAATATGTGAAGTTGAACGTACTAGTTTGTGATTATGTGGCATGAAGTGGAATGATGTGGAAAGGAAGTGTGTGTAGTTTAATTGTGTTTAGAACAACAACAAAGTCTCAACCGGTATTATTAAGAAAAGCTAATTAGCAAGTATGTACAAGACATTACAATGAAAAAGAAATAGGGAGACTCGTATTTAGTTTTAAAACGTGCTCAAGGCATCATATATTTTGAAAAAGAAAGCAATAATTGTAGAAACAATTGGGAACAGTTGTATCAGCACTGTAAGCAATGATTGCAGAGGCAACCCAAAGACTTTGTGCACGCAAGTGCTCGTGACACTCAAAGGTGACCGGCGCAGGTGACAAGTGAGAAAAACAGCAGGGGTGCAACGTGAAAAAGTGACTGATATGTACAAGAATATATGGTTCACAAAAGGTTATTTACAAAGATTGATCATGTTTTTTTTTTAGACATTTTGAATGAACCATAGTTGAAAGAGGCGCCGCAAATTGCGCTGGTATGTCGACGGCGTTTCGATCCTAGTCATTTAGGATCATCATCAGGACCAGGTTGCCGTTTGGAGGTGCTGAGGAATAGTTAGTGGTAACGATGGAGGTGGGGCAGCGTAGCTTCCCCTGGACTGGTGGCAATAGTGTCCACGTGGTGGGGTCTAAAGTGAGAGCGCAATAATACTGGGTGCGCAATCAGTTAGCCCGAGGACAAGGCCCAGAAGGCACGGTCGTTCCAATATGAGTAATCGGGAGGCGGCTAGAGCCGGTCGGAGCGATCCGGAATAGCAAGGGACCCAGCAGAAGCAGCGCAAGCCTAGCGAGGAGGCTGTTGGCAGGGTCAGAGCACCGATCCACTGTCAGCGTGCTGAGAGGGGGTGTGTTTGGATGCTGGCCGTCCGGTGAGTCCGTCCGTGAAGAGAGAAGAAGGATGCCTGGAAAAATGTCCTGTTGCGCGATGAAGAACAGGCAGATTTTCAGACCTCACTAGCCCCTGTGTGCTTTTTTGTTTGTTTAATATATATTCCCATATGATGCATGCAGCCACCCAAACACGAGCACACATGCATGCATGCATCCTCTCAACTGATACACTTCTATGTACGCGAATAATCAATGATCTTATTGCAAATAAGTACATGCATGTGTTCTTCCTCACAACTTATCACATTTCAACGTACATAAATAACCGTCGATCTTATCTGATCTGCAGCTGCTGCTTCTCCATGTACGCGCACTGCACTTCCCGAGACAACTTATATAAAACACACACCAAAGCAATCCTACTAACAGAGCACTGAACATCCAAGTGCGAGTGATGGCTGCTAAAGTCCGGACCACCTTGTTCACTTTCCAATGGCTTATTTTCGTTTCCAGCAGACTGTTCAGTGTTGTGTGGTGCAAGTCCTTTGCTACTGCGAGTCATTAATAAGCCTTTACAACCAAACAATCCTTACAGTAACAAGTGCCAGAGACCATACGGAAAGAAAAGCTTAGAAATGAATGAGGTTAAGAGGAAAGAGGATGAAGGAGAAGAAATGGTGGCGACGGAAAGAGGGGAGTGAAGGGGGGCGAGATGAAGGTAGGTGAGTACAGGATGAAGTGCAGGGAAAGGATAGCGGATGGTAGAAGTAAGTAGAGAGAATAAGGACTAAGAATGGAATAATGAGAGATGACTTAGAACGAGGAAAATGTAGTCCCGAAACAATGGCTAAAAAGGGCCTATGTGTAGGTTTTTAAGTAGTTGAGCGGTGTGCCCTGGGGAATGGGGGGCTAAAACCAAAGAGGCATGTTGTATGCATGCCCTCCATAAATGGGGAGAACTAAAAATGAAGCGATGATGGTGCCAACAAATGGGAAGCCTATGAGCGGGCTGTTACCCCCTGATGTAGATACAGCATGTCTCGGTTCGAGACAGTGCATGCGCGCCGTCTCGAGCCGAGACCTCAAAAATAAGAACAAAAAACAAGGAGCTCTAGTAACTCTGTGTGGATGTCATTAAGAAATACTCTGTTGTCATACTCAAATTTAATTTTAAAAGCAATAATGTAACCCTTTGGTCCATTAATTGCTGTGATCTGTTTCAAATAATTTATTTTACTTTTAGTAGCTTTAAACTTCAGATTGCAGTCAATACTCGTATTTTGCTCCCCCGGATGCACCATTTTAAAACCAGTACACACCGCTTTCCATGCATCACTGATGTCTGCAACTTGGGCTGCTACTGCTTGCGCTGTTAGGTGTATTCTGCCTTGATTTTTCCGACAGCTGTTTCCGGACCATTTTTAGGATTGTTCAGCTCGCGGTTTACTTTGGGTTTCATACTGACTAAACTTATACTTTCAATTGCGGGGCACATATGGGGCTGGTCCACAATTCTTTACTGTGAATAAATGTAGTAGGCCTTTCATTTCACTTCTTAACACTTTTAAGGTTCCAATTTCTATGTTATGTGCTCCTGTCAGACCCTGTTCAGGGGGCTATGGGCAAGTAGAGGTTATTTGGCCTCTACCATGGAGGCTTGGGTCATCTCCCTCGCATGTACTAGGGTCCGTGCTTCTATGGCTCAGAAAACTGGGCCAAGTACAAGTCCTTCGGCACTGGACTGTAAGTGGTAGCAATAGCGAGCAGTCAATGGCTTCTCAGGGAGGTAGTGTAGAAGTGCTTCAACCTCAGAATTCCATTTTTGCTCATCTTTGCTAAAAAGTAAGTACTTTAATACACAAAAAAAACCTCAATATTGCACACTACAAGTCATAGATATGGATTCTCCACTGGTGTGGGGCAACTGTACTTGAGCTGGTAACGCTCCCACCCTTCCCCCTCTCACTCTCTCCCCATCTCCAGAGTCCTGTCTTGGGTAGGTGTCAGGCACAGGTACCATGTCATCCCCTATACTGAGTGTGTGTGCTCAGGTACTCTTATTTTTCTTAATTGTCTTCATCTCATCACTACAGAGTTTCATCTGCTCTCTGGCCATAGCAGGGATCCATTGAATGTTCATGTATCTGACTCCCCCTTTGAAGGAAGTGACCCGATTAGGGCCAGCCAGGTCACTCGCGACCACCTCTCAGCCTTCCAAACAAATGAAGAGTCGGTCAGACAGTAGAAAATACAAACCAAATTTATTTATTAGTATGCGCTCGAGCGGAGTCCGGTCTGACCAGCCTCCTTAGATTGCTGCAGAGGGACTGACTTTAGACAACATGGTAGAGCATAAAGTACATTTCCAATACGCCTGAAGACACGCCCAGACAGGAAATTTCCAGTCTGGGAGCTGATGAACAAAGGAGGTACAGAAGGATGAGCTACGATCCTGAGACCTGCACACATTATCTGAAACTTAAGGTTAGCCTGCCTGCCCACACCGCTCTGAGCTGTGGGAGCAGGCCTATCTAAGTGGAAAGGCATGCATGAGATAGACAGTTTTTTCATTAGCACAGCAAACTCAGCCTTGAAGAAATTCACGTACAGAGGGCACATTGGTAGCTGCTTTTCGATGGTCAAACAGAGCATGAGACAGACGTTAGTTTCGATCATTACCCAAAATGGCGGCTAATACAAAATGGTGCTGCAAATGCTAACTTGAACCGCACAATGCTAGAAGGAGTCGACCAGACGCATTTTCAGTCCAACACCCTCCTCCAGGAGAAGACACCCTGGCTTTGAGTGCTATAGCACTCAGGTCAAGTCTGTGGAAGGCTGTAGTGGAGGCTGCCACCTCGAGTTTGTGCAAGTGTACAGGCTCCAGCATCGTTGCAGGTCTCTGGCTGGTTGCAAGCCTGCTTCTGGGCTTCAGGTGATGTTGCGTTGTTGGACGTGGGTTCAAAGGTGACAGAGCTATGTAGAGGCACTCTCTCTCTGGCTGGACGAATCAACCATGAATCTCATTGTTGGGTTAGAGGCATAGACTGCCTCGGACACAGTTTCACAAATGTTGCAGCAGCACAGTCCTCTTAGGCACAACTTCACAATCTTACAGTGTCAAGGTCCGTTTGGGTACAACTTCATGAGGTTGTCACAGTGTCAGCTGCTTGTTGGGAGAGATTGCACTCCGGCTTCTGGAACACGCAAATCACTTTCCTCCATCTTCCTGGGTGGACAGACCCTCAAGCACTGGCGGGCTGCTGTTTCTGGCATGAGCTGAACAATCAAACCTGTTGCAACAATAGAGACTGCAGTCCCACTCTTCAATACCACTATCTACCAAATATCAATGCTCAGGAAGATTATTCAGAAACCCCTCTCAGCAAAAGGACATAATTGAATATCTAAATACAGCTATGTCTCTCCTTTCTTCACCTCAGTGTCTAGATCCCCTTCCTCCAGCTTCATGAATGTCAGCAAAATGCTTCCACTGTCTGGATAAACAACCTCTCCTCCATTTTGTGCACCTAAACTGACCAGGAATCTGTACAATGGAACCTGCAGGCCTTCATTACTCTGGTTCACCCGTACACACAATGTATGTACCACACAGGCCACCCACGCATACACACACTTGCAATGTTAACACTAGGATTTGGGTTAACCCTTAGAAGCGGAACTTTGAAGTGGAAGCCAATTGGCCCACTCATGTAGTGATACAGATAAAAGAAAAGGTCTGATGAATCACAAAACACAGTATGCTGCCACCACTTTTCTAAATGCTAAGCCCATACCCACTGCCAGACAAATGATGGCACAATCGGTGCACCCTCGAGTTCAATCAACTGGTGGGGGGCCTCACACATGAAAAAGGACAGGCTTAGGCCTTAGCTCACACACAACGATTAGCATGAGGGAGAAAAAACAAAACCAGAGTACCAGATGCTCGTAGTCAGGCACTCATGACAGGGGATCATGTCTGTACACCATAAAGGGGGCATTTGCGCCCCAGCAGCTCTTATTCAGTGACTCATCCCTTAAACAAAGGCACAGTAAGTCCATATTGTTTACTTGGCTAGCCATATGTAAAACAATTACATTTTTCCAACTCACTTTGTTTAGTTACTTAACATTGTCATCCTCTCTATTTTTAACATAGGTAGATGATCCTTTATTGATTATGTCCTGATGATGTTCTGTAAAGTAACTATGAAGGTGGAAACATCGAAAATGATTATCAGACTACTTACTTGCTCTAATTAAGACTGTTCCATTTACCCAGATTTATGGATTTATAATTGCTATTCTGACCAAATTGGATTGTTCAATGTAGGCACAAACCTAAAACACTTTGCTTGATTTGTCACTGTGTGATCATTTTTGGCTTGGAGCAATTTATTTGATAATCTTTTCAACTCTATTCATTTGTCAAAAATAATACAAATCTTCATGTTAGCTAGCTTCGATTTGGGACATTTATTGCTGTGGGAACTGATTTAACAGAACTTTTTATAAATATCCATTAAAGTGAGTCCTTAATAAACAGTTGTTCCTTGAAAATATTTGGAATTCGATAGGCAGAAGGCCCCAGTAAACACAAAGCCTGTAACAAATTGGATTATTATTTGGGGTGGGTTGCAGCTCACCTCAAGTAATAATAGTAGTTCTTGTCGAGATGAACCCTCCAAGTCACTAAATTAACCTGAGCTCAACTCCCTACTAGCTATCGCACAGAGCAGACATGCTTAACTTAGGACAATGGGTAAAGTATCAAACCAGTAATACATTCAAAACACCAAACAATAAAAATCCCAAACTCAATCAGAAAAATAGAGACATTTTTTTATAAACAAACGACACCAAATCAACAAATATCCACAAGAGGGAACCGGAGTTGTGACTTTTCAAAATATTATATAAAAATAACACCAAAAATCAATAAGCACCAATAATAGACTATGGAACTGGTAGACCGGGACCTAGGGATGATTTGGAGGCTGTCAGCCCTGGAGCCACAGCTGATACACCAAGTGTTTTAGACACGGTCAAAGTCTGGACGTCAAAAAGTTCGAAAACATTTTCACTTCAGAAAGGGACTTATTTCTTTGAAGAAAAGCATTGCAATTTTTGGAGGTATGGGGACCTTTGAGGGTAACAGAACTGATATTCAGACCGATGCTGTGGAGCGGTCAGTCGGATACTGTGAGAGCAGAGGATGAGTGTTAAAAATGGGGGTCTCTATTTGGCAGTGTCATGCACCCTGTCTAAGTAGGCACCCTTCCTTCTAGTCAGAATAAGGGGATTACACACTTTGATAACCCCTGCTCACCCCCTTGGTAGATTGGCAGGAGCAGGCAGGCTTATCTCAGAAGAAATGTCCAAACATTTGTACATAATGCACACATTAACACAGTAAAAACACTACAAATGGACACCACACCAGTTTAGAAAAACAAAGTATCTTTATCTAAATCAAATAAGACCGAAATGACAAAAATCCAACATATACAAATCAAAATATGACTTTTAAAAGGTTTCAAGCAATTCTGTCCATAGAAATCTATGGATGCGTGATTTTTACACAAAGTACCTCAAATGCGTCGAAATCCACAAGGCCAAACAGTCACAGAGCAAGGAAGCATTAAAAAACCCAGCGACGCATCAGTTCCTGAGTCCTTGGGGAGGCCATTTGACAGTTCTGCTGTATTCAGGAGAAGTGATGCGCCGAATCTGGACTGCAGGGGGAAGTGAAGCGTCGATTTCCCAGGCGATTCTGGTCTGCCAGTGTTGCGTCAGAAAAACTTGCCGCACAGGCACTATGCACAAGAAAATTCAGGTGCTATGGGCGCTGCCTGGATTTTCGCAGCTGCCAACCGGTGTGGCGTCAATTCTTTTACCCACACTGCGGGGCCTGCGTTGGAGTTGGTGTGCAGAGGTTTCTTGGACCATGGGCAGGTACTGCATCAATTTCTTTGGCTGCACGGGGCTGTGCGTTGGTAATTTCACCCGCACTGCGATGCTGCATCAGAAAATTCAGCTACAAGAAGAGCGAAGCATCGATTTTGTCGATTTCTGAAGTTCTTCAAAGCTGTCTGTAGCAAGAGCAACCTCCAGAGGCCCAGAACTGGAATAGGAACCCCCAGGCAGGTCAGAACTCCCTGCAGTGGAGTTCAAGTTGGCTGTAGGTGAAGTCTTTGTGTCCCTGATACTTCATAACAGGACGCAAGCATACACAAGCCCTTGGAGACTCTTCTCAAGCAGGTTTCACAGCAACGTCCATTCTTTGTCCTCTCCTTGGCAGAAGCTGCAACTGCAGATCAACCCAGCAAAGCAACACATAGCAAAGGGAAAGTCTCCTCCTCACAGCACTCCAGCTCTTCTCCTTGGCAGCGGTTCCTCTTGTTTCCAGAAGTAATCTAAAGTTCTGGAGTTTTAGGTCTAATACTTATACCCCTTTTCCCGTTGAAGTCTTTGTTCAGAAAGTCTCTTTTGCTCAGTAAAACCAGTTCTGTCCTCCCTGGTCCAGTTTCAATACAGGAGGTGGCGACAGCATTGTAAAGAGCAGCCACAGCCTATTCAGGTGTCAGTGACAACTCTTCCCACCACTCTAGCCCAGGTTGGTCCATCAGCTTATACAATGCTCCCTTCAGCTCCCTTTATGTGAGTGTCTGGAATGAATGCACCAACAGCTTCTGTGAGTCTCAAACCAGACAGTGAATCCACAAGAAGGCAGAGGCACACAGGATGGTTAAACAAGGAAATGCCTACTTTCTAAAAGTGCCATTTTCAAACACACAATTTAAAAACCACCTTCACCAAAAGGTGTGTTATTAAATTCAGAGTTCAGAGAGCCTAAACTCTAAGGGCCATATGTACGACTCATTTTTGCATGCGCAAACGGGTTAGGGACCCATTTGCGCATGCAAAAACTGTTAGGGCCATAGTATAACCCTATTTAGCGAGTCGCAATTTATTTGCGACTCACTAAATAGGAATTGTGGCTCGCAATTAGGAAGGGGCGTTCCAAGGGCGTCCCTTCCTAATTGCGACTCGCAGCCCTATGTAAGAATGTTTTGCAATTGCGGTCACAAAACACTTGCAATTTACTGCCCTCTTCAAGAGGGTGGTAATGCAGTCACAAATGGAAAGGGGTTCCCAGGGGACCCTTCCCCTTTGCAAAAGCAAATATTTTTAGTGGCAGGCAGTGGTCCCAGGGACCACTACCTGCCCTTAAAAAATGAAAGGAAAACGTTTCATTCTTTTTTTTTAAAAGCATCCCGCTTTTCTATAAGGAAAACGGGCTGCATTAAAAAAAAAAAAAAACGCTTTATTTAAAAGCAGTTACAGACATGGAGGTATGCTGAGCCCAGCAGGCCACCATACCTGGGAGGGCTAGCCATTTCCAATGGGGTCACAAATTGCGAGTGCCTCATAAATATGCTTGAGGCATGCAATTTGCGACCCCATTGGGAATCGCAATCAGTGTCGCAGACACTGTTGTACATACCAATTTGCGAGTCGCAAATTGCAAGTCGCTATTTCGACGCAATTTGCAAGTCGCAAATTCCTTGGTCGTACATCTGGCCCAAAATCTCTAGCTGTTCCCGATTTAAAGTTACACTTGTAAAATGTTACAAGGGAGCTCCAATGATAGCCTATGAGAGAGCTACTTCTTGCAATAGTGAAAAATTAAATACACAATATTTCACTATCAGGACATGTAAAACATCAGTACATGTCCTACCTTCAACATACACTGCGCCCTGCCCCAGGGGGTAATTTGGGCCTACTTTAGGTGTGACTTAATGTAGGAAAAGGGAAGGTTAGAGCTTGGGAACTGAGTTCACTTGCCATGTCGACATGGTGGTTAAATACAGCGCGTGCAGACTCTGCAGTGGCAGGTCGGAGACACATTTTAAAGGCTACTGGTGTGGGTGGCGCAATCTGTTCTGCAGGCACACTAGTAGCATTTGATGTACAGGCCCTGGGCACACACAGAGTACTTTACTAGTAACTTACCAGTAAATCGATATGCTAATCATGGATAACCAATCAGAATTACAATTTACATAGGAAGCACTTGCACTTTGGCACTGATCAGCAGTGGCAAAATGCCCAGAGTACCTAAAGCAGGCAAAACGAAATCCAGCAGGCAGTCAAAAATACATGTAGTAGAGGCAAAGAGTTAGGGGGAAACCACACCAAGGATGCCAGGTCTAACAATGAAATTGAGACTTTTTATCCAAATATCCTGTGCTGTGCTATTGAAACATACATTCCTCCTAAACCCTCCTTGATATTACAGTCTGTAACTCAGTGGCTTGTTAAACAATCCTTCCTCACACTACACTCACCATCTCATCTTCATTTGATTATATACATATAATCATAATAACACGTACAGTAAAACCAATAATACAAATTTTTTACAGAAAGCATGGCTTATCACAGCAGAGCTTACAAAAGAACAAGCTGTAAGATATAAGTCTTCCCCATTTAAAATTTGAAAAAACCACAGTGCCGGTCAACACTGCATAAATCCCTATCGCTTCAACAAACCTGAATAAAAAATGCTTAGAATAAGTAACATAAAATCTACAAAAGAGAGTAAAGTTCAAAAGTGTCTGACCCGATTGACCATCGCAAGGGCAAACACCCAAGTTGGAGCTATTATATTGGCCCAACGAGAAGCTCAACTGCCAGCGTATGGACCATGCCTGACAAAGTCAGAAGAGCTCTCTCCCAGGTGCAAACACTTTCAATAGATCGGTTTTAATACCCAAAGTTTTTTAAGCAATCAATAACGCCTAACAGAATGTTTTTGAGGGTCTACTCCCGCCCTATCTGCATGACTGTTTTCCAGAAACAACTTCCTCACATGCAATTTATCAGGTTTTAAAATGTTTGACAGCCCTAATGAAACCAAATCTTACCAATGTAAACTGAACATAAGAAAGGCAGAATATACTAAGGCTCTTATCGCAACTTAGGCAGTCATCAATAACCTAACGATGAAGACTTGCATGGGGGTTTGACCCAACTGAAAGATGAAGTAAGAGAGGGGCACCTTTAAAGTTCCTCGATAAATGGAAGACCAAGTTCCTCATGAGAGATCATACTGGGGCACGATGAAGGGAGGTACAATAGACGGCGAAGGTAATGATTCTTCTCTAAATGCAAAAAAATTGAAATTGGCATAGTCCCAGATCACTGCACCATACAGTGCTATTGATACACATTGCAGTTTGTATATTTCTAATATGAGGGCTTACTTTCAAGAGCCTCAGAGATTAAACAGAACACCCACAGACTGTCTAATTTTTTGGCTACTTACACAACAGATTTGGATGTCATAAATTAGAGGTATCAAAGATAAATCCTTCAGCAATTTTCTGCCATCAATAGAAAGAGTTCAGAGAGAAGAACTAATCGGACCACAATTCATCACCATGGATTTATTGAAATTGGCCTCCAAGTCAAGTTCGGACATAATATTCAAGAAAGCTCTGACCAAAGACTCCAAAATCTTTGGAGTACATGTTAATAATATTTTAACATCTGCATATAATAAAGTAGGAATCAGCATAGATTTACTACAAATCATCCCTCAATGCCATTAGACTATTTCTTACCCTGCATGATAGATGATACATATCAATATTTTTGATGACTGACTGCATTTGTTCCCCTTACATGGGTAGGAGACTTGATGGCAGAAATCTGTTAAGGCCTGTCATGGGCACTCATCATGAATATTCACCCTTTTCATAAGCACCATAATACTGGCCTTACATTCCTGGACGACAACAGAATGGAGTGGCATCTAATGAGAAAACATGGGGTGTCTGAGGTCGCACGCTGGGCACGGGCTGAGAAGAGGGCGCTTCAGAGGGAGGAAGCAAGGGGTGTCCGTCACAGCATATTGAACTGCTCTGGAGGAAAGTGGTTGACAAATGGGAATCCCCTGGGGCTGGGGCTGCAGTTGACTCTGAGGAGGGGCAGACTGCGGGGTTGAATCCTGGCTGTGAAAATAAGCCGAATCCTGATGGAATTGAGGGTGTCCTGGTCCTGCAGCTGCCTTAAGCAGAGAGGATTACCGTTCCCTGGCCCCCTTTGCCCCCTACTTCTCTGCAGCTGATATTGTTCTCACATTCTGCAAGAAGACTTAGGCCCACATAGACACGGTTATTGTTTGTTTTTTAAATGTGAATTATTATTATCTTATGGCATCTATTCCTCTTGAAAGTGTAGCCATAACCCCATCCCTTGTGAGTGTTCGCTTGCTCCCGCCTGTACAACGTGGGCTAATAATTGTAAAGCCAGGGAACCGATTCAGTGTTAATATTGTGCTGTTTTTATCTAATCTTTGAAATGGAAATAAAAAAAGTGTTAATCACAGAATGGAGCGACATCTTCATCTAGCCTCTTGACACATACATTGTTGTTCGGAGGCAACTTACAGAATTAAGTCAAAGACAGACAGATATAATTTAGTGCATTAATCCACATGTGGAGAGAAAGAGGAAAGATCGCTAAGCATGTGCTTCTTAATTATACATATTCACACAACCGATGCCTAGGTCAAAAATGTTTTGGGGGAAACCTATTGTGTCTTTTTTTATACCTTTTTCATCCAGCAAATGTTCAAAGATTTTGGAAAGGTCACCTCACCCAAAACTTATCGTGGCATGCTTCATCATAGTATCTATCCAGACAAATGTAGGTGGGTACCACCATCCGCAGCCCGTGCAGGTAAGAGGTTGGTGGAGCGGTGCGGCCGGGTGGGGTGGGGGGACGGTTTCAACAGACGACGAGGGAAAATCAATTATTTATTTAATTTTCCCTAGTGGTCGTCTGTCGAATACCCCCCAACTCGGCCCACCGCTCTTAACTGCACGGGCCGCGGCTGGCTACCACTCTGGAGGACTCAAACAATATGTTTTTACTGGATTAAAGCAGCGATCTAGGCTAATGATAAGAAAACAATCTTTTGTCTTTGGCCTATTTTTTCTGAAAAGGCCCTCCGATGCAGGTTCCCAAATTTTAACTGAGAGTGTGATATAAACACACACAGTCATGTTCCCTTATTAATGAACATGTGTAATTCCTTTATAAACAGAGAAACGTTTGTCTGGTGTATATTCATGTCCTCTGATGCTAGGTTGCCAGACTCTGCCCGTTAGTGTTATTCAAATGAGGTTTTAAAAATGCACACATCGGGGCTTTGCAAACTTATAAGGCTGCTTGTATTAGCGCTGTTAAATTGCAGGACCATTTGTTCACAAAACGTTGTATAAGAATGAAAGGTGCCACACTGCATATTAATAGTTCGCCCAACGTTCAAGTGCGTCATCATCTCTCAATGGCCACGTCAGTCAGTCAAATTACTTTATTCGATTAATAAAAATTAATCATAAAAGTTCATACATGCTTCACAGATAAAAAACACTAAAAACAGACAATTCATGTCAACAAATGTGCAAATTTCAAGTTCTCAAAGACAAACATAAAAAGGAGGCAACACTATAACAAGTTAGAGGATCAGGCAACAGTCGTAAAAAATATAAGGCCGGGCGACAGTGTCTAAAATTATACTTGCGTAAAAGTGGGATTAAAAACTTTTTCCTGTGATTACAATAAAAATTACAAAAAAGAGAAAGTGCAACTCAGTTTGGCGGGAGATATCACAAGGACAAAACGGGAGATCGTTGATTGAGTAAATACCTGCAGGGCGGCCCAACATACACGGGATATAGTTGAGACGAAACCTCAATAGAATAAATCTGTGCCGAGGGATTGTTACAAATTCCAAATAGGTAGATGTTTCTTCGTACTACAATGTGCCTTCAAAGTATTCCTTGGAAGTTGATTTACTATGCTGAACATTCAATCTCATTTCATTAGCAGCTGATAAAAAGCAAGATTTTAAAACTTTTTTGAGACAGAAACACAATTTCCTGGGAGTTCAAATAAGCTCCCCATGCCTATACTGTGCAAGGGGTTTTTCACATACTTTAGCCCCTGAATATTTTGAGTGTGATCAAGAGATAGGCAATCCTTTAAAATTTGGTGGGTGAGGGGCACAGTATCTCTGCGCCATATTGAGTGCCAGAGAAGAATGGGTGCTATGTTTATCTGATCAGTTATGTAGGGGATATTTAGCTCTAGATGTAACTTAAAGTTCGAGCAACTGTTGGGGAGGCTCATCATTGATTTCCAAAAACCATACTCTATTGTTTGTATCCCCTTTGCATTAACATGACCCCATACTCTCAGCACCATACGCAGCTACTGAGCTAGATTTGGCCCCATAAACCTTTTTTATAATATCTAGGTTTTTTGACCCCAGCTTTTTTGAAAACGAGCGGATGGCATTTGTACTCCTTTCAAGCATCAGCCCGCGATTGTCTACCATATTCTTCCAAGATACTCTGTGGTCAAAGGTCACCCCTAAATAAGAAAATGACTGTCTGCCTCACTTTCTGATTATGAATAAAAAATGATGGGGGTTTTTCTCAACCTTTGTCCTGCAATTAAAATAAATGATTTTGAATCGTTTGTATGCAGGTCTATAATTTCCATAAATTCTACATATATATTTAACAATGTCTGAAGTGACCTTCCCATACGCGCAATTAAAACTGCATCATCTGCGTATAATAAAATAGGAATGGGCATCTTATTTATTCTAGGAACATCTAGAGGCGATTCTAACAATTTGGACTCTACCCCATTAGTATATAACGAAAAAAGAAATGGGGCGAGAACGCACCCTTGGCGAACTCCTCTAGAAACGGAAAACCATCTGGTACACTGACCCTGTTGTCCGTACCTAACACACACTTCAGCCTTCGAGTACAATTGTCTTATAAAGGTAATTATGTCCTGCTCTATCTCCATTTCCCCTTGATACTTCATAGGTGGGGAATGGGAAACGCAGTCGAAGGCTGCGCTAAGATCCATGAAGGCGAGATACAAATTACCTTGCTTAGCGCGAGTATACTTCTCTATAAGGAGATTCAGGTTCAGACACTGGTCTTGAGTGCCTCTACCTTTACTAAAACCATATTGTACAGGAATTAAAATATTGTTTGCCAATGCCCATGCCTCCAATCTATTTAATAGCACTCTACCCATTAGCTTTGCCGAGCTATCGAGTAGAGAATTTGGCCTATAGTTTTGTGGGTCTAATTTGTCACCTTTTTTATATATTGGTACTAGAACTGCTTTGTGTCACGAGTCAGGAGGGCCTTCTTTAGCTATAGCATTAAATGTATTAGTCAGCACAGGTCCCCAAAGATCAGGGCAATCTGTAAAAGAAATCTATTGGGGTACCATCTATACCAGGTGCCTTATTGCTAGTGCACTGAGCCAAGGCTAGGCATATCTCCTTGTTTGTAAAATTGCCACGTCAAAGTACATGGTCTTTGTAATATCATGTAAACAATGTATCTGCACCACTCTATCCAGGTCTAGCTCGAGGAACATGTTCAGAGATTTACTCCTTCCTGCGTTCTTTTGGTTCTTGTGCAAAAAGCGTAATTGCCAGCCCATGGAACCCATCTGTTTTTACTGTGGCTATGATTTTATCACACAGATGCTGCTTTGTTGTTAATACTTGATCTAGTTTGGCATCAATTATACCATCCCTTTTAGTTAACAACGTACCTCCTTCAACTAGTTGAATTTTGCACTAAACCATTCATTTTAATGATGGTTATGCGGCTTTCTACGAATCAATTATCACCCTAAATGTCCATATATATTTTAAAATAATAAAAGAGAAAAACACATTAGGGAAGTTGGTAAGTCCTCTATGTCTGTGTGCGGAAAATGCACTTTCATTCTACTGGTACACTAAGAACTGAGCATGGCTGTCTGCATAACATTTGTAAAATGAGTTTGATTCACAAACCTTAAACTCTGATGAGACGTTCCAAAGACATATTTGTCCCTCGAGGCTTCCCGTCACGACAGTTTGTTGATCATCTGTAAACATGATGGCAGTGATGTTATGAGAAGGAGCCTTTTTCCCCCACAGTGCTACTGCTTGCAAAGATGTCTTCATAATGAGCAGAACCTAAAACACAAAATACCCCATTATTGATAATGGTGATAATCTAACGCTTTGAGCATTACTGCAAACATGCAAGGACAATAACTCTATGCATCACCAATTAAGAAAAAGCAAACTTTTGCTCAATCCCTGATAATAGAACAACGTAATCATGTAAGTAAAATGCCAACAACCATGTAACAGGAGGGAAAATTGTCACACTAAAACTACCGTTATTAAACGAGGACAAGGAGAAAATAAAACAGACAGGCAAACAACTGCACTCACCATGCAAACGATGACAACAGGCAAATTAACAGCTTTTATAGACTGGAAATGTAATCAGCAGCCAGATAAAATTGATCCAATTCCAACAGACTTCATGAATAAACTAAATTGATTTTATGAGACAGAGAGTTGTTTGAGCCAAACTAGTTCATGCCAGACCTCAAAACACCACGATACACAAACAGTTGAAGTTCAGTACCACCCAACGCATTAAAATCATGTATTATTGCAAAAGTGAAAACTAAACCTGATTTTGTATTATGGGAAATACATGGGAGCGCTAACTAATAGCAGATAACAATTGGTAACTTACATATATGTATGTAAAAGAACGGTGGGCTTATCGTTGTACTTTTCCTTAATTTAATTATTTTATCTTCATTGTATTTATTTTAACTTTATTAGCATGATTGTAAAACTGCATGCAGCAATAAATAACTTAATGTGACATAGAATTCTCATTTGCACATTACATTTAACAAAAACAAACTAGACCCTCGAAGCATGGAATTGGTCCTTTCATACAACAATACCAACCATTTACTCAAAACAATAGTCCGTCATCATTATACGCGCTCCCGGATGTTGTGGCAAGTTCGAGCATCTCAGCCCCAAGAGTTCCGTTCACTGTCAGGGCGGTTGACCAATGTTATGCCCTGTTGGGGCCAGTCAGGGACCCAGACTTCAAATAGGGAGTTTCAACTAAGGTGTGGTCGCATATTACACTCCGTGCAGTGTTCTTTATTGTGATTAGAAAGTGCGAGGAGGCATGATTCACAATAGGAAGAGCTTCGAGTGGTTCATTTTGCCCCAACCTTTCCCCAACAACAGTAATAAATGGAGTAATACAGTTAGCATATCTGCATATACGCTTTATTCCATGCTATATTTTCTTGTGTAGCAGTTATAACTAAAGGTTCTTAATCAGAAGCAGAGCACCAGGGGTTAAATCCATACAGTGGCATATAATTACAGTAACTATGCCTCATGACTATTTCCCCTAGGGCGGTGTGACCCAGTGCCACAGCACTGGGCGCTGGCTTTAGGTGGGGGGGCTGTATTTGCAAGTATATTATGGCTTTAAAGCACCTGCTACTGCTTGCTTACCTCCAGCAATTTTCAGGAAAGAATAAAAATTTCAAGATAACTCCGGTGATTAATCTTCTATTTGGAGAGAGAGATCGGAGTTTAGTCTAGTGGAAGTTTTGACTCCTGGCAGGGTAGCACAGAGGGTTAATATGCCTCTTGCCAAGATCGTGTACCATGCAAATCACAAAGTGCATATAATGTAGGGTATAGATTAGAGCGATATGATTCTTTCCCTGTCTTTCATTATCCTAATGTTGCAAAAAAGGTGCATTTGGGTAGAAATCAATTCTTATTAAAGAGATCCCCCAACCATGGTGTTACGTTTTAAATTCTGAGTGTGCGCTTCTCCAAACCAGGCACTTAAACTATACTGCCTACCAGTATGGATGACATGTGACCTCATAGTCCTGCGTCTTATGTAACAATTCCTATACACTGATTTACACACATACGATTGATTTTCTCGGTCTAATGTGTGTGTGATGGAAAGAGCTCCGACACCCTACGCTGGTATTAGTGGCGCTCTAAAAACTAATTAAATGCATCTGAGAGAGAGGGATTATGAAGACTTGAGGGGCACTGTTAAAGGGTGGTAGTCAGGGAAATCTTGGAGGAGGTGGTCATTGGGGGGCGCCAACAGATATTTCTGCACTGTGCGCCACCAGCACTTACGCCGGCCTTGCCCCCAGTTGTTTTCTTTTGTAAAGCAATTCTATAACATGTAAGAAGCACCGTTCCTGCTTTTGTTACATGGGGCCGGTATTGGGACACTGCTGCAAAACCAGCCCCCACGGTCAAAAACCAGCCCCCACCCTCTGGCCCACCGGGGAAATACCCGGTGCACGTTACGGCCAGTCCAGCCCTGCAGGAGGGGTGGGATTTAAACAGGGAGACAACTCTCTTAATAGTCACAAGGTTCCTCAATGTCATATTATTATGCTGCACAAATGTAAACGCTTTACTCCTGGTTTTTGTTTAAACAAGTACATATGAAAACAAGCCATGGCATAAACAATGTGTAGATTTGCAGAGTGTAAAATGGTACTCATTACCATTGTTGAGGGAGGGGCAGCATGACTCACTTGAGGCGCTGTGGGTGAAGGTGACAAAACGTGCTCAGTGTTCTCTTTTACGTCATACACACGTGATGATAGTTGCCAGAATGCATTCCCAAAACAGGAACAGCACAGCCAATTACAAATGAATTAAAAACAGTGCAAAGTATAATAAACAGCTGATGTTGCGATCCCTCAAGTGAAAATCGGAACCATCATCAGGTCTCAAAGGTTTTTTAAGAGCCCGAAAGTTAGCTAAAAATCACACAACAACAAAAATAGAGAAACCCATCACTAGGAAACACACACACACACATATATTCTCAATACCACTCCTGCTCCACTGTACAAAGGACAGGCACCGACACAGCTGGGATCAGATTTTTTGAGTTTATTTGTACAGAAGGCTCTGACGCGTTTTGGCGAGCGAGAGAGCGAGAGTGAGAGAGAGAGCGAGAGAGAGCAAGAAAGAAAGAAAGAGAGAGAGAGAGAGGGAGAGAGAGATAGAGAGAGCGAGAGAATATACAAGTAACAGGGGAAATCAGAGAGGTTATTCACATGGTAAAAGCTTCAAGGCACTGAAAAAATAGACTTACTGGGGACTTACAGGTAAATTAAATGTGTCAATTGGATATAAACCAATTCTAACATGTTTTAAGAAGACCGCACAAGCACTTTAGCACACGTTAGTAGTGAAAGTGTGCAGAGTCCTTAGGCCAGCAAAAATGAAGTCAGCAAACAGGGCATCTGAAGGCAAAACGTAAGGGGGAAAACCACGACAAGGATGCCAGGTCTCACAGTGCCTATGGCCTGAAGAGGAGTGAGGGAATTGGTAGGTTAGGACTACGAATTCAAGGAAGGTACCATTTCCTTATTAATTACAGAAATTAGGTGCAGTGATCTGTCAGTAACAGTCCTCATCCACCCTATATAACACCACTTACTCAGTGAGGCAAAACGTAGAGAACTTCAGTTGCATGTGCTGTACAACAAAACGTCTTCCCTCACAGGTGATAGAGATGGGCCATTCACAGTGCCTCAACCATCCACCTTCTCTCTGTTTGACAAGAATTTGAGATCTCCCTTCCCCAGTGCCTACTATATGTCTGGTATACAGTTTGCTTGGGGGTTAGGATGACTCCTAATGCTGAGCAGAATGTCCAGAGTACCCGTATTACTATTTACACCACTAGACACAAGTGCTTGACAAAAAGCTGCTTTGTGGGTTGATTAATTTGCCAGTGCCCTATCAAGAACAATTTATTCCTGGGCACAAAATGAGAATTTGGAAACATGTTATAGTTTTTGCCACATTATTAGGAACTGTTGTATGGTCTATATTTTCCCAAGTAAAACTGTGCTTTTGTTGGACAACATAACCATCAGAACTGTGCGAGACTGATTCCACGTACACCATCCGGATATGTTGTCCTAAGTCCTTCTAGCTCACTGTACTACCAACCGTACAGGGTAGCAAATGGATGTGCAACCTCAGAACATGACAACCCTGACTCCCAAAGAAAATCGTGGTAACAGATTTAGAACCATTTTACCTAGTTACTTATACATACCATAAAAGATACACAAGAAATGCATTGTAAAGTATTTCAATATTTTTTAAGCTTTGTGATTCTTGAGTAAAATGCTTGCACTGCAATAATCAATAGAAGGAAACAGAATATTGTGATTAGCCTTACGAGAATTGTGAAAAAGATAAACAGTTCAACAATTTAGCTTATTACAGACAATATATGCTTGCACACAAGTATTGTGATATATTGTACTCTTACCTAGCGCTTCCTAACCTTGCATGTCTGGGGTGAGTGAATCTGCCAAATCCCTGTTGGTGGAGAGTTGGGCAGCATCCCTAGCATTAGGTAAACAGAAATCAGCTGGGCTGGAATTATGGCATGGGTCATCCTCTCAGTGCCAGTGAAATGCTCCTCCGTATAAAGGATCGATGTTGTATATATAACAACATCATCCATATTACTTTATCGAAGTCCCAGTCAGGCCGCTATTGTTTATTCTATTGTGATAATTCTGTCGCCTAACGGCCAAAACAAATAACAGTTTGCGTGATGAACTTATCCCTCGTACATAATGTTCAAGGTATTTGATAGTGCGCCTGTGAAGTAGAAATGTAAGCAAAGCTCAGTTCAGAGCATAATATCCTGTATTTGCACGCAAATGAATTTGTGTCAAATGTCATTGTGTTTAAGGTGAGAAGGCAAATTAAGAACGTGAGCATGTAAAAAAATGGCGTTTCTACCTGGGCCTAATGTAACCACGTGACAGAATAACTTCATAAAATGTGTATTTAGTGAGGGAGAAATGTAAAATGGCATCTAGAAAAATCACAACAGAGGACATGTGTATAAGTCACAGAAACGTGGCTGCACCTGTGCAAATGGAAGAGGGCAAACCAAGTTTTGCACAGGCGCCAATTAATCATGAAAGACCTTATGGGCTGTAATGAAACATTTTCATTGTAATGAATACAAAACTACTAAGAAACCATAGAGTATTTTCACTTTCAGAAACCCCACTAGGTAAAATACAAATAGATAAGCTTCTGTATAAAATTTGAACAAGTTCCTGCAAAGGAGATATTAATTTTTTGATCCATAGGCTTTAAAAACAAAAAAGCTAAGGAGTATTCTCAACAAACGCTAACAGGGCAATTTTTATTCAAAAGACGAATTCAGTGTTCTCAAAGTCAAAGCCTGCCTAAGGCAGGAACGCACAGCATAGTCACGTGACACACTCTGCCAGATCTACGCATTCAGGCATAACTCTTCCACAGAATTAACCCATCACCGCGCTTGAAGTGAGGGTCAGCTAGTAATTGATTTTACTTTCCATTTAAAATTGCACTAAAAGCTACGGCAGATTTAATGTCCTGTGTTAGCCCCTTGGACAGGTGAATGGCAAGTCAGAACGAATATGCAGATGTCACACTTTTATCCAGAGGGGAAGGAGACAGCGTTTGCTACGACTTTATAAGTGGCGTGAAAGCTGCTCTAACCTCAACGGGGCGGGAGGATTGCTATTGACTGCAATGCAGCGCCTGGCTCTTTAATACCACCTGACTGCTCTCTAGATATACCAGGCTTGGACTAGGTGCCCAGTAACAACCAAAGATTTTCTGAGCCTGCCGCAACCTGCAATGCATTTTAACAAACAAAGCAACATTAAAAACCAGCGGACAGGCGGTAGCGTGGTACCACAAAATGTACTATACATTTTTGTAAAGTTATTTTTATTTCAGCATACATGTTAGGAAATGTTTAGTAAAAGAAGCGTTTTCCCAACGTTTCAACCTACCACCAGTTTAGAATTAGACATAGCCGCTTGCAGATTGAGTGTGTGGTTGTTTCTGAGTTCAAAGTTCAAGCAATAACAGAGTCACCTACGTTCATTGCAGGGGACTAACCCATGCTCCTATGTGGTTGGCCAAGGGCGAGGGCGTTTCAACTCCTTGCCCTCCCTCCCCCTCAACTAGTCCAGGGCGTTTACATATTTATGTGGCAACCCACCCATAAATAGTTTTAGGGGCCCCACAGAACATTTTTTGAAGGTGCACCATCATTATGAATAAGGCCACTGAATCAAACAAAAATTAATTACAAGCACGGCTGATAATAAAATGCCACTTTTTTATGTAATACAGACTAACTTGATGCTGTAAAATCACACTGAAGGACATCTGTGCTATAAAAGAGGGTTCTAAAGATGGTCAGGTGCTCTGTGAATGTCTACAACACACCACCTCCCAAATAAATCCACAATTGCTGTAAAACGACGTGACGTGAAATCTGTGTAACACGAAACGGAGCAAGAATAACCAGACAATGCATGCTTGTGGTTCTTCTCTTCCAAATCGGATTAATTCGGACAAAATCTGTTTGAATATATCGAGCCAATGTGTTTCCTTCTCTTATTCAAAGAACACCAACGAGAAATCGTCAAAAACGGAATGTAGATTCGTTTTAGGTCTCGCGCCTCGTGTTGCAGTGCGCAGCACTGCTCGCGCAGTGCGAGACCTCTTGTATGGGCTTCAGAAAGCTAACCACACGCTTGTGCGTGTGGTTAGCTTTCTGAAGCCTGGCATTGGCTGTAGCGTGTTTTTTTTTTTTTTTAAACGGCACGCAATTGGGCAAAGGCGGGCGCATGTCCCGCCTTTGCTCCGCCCATTCCCGTCCGTGTCTAGGACGCGCATCAGCGCGCGGCACAGACGACAGGCTCCCTCGCCCCCCGCTCCTCTGTGGTGCGCGCGCACCACTGGTTTCGATTCCGCGTTCGAGTTTCGATTCCGTGCTTGTTTATGTTGATGGCTCCAGTACTGTTATAGACGGGATTTATGTAGATCGGAACAGAAGTTCACTCTCAGAGCATGTATGGATCCCAGGAACTGCCGGCCGGCAAGAGTAAGGTGCCTTGACAGAGCTTTGGGTGGTCTTGGCACTAGAATAGCAGAGCGTGCGGGGCACTAGTGAGGTTTCTCGGCGGGTCAACTTACTTGATCAGCACAATGTGTGTAGGCCGAGTGATTGACGGCAAGGGAGCTGCGGTCAGGACTGAGGCGCATAGACTGAGTTCCCCGTCGGGCCCGGTGCTGGCACAGGAGGGGGTGCTGTGGGAAAGGACAGATACGAACTGGCAGGGCTGTGTGTGGTGCAGTACTGGATAGAAGGGGAGCTGCAGGGCAGGACTGAGGTGAATCAGTAGAGCTGCGTGCGCGTCAAAGCGCTATGACAGCAGCGGAGCTGTGGGGCACTGACGTGCACGCGCAGAGCTGCGTGTGGCTTCAGTATTTGATTGGGGTTAACTGGCAGACCTGGCGATACCGGACGCGGTTGTGTAATGCTAATCTGGGCTCGGCTCCTGTCCAGTCCTGTGACCGTGACAGGTGTGGTCTGTGCGTCCTTTGTGTACAGCCTCGGTGTGCCCTGATAGGGGATTATCAGTGATAAGCGCTATATCACTAGTGCGCAACCGAGCCGCACGCCTGCAGCGTGACTGGCAGGAGGGGGAGGGAGGGTACACGTGTATGCTCAAAGGACCAATACAATTCAGCAATGTAATTTATTGTTTTCATTATTTCTTGTTATAGAGCTTTTTTTTGCTAGAGCGCTTCACAGACCTGATCGTCGCCAAAGAGCGCTTTGCGGGGGTAGAGAGGAAAGAAGTTATATGGGCTCCTTCTGGTGTAGTCGCGATGTCCTTGCCCAGGGTCCGATTGGTAAAGTGGGCACTCGGGCAATGGGGGAGGGGCCAGTACCGGAGTTGCAGCCGTGGGCCGCATTTTGGACAGCTTGGAGGCCGATTTCCGCTTCCTCTGTGCAGTTCAGATGACGCCAGCGGCCCAGTGGGGGCCTGAGTGGCCTCTCCGAGGCAGATGGGCCCCTATTACCAACGGGGGTGGGGGTGTCATTCCCAGCCTCCCTCTGTATGTAATGGATGCAGATTGAGCGGGGGCAGGGCGCCTGAGCAGAAGTGGCATCACTTATATTCAGGTCTGGTTCACAACTGTGACCTAATCCGATGACGAGGAGCCCTGGCAACATTTGCATTTTTTTTTTATTAAATGTCAGTGAAGTTAAGAAAACATGCCCCTTTTAGAGAACTCCTCCCCCTTCATAATACTTTAAAACACGAAAGCAGTGTTTTGCGAAAAAATGCAACCCACAAATGTGGGCCACTGTTTTTTAGGGTGCCCGGGCCTATTTTTGATCCCAATCCAACCCTGTCCGTGCCGTAGGTGTCTTGACTCCAGATCCCACAGGTGAAGCAAGTGTTGCAGAACTGAACAGGCTGTGAGGGTGAAACCGATGGCGAGATACATCAAGGTGGAGCAGGCGGGATCCGGAACGAGGCTTCCATAAATCCCCCTCTGGGGCATCAAAATGGTAAAACCTTGGCGCACAGAGCCATGAATTTCAGTGAAGAGGTCTTAAGTTTGGCTCAAGACGCTGGCTAGTGTTAGACATTTGACAGGACAGCAGTGCACATGTCACCGTGGAAGGTTACTGACGCACCGCTGTGTCAGGAAAATGGCAGCCATGGAATGCTGGGGCGTCACCCAGCCATAGGCATTCCTGAAGAGGCGGGTTTTTTTGAGCCACTGGAGGAACTTGACAAAGTCTGTTTCACATGAGCAGGGAGGCCTGGGCATAAAGGAATCTGCCTCCACGCCAGAAGCGGCTAGTAACATACTTGCTGGCTGGTAACATACAAAAGCAGTGGGGCGAGCGAGCGACTTTGTGCTTTCTTACAGTTGCGCCTGAGGCAGCTACTGCCTATGTGAAGAGCTGCCTTTCCTGTTGCACTGGAACGTGTATTTTTAAATTCAACTATACAATTTTCTGTTCGTACCTCTGTGTGCTCAGGGCATTTAGAGATGAGTATCACTTTTTCCGGTCCGGCCATTTAACAAATCATTTGATTCTGGGATTTGTAGTTTTGTTTTCATTTAATTAGAGTAATGAATTTTGAATCACCATGCTGCCGTCAGTGAGCGTGATCTGGACAGCAGATGTGAACAGGCACCGTGGTTATTGGGGTGCCTTGTGTGTGACAGGGATGGTGACAGAGAGATCACTAGTTGCCTAGCTCACCATTCCCTTCACCCAGCACGGGTACTTTTAGTTAGTGAAACTTTGCATTCCAGGACCTGTAGTTTAGTTTTTCACACGGAAGGTGTCTTTTTTTATTTTATTTATAGATCATACATGTTACTTTTAAATTGCGTCGGAAAATCTATTTTTTTTTCTTTGATTAGGGAATAATGGTGCAAGCCACCAACTTGGAGGCCTCAAAGTCCCAGCACGCTGCTGGCTCAGAGCCTGAATTAGCTTCATATGTTTTATTTGTAATATGGGACCTCATAACAAACAAGCATTTCCAATGCAATAGGTCTCGCATTTACGCGAGTTTGAGCTATTGACATTGCAAATAACAATGCCTTTTATTTTTGTTTTCGTTTTTGAAACATAAATAAAAGGCATTGTTATTTACAATGCCAATTGCTTAAACTCGCGTAAATGCGAGACCTATTGCATTGCAAATGCTTGTTCTTCCATCCTATTTGCCTCCTCCTGCGGGTTCCTGACCCTAGTAATGGGAGCGCGGCTCTAGCTAGCACTGTGCCCTCTGACTGAACTCGGATGTGGTTCAGAGAGCAGCTGCAGGGGAAAGAAGAGGGCGGAAAAGCTCATTGTATTGTCCGTGGTCTGCTCCTTCACAGGTTACTGGTGAGCATCTTGTAAGTTTCACATGTATTCATTCTAAAAAATAATAAATATTTACCTGATTGATGGAAGAATTTGTTTTCCAGAAAAACACAGTGGCTTTTTCAGCTACCCAGCCTTACAAAATAACATGTGAATTAAAGATTAACGTTGCAGCCAGCGACTTTCGTGACAAAGAACATTTTTGCATTTCTTATTAGTAAAGTCAATAGCCCTTCTTAATTTTGGTGCTAACAATGGAAGAGATGTCCTTTTTAGGTTTCGGCTGCACAGCGCAAAATCTCTTTTATTTCATATATCTTAAAGGGAGCTCCTATCAGTTCCGATCAACGAATTGCTGCATTCATTCGCTTTGTGTGGAGAGGTGTGGTGCAGCGGCCAGGGCAGCTGACTTCGGAGCACAGGGTTCACGGTTCGATCCCGGCTCCGGCGGCAGCTCAGCACCATGTGACTCTGGGCAATAGCTCACTTAATTTCCACTCCGGCCCCTAGCGCCTTGAGACCCGTAAGGGTGAGTAGCTGCGCTATATAAAAACGGACTTACATTTTTTTTTTGCTTTTGTGTGGAACTTTCTTTTGTTAACTTCCCTGGCTGCACTCATGTACGATACTTCTACTAAACCTGTTCACACTGTTTAAGCCCCATTCACTGTCAAGATAAGATCTCTTCCTATGGAAAAGGCAGAACGCTTCTAACAGTATGCTGGAATGTTTGCTTTTTATCACTTTGTTGTGTAAAGCAAATGCTTTAGCCTTTTAAACTTTGTGGCATTTCCTCTTCATGCCTCAGTACCTTTCTTTGCACTTTGAAGGCATTATCAGATTGATTTTTTCAACTTAAACTATTTGGTCATTATGATAAAATTCTAAATGGTGTAATAAACATTGCACATTAAAAATAAAGTTAATATACAAGAGCTATGCTATATTTTATTCCTAAACAGTCAACCACAAGTGCAGCTACCTTGCAGACAACAGGGTCATGATTTGAATGGTACAGTAGCACCAAGCCCAAAAGTTGTCAGAACTCCTCTAAACACATAATATTGCTATATTTGACTACTAAATAAGCAGTCACAATTGCAGTTAGCTTGCAGCTAAAAGGGACTTGATATGAATGGTGCAGCAGGTGCACTGGCACTGGGGCCAAAACCTCAAGGGACCCACTAAGCCAAGATTATTGCTAAAATTTAAACCTAAACAGGCAGTCACAAGTGCAGTTATCATTCAGGCACTAGGATCATGATTTGAACGATGCAGCAGGTGCAGTGACATTGGGCCAAAAAGTTGTCAGAACTCCTCCAAATACCTAATATTGCTATATTTTACTACTATACAGTCAGACACCATTGTAGTTATCTTTCAGTTAAGAGGGGCTTGATTTGAATGGTGCAGCAGGTGCAGTAGCACACGGGCCCAGAAGCTCTAGGGCCCCCATTAAACACAGAATATTGCTATATTTAACTACTAAATAAGCAGGCACAAGTGCAGTTACCTTGCAGGCACAAGGGTCATGATTTCAATGGTGCAGCAGGTGCAGTCACACCGGGCCCAAAAGTTGTCAGAACCTGTCTAAACACATAATATTGCTATTACATCAATGAATTCTATTATTCCCTCTATCATTCATTTTTCAAAATGTTGCTATTACTTACCTGCACTATACCACTAGTAACACAATATATTGCCTTTTTGTACATAAACAAGCCATAACACTTTAACAGACCTTCTGTAATTTATATTATACAACTATTCCGCAAGCTACAACTTACAACAAAAAACAGCTCATTATTAATCACATTGGCAAACCCTAATGCATTTACCAATGCTTGTTGCAGGTAGAGTCCACTTTGCCAACATTCTCAGAAGTCTGTTCCCAGGAGTCACCCCCATCTACTGGCTACTGAATTCTACAAGAGTGACACCTTACTCACAGTTCATCAGGACACTCTTGGGGCCTGTGGAATAACAGAAAAGGGCTGGACCTTCTGTTTGAGAAGTGAGGAGCTCTGAAAGGCTGGACCTGCCCCCTACATACAAAGCTAAGACATCGACACCAGCGGTCAGTAGGCTGACCCCTGTGTAGCTACAGGGACTCAACAAGCTGCAAGCAACAGGGACTCAACAAGCTGCAAGCTTTCTGAAGTTCCCTATTGACCAGTAGCAACTGGAACTGGCTAGACCTGGCTGATAGCCTCCGCAGGAGTAAATCCACACCCCTACATGTGGTCCACTAGATCCTGGTAGCCTTAGAAATAACCAAGAGGACCTGCTACAGCAATTCTGAAAAAGTTTGCACTTAGAAAATTTTTGGACTTCCAAGACCTCCTGAGCATCAACGGGGCCTTACGGCAAAGGTACCTGATTTCAATACAATTTCGTGGCATGTAGCTTCAGGCTTACCGCACTGGAGGATTATGAGCTCTGTTGGACTTGGCCCTTTTTGCAGGGTAATCCCTGAACTTTTTGCCTTCCTCCTAGCCTTTTTTCTGACATGGTGTTGGTGGTTCTAGGACTCTGGACACTTTAGCACTGCTGTCCAGTGTAAAGTGCGTGTGCTCTCTGTGTTAAACATGGTAAGATTGGTCTACACCTGTTTGGCATATCTAATTTACCTGTCAGTCCATTGTAAAGTGGTATCTCAGATACCCAGGGCCAGTAAATTAAATGCTACTGGTGGGCTTGCAGCGCTGATTGCGCCACCCACCAAAGTAGCCTTTCAAACCGGTCTCAGGCCTCTGCCATTGCAGGGCCTGTGCGCGCAGTGTTACTGCCGCTGTGACGTGGCACCTAAAGTGTGTGCCACGTCTGTGCACCCCCTTCTACTGCATGTCAGTCACCCCTAAGGTAGGCACTAGCTAGCCCTATGGGCAGGGTGCATTGTAGGTAAAAGGTAGGACATGTACCTTAAGTGTGTGACATGTCCTGGTAGTGACAAACAGCCATTTTGGTTTCTCACTGCTGTGAGGCTGCCGTCTCATAGGAATGCAATGGGGATTCCCTGATAAGTGTTTCAGTGGTAATTCCTGCTATGAGAGGAGCAGCGTGGTCAAGTTTGGTATGTTTTGAATAGTAATAATAAATGCTGCGCAATGGTGTGCGCAGATTTATTATCACTATTTTAGAAATGCCACTTTTAGAAGTTGGCTTTTCTGTGTGCTATGTGTCTGCCTGCCTGATGTGTATTGCAGGTCTGGCTCTGGAGTGACAGGGGCTGGTGAGGTGTGTGGCTCCAGGGATGGCAGGGTGAGTCAGCGCTAGGCTGGAGAGGGGATCTGCATTTGGAGTAGTGGGAGGAGTAGTCCTCTGACCCTGAATAGTTCTGTGCCTGCCTGAGTGAATGCTGGCTCCGCCCCCTGTGGTGGTCTGATGACCGAGCCCCCACCTGAAAAAGGGAAAGAGGTGCCCTGTTAACAAAGTGCTCCAATACACCCCAGAACCAGT
The DNA here is from genome assembly GCA_963921515.1 of Calotriton arnoldi. NCBI lineage: Eukaryota > Metazoa > Chordata > Amphibia > Caudata > Salamandridae > Calotriton > Calotriton arnoldi. Next base: position 446,734 of record CAWUFW010003468.1, on the reverse strand, counting down.
TGGGACTGGTTCTCTCCAGCCCTGTGCCAGGGCAGAACAAAGGAAAATGTGGTATAAGTACTGGGGCTGTGACCCCATAAATGGTGTGCTTTTCTTGTGCTTGGGCTTGCAGCCGGCAGGCTGCTGGACTGCCAGGCGATACCGCCACTGGGGATCCGGTGTGCTGGCCTGCCTGTGCCTTGCTTCCTGTCTCCCCTGGAGGGGAGAGATACAGTGCTGGTGAGCACTTTCCCTGGCCCAGCTAGAAGGCCCAGGACGAGGGGAGCGTTGGTGCCGTGCAGCGCTGGGCTGCGAAGTATTTAGAGGGAATCGTGGTGTAGGGTTTTCCCCGTGCTGCTGGGGAGTGAGGCGGGAGCCTACCCCGCATTTTGGTGCGCTTTTGGCGGGAGCCTACCCCGCATTGATGCCGCTTTTGGCGGGAGCCCACCCCGCATTTGTGCTTCTCTGAGCGGGAGCCCACCCCGCATTTGTGCAAGCTTTGAGAAGCGGGAGCCCAACCCGCATTTTGTCCGGAGGAGAGGAGCGCCGCGAGAACCGGAAGTCAGGCCGCTGCCTGGTTGTGGGCGGGGCCAAGGAGCTCCGATGTGCCAACCACGACGCGGGAGAGACGGAGCCTCGTGATGGCTCTTCCTGCCTCCCGCAGAAGTCAGGCAACAGGTGAAGCGTGTTTGGAGGCGGGACCTCCCCATGTGGAGAAGAAGAAGCCCCGCACGCCTGCGGCCGTCGAAAGGAAGCGGATCGCGGAGACGGAGCCCGCTAGGCACATTGTCGGTGCCTTTTCCCTGTGTGCCTATCAGTGGAGGTGAGCCCCAAATGCCAGAGGAGCTCCGAGATGAGGGGCTCGACCGGAGCCTCAAGGGCCCGAGCGCCGACCGGCAGATCTCTTCTGCCCCGACGAGGAGTCTAAAGAGGAGCCCCGGTGAGTGGGGCTGAGCGAGGGAGCAGTGTTGGTGCTCCCAAGGCACGGTGGTTGCCTGTGTTTGATGCACTCAGCTGCACCGCAGGAGCGCGGGCAGCAGAGACATTGGGGCAATTGTTGTTCCCTGAGGGGGAGCTGAGAGGCACAGTAGTGCCAGTGATTGTTGCTTCGCACAGCTGACCCGCCTGTGGGAGGGCAGCTGCAACACAGGGGCATTTTGTTTTCTTTCGTGAGGAAGGGATGAGATGCACCCCACGCCCCCAGCGCATTGCGCGCAGTGAGTTTGCTGCTTTTGGCAGCCAGAGGGCTACTTGGAAGGCCCTAGAGTTACGCCCTGACATTTTGGACAAAGGGCATTTGAGCCCCACGAAAGGCCAGTTGGTCTGGGGTCAGGTTCGGTACCTGTGTGTGCCAGGAGGGAGCAAGGCCCTTAGGGAAGGTGATGTTTGAACCTGGGGAGTGTCACTGAGGTGCCCTCCTAATTGTGATTTATGCATAATGTGTTTAAGCTGATGGTTTATGCATAATGTCTTCTATGCCTAATGCTAATGTGATATAATGCCGAGTACAGTATTTTGCCAGTAGTTACTGGTTGGGTTTAGTTTTGCTACTTGTGCTTGAGATGGTTCTGACGGTGGCCCGATTGGCCCTGTCATGTATATAATCCCCTGTGAATATTGCCTAGTGCCAGTTGGCACAGTGTATATGTGTGATTATGATTCTAATGTGTTTTGGATAATACAACGGCTAATTTTTTTTATATTACCTTGTGTGGAGTTTCTTTTGTAGTGTGCCTAGTGTGTTGCTGCTGTGTGTGTGTGTGTGTGTGTGCGCAAACGCTTTACACATTGCCTCTGGGATAAGCCTGACTGCTCGTGCCAAGCTACCAAGGGGTGAGCAGGGGTTATCTTCAGCGTGTAACTCCCTTGCCCTGACTAGAGTGGTGGTTTCTGCCTGGCTTAGGCGCATGCCCTAGCCAACCAGAAATCCCATTTCTAACAAGCTCCATTAAAAAGACTATGTCCAAAAGTAGAAATCTTGACCAGGAGAAGGTGCAAAAATGATCCGCCCCACACAAGAACTTCGACCATGAAATTTAAATTTCTCCTGCTCTGAGCTTTTCCCACCAACACCAGTGATTACAGCAGTCAGAAAGTCAACCACGAACAATGACTACTCACTGGTGCTTTACTTTTTCATGGTGCTTTTTGCCTTAAATCTTTAAAAAGTCATATCTCAGTTTCCCTTTTGAATTTTTCTTCCTTGGTTATGGGACCTTTGTTAGGTTGTGTTTTTACTTTTTAACTGTTGTGTTACTGCTAAATGCTTTACACATTGTCCCCGTCTACCATGTGCCGTAGTTATTGGAGTTGAGTCCAGGTTTAAATTATTGAAACTGTGTTTTACCCTGACAAGTTTGTGGTCCTATTCCTTTTTGTGTGGTTCAGAAAACATACAGTATTTCCTCTTGCAGTGAACCACAGGGTGAAACACCCACTTCTGTATGAGATCAGAAGTGAAGTTCATAATGCTAAGCAGTCACTTCATATCGTAAATATGGATCACCCTTGTTGCGCTCTCTGGTTTACTTTCATTTTTGTTAATTTTACCCAAGCTCCCACCTATTGTAAACCCAGACCTAAAACTGATCTATAAAATTAAGGATGCCAAATCTAAGAGGCCACACATGTATTGGCAAACACCTTTCATTCCTGTGTCTTTTAGTGATTAGAAATTGAAAAAAGTAAAGGTCTGGCATAATCAGTTTTGATACAAAACCATAAAATTTGAGCCCAGTGAATAGCAGTTTGATATTGTAGCAAGGCTAGTTGGAATTTGGACTTATTTGCTGGTGATCCAGACCCTCCAGCCTAGTCCCTTCTGTGTTCACGATATGATCTTTTACAAGTTATTATCAGAGTCTGTCATGTGGTGCTCCCAAACAGGGATGGTGTGGGAAAAGGTGCCCTGGTTACTGGTTCTATAAATATACAATTGTGGGCTCATCTGATGATCATGTACTTGCTTGTTATCACTTATGAAAATATTTCTTTGGCCATGGGTCCTGACGTGTAAGAGAGATGTAAATAATGATCATTTGTGAGCTGTTATGCCAAAAATATGTGCATTATCCGGATACTCAAGATCTGTTATTCGGTGAATGTACTTGCAAACAATATGTACTACTTGTAACAGGCAATTTCCTAATATGTTTTAGAGTAAATCTAAGCTACGTCCTACTGTCGAGTACCGCAAACTTGTGAAGTGTTTTTCCTTTCATAATTGGTGGTTGAGGGGTTGGGCCCACAACACTGCAAGTACATGAGCACTAAATAACATTGGCGTTTTCGCAAACCTGGTTCAGCAATGAAACCTTACAGAGAGCAAGACAGTCTGCTCATTTGCATTATTATCACCAATGCATATTGAGCTCTGCCCACTAATTCCGTTTCATCACAGCACGTGATTTGGAAGAAGATTTTACTGGCTTCTCGAGGTTACCCATTAGATTATTAGGCAATACATGCGCTCTTGGAACTTCTCTTAGATTTTTCCTCAACCATGAGCAGTACCACTTCCTGTGCTGCAATGTGGTCACATGCGATTGAAAAATAGACTGCCTTAATGCATATTACGTTTTCGGAAATGACTGCTGCAATTCCTGTAACTGATTTGAATCTTAGTGTCTGTAGAATTCAGTTTAAAAAAGTAGGTGTGAGAAGTTGGCCTGGCATATGCTGTCCACTAATTAAAGTGGGCACCTTGCACCAGTCCAAACAACCCCTTATTGGAGATAGGTTAAAGACAACCTTATTGAAAGCTATCCTAGTGGTAGCTATGGAGAGCAGCCTTCAGGCTAAGTCTTGAAGGAATGTAAAGCAGCTTGTTTTACCAGTTTATAATCTCTTGAGTGATCAAATGAAAGAGCACCACACCAGGTATATATTCAAAATATATGTATTTATTGCTAAACACACCCCTCTAGTCTCTTTATGAGGCTAGAGTTCGAAGTACACAACCCTTATGGTGATTTAAAAGGTCAAAGATAACCTTAGAAAGCTATCCAAGTGGTAGCTGTGGAGAGCAGCCTTCTGGCTTAGTCTTAAAGGAATGTTAAGATGCTTGTTTTACCAGAATGCAACCTTATTGTATTGCTTAAATGAAAGGAGTACCACACAGTAGTTATAAAAATATGTATTTATTATTATAAATATATAATACTTTATTATTATAACACACTCTAAATACCTCACAGTATCTGCTACACGCAGATAAACACAAAGCACACAATATTGTAGCACAAAAACAATTGTAAGTAGCACTAATACACAGTGGGCTCCAGGGGGAGACCAAACCATATACTAAAATAGTGGTATAAGAACCACAACTCAAGTCAAGACAGTGTCTAGAGGATGTAGAATCGCTGGGACCCCAAGGAACCACCCAAGGTGGGTAAGTAGGGACCCCACGGAGGACGGGTGCAGTATGGGAGCACGACAGCGTGCGCCGTACAATTCTATGGAAGAGACGCGGTTGCAGTTTTAAAGTTTAAGGACCCTTCCCAGTGGATTACAAGGAAGCCCTTTGGATCATATGAGGTTGAAGAGCCACCCCACCTGTGGATACCGTAGTATCAGAGTTACCTATCCCAGGGAAGCCGGGTGCATAGGGCTGAAGTGGTGTCGGAAACCGCCGTCGATCTCAATGGAGGACTTCAAGGAAATGCCACTGCGGGAAAGAAGAAAAATGTCTGTTGGAATCCAAAGGTGGATTCTGGTGGAAGAGTACCTGAAAGCAGAGGGGACAGAGTCTGGGTCACTCAGGAGTGACCAGGGGCTCGGTAGACGAATGCGCACCGATGTCGGGCGCTTCAGATGCGTTGAGGGGGTTCTTGACTCTGCAGCCACCGGGACCAGGAGACATCGAGGACAACCAGGAGCTGGATACAAGCTGTCCCACAAAGGATGTTGAGTGCCGAGGGGGTCGGTGTCTGGCTGGAGCACCAACAAGCCTTGGCAGTGGCAACCCACGAAGATGGTCAAGAAAGGTTACGGTTCAGACCAGCAAGGTCCAGGAGACTCACCAAACAGGGGAGTCAGGGCAAGCCTGGAGCAACCAGGGGAGCCCAAGAAAAGCAAAGATGACCCTCAAGAGGACCCACAGGCCGGAGGCACAGGAGTCGCGAGGGGACCTAGAGCAGAATTTACAAAGCAACAGCCCACGGAGCACTCAGTGCGAGGAGGCCAAAGTTCTTTGGTGGAAATGGTGCCAGAGGTTGGGGCTACTCGGAGCCCAGTGCACTTGTTTTGGGAACACCAACAAGCATATACACTTGCAAAAGTATGCGGTGCACAGGGGTACAGGTATTGCAACCCCCACGAGGGATTCTGACCTCAAACTTGGTGAGAGGGCAGCTCAGACCTCCAGAGATGTGGAACTTACCTCCTGTGTTGCTGAAGCCTTCGGAGTCCGCAGGAGCTTAGGATCAGCAGGCCAGTCAGTTGCATTACGGTGCCTGCGGTTGCAGGGAGTGACTCCTTCACTCCAAGGAGATGTCTTTGGTTGTCCTTGATGCTCCACAGGTCCTGCACGGAGCCTGTATGGTGCACGGGCACAGACAATGCTTTGGACGGAGTGGGAGACTAAGTCGGGCCCAAACGAAGTCCAGCAAAGTCCAGAGTGTCCAGACGGTCGAAGTTCAGTGGTTTCTTGATCAGAATCTTGTCCACATCGAATCTAGGGTCCTACAGCCAGGTAAGCCCTTTTGTACCCACGGGAGAGGGTTGGACAGATTCAGGGGACCCTCCCAGGGGAGGGTCTGGACAGTGGGGAGGTTACTCCCATGTCCTTTATCCAGTTTCGCGCCAGAGCAGGAGCCAACGGCTCCTAGGACTGGTTTGAACTGGACTATGCACAGGGACACCAAATGTGCCCCTCATGCAGACTTTTGGTCGCTGGCAAGCACACCCACCCAGCCTAATACACTAAATCCTGTCTGGGAGGTGGTCACACCTCCCCATGACAGGATGCCTATTGTTCTGCCTTCCCCTGCTCGAGCTTGGCTCAGCAGCAGGAGGGCAGAAATGTGTCTCTGGTCAGCAGCAACCATTTTGGGGTGCCCGGGACTAGAAGGCAGGTACCGGGAACACCAGGGACCTCACAAAGTTAGTTTCTGAGGGGTGGAATCATACCTCCCACACCGGTTACCGGTGTGGGAGGTATGATTCCACAATGTTTGACACCAAACACGATAGGGTCACTTTCAGCCGTTTTAGAGTTGGTCATCACGCGGTCGCATAATGCCACTCCATATGTCGTATATGGCTGTAGCACTAACAACCCGGGAGAATGGACTCCGTAGGCTGCAGGGGTGTCCTGCTCATGCAGTGGCACGCTCTCACTTAGAACCAAGCACCCTGCCTTCAGGATTGTCAAGGCCTGCAATAGGGGTGACTTACAGGTTTTAAGTGTAGCGACCCTTAGATTATAGTAAACCTATATCTTAAGTAAGTGGTGCATGCACCAACTTACACAGGCTGCAATGGCAGGCCTGTAGATCTATTTTGCATGGCCTCTCATGGGTGGCATAATGCATGCTTCAGCCCATGAAAGGCCTCTGGGGTACCTATGCCCTGGGTACATGTGTACCATATACTAGGGACTGACAAGGGTACCCCGGTATCCAATCTGGAGTGTACCCAAGTACATGACATAACATTTTAGGGAGAAAGCATATAGACTGGGGTCCTGATTAGCAGGATCCCAGTCAGACTGGTCAAAAACAGTGTTACATGAAGCAAAAAGTGGGGGTATCTATAAGAAGCCGATCCTACTTTCCTACAGTAGGTCTCAAATTTTACCTAATGCTTGCATGAAGGTGAAAAATTAGCATTCCTGGGACGTCTGAAATGCAACATTACATTGATATACAAAGTGCCTACCTTAAAAGTATAGTTTTTACAAAGTATCATTAATGTATTTCCTATTGTTGAGTAATAAAAATTGCTTCGGGATTGTTAGAAATAGGGTTTCTGATTGGCTAGGGTATACACCTAAGCCAGGCAGAATCCACCACTCTAGTCAGGGTAAGGGAGTTACATACCCAAGATAACCCCTGCTCACCACCTTGGTAGCTTAGCAGAGCAGTCAGGCTTATCCCAGAGGCAATGTGTAAAGTATTTGCACACACACACACACACACACACACACATACACCAGTGACACACTAGGCACATCACAAAGAGACTCCACACAAGGTTATATAAAAATATCCTTTGCATATTTCATAAAAACACATTAGATCACAATCACATAAATCACGTTGCCAATCGGGCAATTGTCATAATCACGTGGACCACTTTGCAAGAAGGCAATGGTAATAGCATAGAGGTCATGCATCATTTTGCAAACACCTCAAAACACACTCACTTTGTATGGTACATGAATCAGAACAGGCCATAAGCACATAACCCAGTAACCACCTTGCCATAAGGCACTGGTACTAAACATCACGGTTAGTGCACCCAAGCGCTGTACAGAATATGTAGGTTTAGGGCTCACATAAATCATAAGCACCTCGTAAAAACCATATGCATTAACCACGATTTCATTGCTGGCAAAAACAAATAGGCCAAACACTTGGATTGCCTACGGGGCCCTTCAATAATCCAGCCCATAAAGCGGGGATCTTTGTCGAGGTTTTCTCCCATGATGCTCAAGGGAACCAGGCAATGCCCCCAAGGTAGGCATGTGTCAGGAAGGGTAAGGGCGGAACACCTCCTCGGTGGGGCGACCTCACAGGGTCCCCCATGTATGGCCAGAATCGCCCTGTTTCACAAGACAGCTGCCCACTACCACACGGGTCAGCTTCTATACCTGGCAAATTGAGTTATGCTGACTCAGCTCCTCGCACAGCCTCTTGCCGGTCCAGCTGCACGCGAGCTCTCCCCACTATCTCGGGAGGCGCTGCTCCTCTCTGCAGCACGTAGACCGTCGGCCTGGGCGGGTTTTCAGTTGCTACGGCAATCTGCCTGGCGGCGTTGAAGCTTGCCTAGAAATGGGGCCCCACTGAAGGAGGATTCCGACAGGATGGCTGGTGCTCCTTTCTACCGTCCGGTGCTCCTGCTGCTGCTGGAGGTGGCACGTGGGAGCAGGGAAACCCTTTCAGATCTGCCGTGATTCCCGGGCCCCTGGGGCAGCGCTCGCCACGTGCTTGGTCCTGGGATCCCGGCCGCATTTCTCACCGGCACCAACAGGAGATCGGCCGCGTGCTGATCCCTTCGTTACCTGCAGCGCTCCGCATGTGCTTTCCTTGCCACCATAGCAGTGAAGCGCTTAACACGCGCTTCTTGAGGCACAATAGGAAGAATGAAGTGCTACCCCCAGATATGAAATTGAAAAGAGTGGATTGCAGAGCGTGAAGCTCACCAGTTACCAACACGTACAAACAAAATGTAACCCATAAACATTGATCAGATCTTTTTGTTTTTTTAAAGAAGCGTTTAATTAGTGCCTTTCATTTTTCGCACACTTTCTCGTTTAAGGGCCTGGAATCTCTAATCCTCCAAAAGAGGAGAATTAAAAAACTAAGTGGAATAAAAACCATTCCAATGTGGCCGCTACATTTGCCTGTACTTCCCAGCACTGCCCCTGGCAATGGACATGCTAAGTTTCAGGACCACCTGTCTAAAGCTGTTTCTACTAAGTACGAGAAGTAGCAGACTAATATATAGCCTCATATAAAAATAAGGTAAATTAATAGTACAGTTTCTAACAGACGAGGGCACTGTTACAAGTAACTATACCCCTTGGGCCTTATGAGTTTGTGCAGGGGAAGAGGTGGGGTTAGATTAAGTGGGGAGGAGTGGACTGGATTGGTTATTAGTGCTGCTGTAGGAACATGTTTGTTATGTTATGTTAGTTTGTATTTATAGAGCGCCAAATCACCAAGAGGTCTCTAGGCGCTTGCAGCAAAGACCAAGAACACGGGAATCCCTTATTCCTGCTGGGCTCAGCACAAATTAGGGTGACTTTATCCAAATGCCTCAGTGAACAAAATGGTCTTGAGTTTCCTCCTGAAAGGGAGTAAGGTGGCTTCCCTGCGCATACTATCCGGTAGCTTGTTCCAAAGCTGGGGAATCACAACTGAGAAAGCCCGCACCCCCAAGGTAGCTCTATTAAAGCGCAGGCAGGCCAACAAGCTAGACTCAGATGACCGGAGACATCGTCCGGGCACATAAGGCTTCAAACGGTCTTTGATGTAATTGGGCGCCACTCCATACTGTGCTTTATGTGCAATGCACAGGCCCTTGAACCTGACCCTCTGCTTGATAGGGAGGCAGTGTAGCTGTTGTAGCAGGGGGTGGCATGTGCTCTTCTTGGCAACTTAAAAATCAACCTTGCCGCATCATTTAGAACCACCTGAAGTTTCCCCAGGGATAAAGCTGTCTAAATTGAACCAGATTTTACCGCTTCTCAATGGTGCTTTCTTAAAGTGTGTGTTCAGTGAGTTAATGGCACCTCCGGTAAATTGAACCCATTCCCACCAGGTATGGGAGGAGAGTTTGAATGAGTCTTTCCATTCAGAGAGGATGACTGAGGTGGGTTGTAACCAAAATGTCCCATAGAATTTGTTTGTCTTTGTTCAAAGTATATTTTATGTCATGGGGGAGGATACCTAGTGTAATGGCCGTTAGGGTAGGAGTCCCATTTATATGAAGGATTTGTGATATGATACTGCTGATGTCTTACCAGAATCTGTTAGTGAAGGTACATTCCAGTAGCATGTGTCTCAAGTCTCCTGCTTCCCTCTCGCAACTCCAGCAGGTGTCAGAGGGCCGAGGGCCTAGTTTACAAAGTTTGGCTGGAGTCTAGTGGGCCATACTGGCAATCCAGTATCGACATTGTGCAAGTGATGGGGTTATTTTGTTAGAAGTAAGGTTCTCCCATATGGGCGGCCAGTTTGGCAAGTCGGCCTGGCAATAGTTAGAGCCGGAAATTAGGGTTTCCCATTTATTTTGAATTGATTTGGTAAGCGAGGATTTTGTGGGAGATCATTGATCAGGTCGGTTAATGGTCTGGCTTGACAGTTCACAATTCTATTAAAGTGTCTTACTAAGTAGCTAAGTTATGGTGCACAGATGGGAGGAGGGCAGTCATTAACCTACATCGAACTTTAGGTCTGGCTTTACAGTGCATCTGTCAGCAGACCTTTTAACATATGCCAATATTCTACAGTTCTTTACTTCCACATAAATACATATCCATTCCCATGCTATATACTGGTAATCTTTCACATTACCATAAAACATTTTTTTTACAGCCAGACCAATTGGCATTGTCAATGCTTGTTCAAAATTTATTTGCCAAAATGAATGAGTTTGCCTTGCATGGACACACGGGAAATCAAATTCACTAAGACTGCAAAAACACACAAAGGGAATCCCATAAGTACCTTTTTCTGTATTTTTTCCAAGTAGTGAAAGTAAATTTTAAAATGAGCAACATAATTTGCATCGTGTTAGCTAATTAGGCAAACTGCTATTAAGGAAAACTGAGTAATAGGATTGAGGCTCTGAATATAAATGTATCTATTTATTCTGCAAAAATAATTAAAGCATCCAGTATCCAATCTTAAATATTAGGATATGTACACTACACATGATAATTAAACTAAGCCTTATCGATGGATTGGAAGAAAATGAAAAGGGTGGACTAAAGTAAAAACAACATGTTGTAGTATTATATCTGTCAGCCTTATTGTGGTCTTCCCCCAAAACCTTTTGCCTTCCTCCTCCATTTTTTCTGGCCTTAGTATTCTGCACACTTTACCACTGCTAACCAGTACTAAAGTGCATGTGCTCACTCCTTAAAACATGGTAACATTGGCTTATCCCCAAATTGGCAAATTTAATTCACTTGTAAGTCCCTAGTAAAGGGGCACTACATGTGACCAGGGCCTGTAGATTACATGCTTACTGAAGGGCCTGCAGCACTGATTGTGCCACCCACTTAAGTAGCCCTTTAAACATGCCTTAGACCTGCTATGCAGCCTGTGTTTGCACTTTAATGCCATTTCGACCTGACAAAACAAGCTTTTGGCCAGGCCTAAAACTTCCCTTTTAATACATATATCACCCCTAGCGTAGGCACTGGCCAGCCAAGAGGGCTGGGTGCACTGTATTTAAAAGGCAGGAAATCTACTTTTATCCTGGTATTGAAAAACTCTTAAATTCATTTTCACTACTGTAAGGCCTACCTGTCCCATAGATCAGTTCATGTTTGGTGTCTTTGAAATTGTAGTGAAAAATTCTAACTTATGGTGAAGTCGAATTTTAAATTACAATTTTAAAAATGGCACTTTTAGAATGTTGGCATGTTCCTGCCTTACCCATTTCGTGCCTGTAGCCTGTACCTGGCTCACATGACTGGGTGTAGCTGACAGTTGAGCTTTGTGTATTCCTCCTAGACAGCCACATGCAATAGGGAGCTTAGGTGTGGCTAGATGGGCCATCACTAGAAGGATGAGAGGGAGGAGCTGGGCCCGGCCCGACTTACCCTTGAATAGGTTGTGTCCTGCCTCCACACAAAGGGCTGCATACCCCTTGTAGTTAGTCTGGAGCCAGGACAGGGAAGGCAGTATGCCTGGGGACTTCAAAGGGGAAACTCTAGATACTCCACTCCCCCCCTTCATAGTCACAACTGGGAATAGTAGCCCTCAGACACATCCTCTTCAGTACAAATCTGTAACCTGTGGATATTCAGCCAGGAAGAAAGACTGCTGTGCTCCTGAATGACTGCCATTCTGCTGGACTGCTGCCGTGCTAGACTGCTGCCTTGCTGTGCTGACCTGCAGCCAACTGCCCTGTTGCCTGGAGGAGAAGGACTGGACCTGCATCTCTTGAAACCAGAATCCCAGAATGACTCCAAGGGCTAGTTAGCTGTCCTCTTGTTCTGAAGCCTCAGAGACACAACAGGCTTCCAACAACACTGCACCTGGACTCTGCCATCTGTGAATCTACTCTGCCAAGTGGTGCCATCCCCATTCTGGACCCATGGAAGTGAGCCTAAGGTGCTCTGCCAGCCTCTGTGGATCCAGCAGAGCCGACTAATCTTCAAATAAACTTAAGAGGGGCTTACAGATTGCCCATCACTTACCATTTGTAGGCTTCGCTGGTCACTCTTGTTTTCTTGCTTATTACTGGTCAGCAGCAGGTTCCCACATCATCAAGTCACACTTCCTCTCACTTTCTTCGGCTGTTCCCCGGAGCTTAGACCAAGTACCCTTTCCGGTTGGCAATCAGTGGCTGGTGGACAGTCCTTCCACTAGCTGCGCACTTCCGAGGTACTTTTTAAAAGAAATCTATTACCCAGACTTCATACGAGTGCATGTGTTCTGTTTGTTCTCCCTATCACCTCCTGCTGTTGTTTAGCACACTCTCTTTACCACTCCCCCCTCTCGCTGTTCGTTCTTTTTTTATTTTAACATAGTGCAAACTCTACCCGAAGGTATCAGAGAGCTTTACATAAGCACCAGCTGCATTACAGATGGTATATACCTTCCAAAAGAACAGTGCAACAATGTGTAGTATCCGTGAGTTGAAGTCTACCATAGCATGGAAGCTGTTCTGCCATACAAGAATGCGTATTAGACACGACAATGTAAACTTCACTCTCTTTTTATAAAACTTTTCATTTCCTGCGCGTGCATCGTGCTCTTTCTGCCACTGCTTTACCCGCTGCCATGAGCCGTTTTCTTACAGTATTGGTCGAGACACTGATTCTGCATAATTTTCTGCTCTACGTCTGTTTGGTTGATTAGGACCCCTGTCACACTCTGATGTCAGGCTGTTGCCGAGGCATAGAAGGAAACACCGGAGGGATGCCACAGGCCCCAATTGGTGGCACAGAAAGCTTGACCTCTGGTAAGAATTATGGGGCTTGCAAAGTCCAAATCAACACAGGAGCGCATGGCTGCAAAAACAGGCAGCCGAGAGGCTAATGGAATAGCAATAGGGGAGTTGTTGCAGTTGGATGACATTTAGCATGAGTAATCAGCAACACTAGACATTTAGGGGGTGGGGCAGGGGTGGCCAAGACTTATAGGGAAGGGACCAATGTTTTTGCTATAGTAGTTGCAGAGTACCTCACCACTATATGATTCCTTGCTCTGTGGCATATCCTCAAACACTAGAAGGGTTGCTTGTCAGTTGTGTTGAGGTTTAGAGAACGAGTCACAACTTGGATGGCACGCCAAGCCAGTCCTGCATACTGCACCATAGAGTAACCTTCCTGAATCCACCATCCAAGGAGCGACTACTGTCCTCAATGGCTGCACGACCGTATGCAGTGTTTGTGCACTACATGTATTCTCTGCTAGGAGGGTGGTGGGTTAGCTGTAACGTTCTGGTATCAGGTTTCCATTCTTTTACCACATTGGCCCTTCTACCTTCACCCTCTGATTCTCTGCCCACTTCGATCTCCAATTCATCTCGCCCTCCACACCTCTGCTTTCTTTTCCCCTATAATCTGTTTGATCACTTGTCCACTGTTGGGCACTTAACCCGCATACTTTTATATCTCTTGACCCATTTCTTTTCAGTCTCTCCCCTTTCATTCTGTTTATCGTCTTCATATCCTTATCTTTATTTATTGATCAGTTGCATTACAAATGGACACATTCACAGGAACAGAGAGTTTAAGTGCTTCCCCCAGAATCTTAGGATGTTGAGCCTCCTGCCGAGACTCCAACCCAGTTCCCCAGCTTCAAGGTTGGCCATTGTGTAAAACAGCCAGCCTGCCGATAAGCACGATTTATTGTCTGTCAAACAGACTCTCTCCTAAATGCCGCCCACCAACCTAAATGAATATTCAGAATATGAACAATGACAAAGCTGGTAGATTTTACATAGGAGAAACCTATTGGCTTTGCCAATGCTTGTTTGTTACCTTGTTCTTACTAAAAGGGAGCACGTCTAAACAGCCCAATGGGCCTTTGTATGAGAGGAGAGGCTGTACATGGTGGCACTTCATCTAGTTCAAAGGTGTAGAGCAGAGTTTGAGCAGGTCAGCCAAGCCACCGCCTCTAACATGCTAGCACTTGAAAGGAAGAGGGGTGATACCCCGAAACCGGTTCCAGGAGAATCTGGCCTGGCAGCATGGGGAGCAGTGTCAAGGCTGATTTGCATATAGCTGGGCTTAAAGTGGATTGGCACGGGGAAAAACAAAACGATGGATTTAGGACCAGATCTCTGAACTGGGGTGAATGACATTGTTCAACATTCAGTCCATCAATTGTTCTTTTTACATTTGTAACCGCGAGTGGGACAGGTATGCCCAGACGTGGGTCCAGTGCTCTCCATGACAAGGAGTCAAGCTAGCCTGGCTGATGAGGGGTGAAACCCTGAAACCAGTCCCAGGATGCTTGTTTCCAGTCCAGGGAGGACCTGGCCCGGCAGTTCGGGCTGGACTGTTCCTATGGGGAGCAGGATCAAGACTGATTTCTATACAGCTGGGTTTAAAGTGGAATGGCATGGGGAGCAACAAACTATGGATTTAGGCCCAGATCTCTGTACTGTGGTGAATGTTTGGCTCTGTTCAGCATTCTGTCCATCAATTGTTCCTTTAGCACTTGAAAGGAAAGCTGGTACCTACTGATGACGCCCTGTAGGATACAGCCAACTGGGCATATTGCAACAATATTGCAAGTGACCATGCCATTTTAAAAGAACCAAAGCCTTCAGCCACGCACCATTATCTATCTGTTTGTGGAACCACTTAGTAAATTGCAATATCTTTATTATGAATATTTGGGGTAACATTATCCCCCATCTAATTTAATCAGCGTTACAATTAGTACCTTTATAGGTTTATTGAAATTATTTCCAAGACAACCGTACGGTATACCCAGTTAATAACTCTTGCTCAGCACTGAGACGCAATCAAAACTCCTATTTATCGCATAATTAACATATTGCCTTTGGCTTCTCAAAAAACATTACCATAGACCATAGCTATGCGGACCAGCGTGTAAAGAGTGAATAGTTGGAACGCTATATTCCGTGCATTGCAAAATCTGGCAATCACTATACAGAGTTCCCGTAATCCAAAATAACAGTTTTGAGTTTAATTGAAGAATCTTCCTCAACCTAAAACCACTCACTGTTACTCTAGGCTTCGCAGTTCCTGCAAAATACCAATTCTAATTTACGTTAGGCAACAACAAATGTTATCTTTTGCTTTCAGTATAGTTTCACCTTGAAGGCAAACAATTCTACAGAGGAAGATGGAAAGATGAGAGATTCTGTAACCTTGCCCGGAGACTGAAATGGAAGAACGTTTAGACTGGAAACCACTGGCATATAGAACACTGATGTCATCAATTTGAAATAATTTCAACATAACCTGCCTTGCGCAACTGCTGCAGCCTCGTACCACTGTAATCATTATAAAGGGGTCCCCGCAACGATTGTGTAATTGGGCATTGAGACAACACATCATGTTTTACCGGCCCATTACAACATGGCACGGCTCTGCTGTGAGGCGTGAGGCCAAAGGCCTACTGCTTTCAATGACCTACAAAGCGTTTTAGTGGTGTAGTAAAACCGGTGTCAGTGGCTCCTAATGTTATTAGAAGAGGAACACAGAGAACCTGACCGTCTTTCACATCGAAACAAATTAATTTACGACGCTGTTGATGTCATACCCTTGTCTCCGAAAATACAAATAATCATGCAATATGGCATTATCTAATGTCGAACGAGATCGGGTAACTCGGTAATCACATGCACAGCGCAGGTTCAGCTGAACTGTTAACATCGCATCAGCGAAGAAAACATAGCAATGGTCAATGGAATGGTGTTACTATGTGGCAAGTCAAAGTTAAACCTATTCAGGGCCACAGGAATTATGCGATTTTGCAGCCGCGGGGATAAACAATTGTTTCTAGCTCAAACAGATCAAAAGTTACTAAAAATACGACGACATGTGTCAAAGAACATTGGAAGTACCTTTACAAAAGTTGGCCTGTCCACTTTCTGTTACTTATTGTGCATTTGGGTGTTAAATTGGATGGGTACTAATGAGGTAAAGCCTTTGCCTAGACACTGTTGACCTGTGTAAAAATGACAAAATAAAGCAGTGGTTGAAGTGAATAAAAAAAAAAAGTATGGGAACTGTCATGCTGCGCTCAAGGGGGTGGGGTGAGTGAGCATTTGGGCGCAGCTAAAAGACAACATTTTCTGTAACTTTTTTCAGTCTTTCACCTGCCAGTAACTACATAAAAATAACACACAGCTTAAATGAAATTTAAATGTAATTTATGTTAATAAGGGGGAAATGCACTATCATACATTATAGAACCTCTATTAGCACCAGAGAGCCATAGGATTCAATCCTAGTTGGTGTGGTGGAAAATAGTGACTGGTGTATTTTTAGTGCTACAAGGTCCCATTCTGTGATAGAAAGCACTGCGAACATGCAAGTCATTATTTTAAACTTGCATTGCACATAGTATAAGATAGGCTGCTACAGAATGTGCAAAAAGGTTTAGGAAAAAATGACTTTCCAAAATATAGATTATTTACAGACTGTACTTAGTACAGTTTTTTGTGTATAACTTTCTTTTGAAAGCACACACTTGGGGCATGGCCAAGCAACATGGCCGAGCGGCAGTGACCCGCCCTAGCTCTGCTGCATTCCAGCGCAATATCGAGGCAAAAGGAGACCCCGATGGAGTAACTGGCCAGAATCCACATGCCCTAGGTATGGGGAGGCAGAGAAAATAACGGGAACCCACTGAGGGCCACTGCCTACCACCCATCACATCCAAGCGGACTCGGATCTCTGGGGCAAGCGGGGAGGGCCGCGGCAGGCATTACCCTGCACACCACGCGGCTGGCGAGTACGGATGCCACAGCATGCTGGTCCCGCTACATCAAGTTGCACAATGTCCCCTGGGCTCAGTGCCCACTGCTTTTAGATCCCCTGCGCGGTGCAGAGACGGCACGCCTGACTTAAGATGGCCGCTATAGGGAACAGTGCTTGAGCCGAGAAAGAGACCCGCGAGGTCGGGCTTGCTTAGGCTTCCATCTGGGCTGCTGCCGGACATGCCACCTCCCTGTGGGCTCGACTCTGGACATCGCAATTTCTTCCACCACTGTTCAGCCTCATACTAGATGTCAGACGGACCACTATAGTTACGGGGCACAGCCTGGTCTGTGCGGTGACAGCAGAGCTCCATACTACACAAAGGAAGGCCTGAACTGAAGATTAAGAGCCCCTATCACGGGTATTACTAACTCCACCTCTGAAGTGACAGTAAAGTGCCAGGTGGGTTCCCAGGGGAGTGAAAGTGATAAGGGGACCAGGAGTCTGGAGTTGAGGGCCCACCAAATGAAAGCGGGAATAGGCCTTCCACTACTGCCATTGGATATAGAGGCCTATATAGGTCAGGAACTGGGACCTATGCTTTGAAGTGCCTTGCAAACTTCTAGCGACCTGACTTCTTATGAGGGTCCGGCCATCTGGGGTTGGCGTGGGAGCTGGTTGGTCTCTTGTAGTCCACTAGGGAGCGCTCTCAATTGCTAACTACTCCCACCCACATGCCTGGGCCTCTGGTCACAGCTACATGCCTCCAAAAAACACAGCAGAATAGAGTATCCAGCTACTTCTAACCGACAGAACCTAGAGAAGCACCCTCTTTTGGAGACAGCACCACGGCGCTCACCAAGGAAGACCTCCTGTCCTCGTTATAGGACTTCAAGAAAGAACTGAGATGGGAATTGAAAGCAGACATGTCACACTCCCTGGACACTCTTCGCGCTGATCTTAACACCAGACTCTTGCCACTATAGCAAGATGTAGACTCGGTAGGGACACGCACCCTAGACTTGGAAACTCAGTGCCAGTCCTTAGAGCAACAGGTTGAACAACTGGAAGGCTCCTCTGAGCAACTCCAAGAACAGATGCAAGCCACACTCCTGACTTGGAAAATCGATACTGTTTATGCTCCCAATATGGTTCAGACTGCCTTTATGCAATCTTGTCACACCCTCCTGGGAGAGTTCGCTGAAGGGGAAATAAATACTCCTGATGAGACTTCAACCTGATATGGCACCCGGATCTCGATAGCACCCATCCACATTGCACTCTCACCGAAAATTTCCCCACAGCCCTGAAACAAACATTTTGTGCCTCTGGTCTCATAGATACTTGGAGGGTTGTACACCCGGAGGCTTGGGTCTACACTTTCTTTTCCCACTCCCACCACACATACTCCCATATTGATCACATTTTCATGAGCCAATCTCTAGAACAGTCTATACTACACTCAGAAATCCATCCCATAGCTCTCTCAGACCATGCCCCTGTTGCTTTGACATTGGAGTGGTCTCCTCCTACGCCCAACATTGCAGGTGGTTCTTTCCCAATACTCTTAAAAGAGACCGTCTCTTCCCAGATGAACTACGTAAGGCTATCAGGAACTTCTTTAATATGAATGGCCCACAGGACACTGACTTATATAATACCTAGGGTGCTTTTAAAGCTGTTCTTGGGGGGGGGAAATGCATTTCAATTTTGGCTACACTATCTAAACAAAAAATCAGAGAGCGGGTGTCACTAGAGGAGTAACTACAACAAGCAGAACGAGACCACAAAGACAACCTCTCCTTACTTCAACAACGGAAAGTAAACGCACTGAGAGGCAACCTAAATGCAATTTACATAAGTAGGCAGCGCTCACGATGCAACGTCTCAAATTTGGGACTTTTGATCAAGTTAATAAAGTGGGATCCCGTCTGGCTCACCAATTCAATCAATCAATCAATCAGGGGTTTTTAAAGCGCACTACTCATCCGTGAGGGTCTTAAGGCGTGGGGGGGATGGGAGGGCTGGGGGAGGGCAGCTCCGGATCAGTCGAAGAGCCAGGTCTTGAGGCTCTTCCTGAAGGTGTGCAGAGTGGGGGTGCATCTGTTGTTGTCTAGGATCTTGTTCCAGGCCTTTGCTGCGACGTAGGAGAAGGCTCTTCCACCTGCTCTGGTTCTGCGGATGCATGGGGTCTCTGCCAGGGCGAGGTCAGTGGAGCGAAGGTTCCTTTTGGGTACGTGGAAGGAGACTCTTTCGTTGAGGTATTTGGGTCCGATGTTGTGGAGGGATTTGGGGGCGTGGGTGAGTAGCTTGAAGGTTACTCTCTTCTCGATGGGGAGCCAGTGGAAGTCTCGTAGGTGCTGGGACATGTGCTCATGTCGTGGGGTTCCGAGGACGAGTCTGGCTGCGGTGATCTGGATGTTTTGGAGCTTGTGTAGCAGGGATTTGTTGATTACGGTGTAGAGGGCATTACAGTAGTCCAGTCTGCTGGTTATGAGTGCGTGGGTGACGGTCTTTCTGCATTCGGGTGGGATCCACTTGAAGGTCTTGCGGAGGTGGAGGCGACAGGTGGAGGCGACGGCGTTGATCTGGCAGGTCAGAGTGAGGGAGGAGTCTAGAATGATGCCGAGATTTCGGGCGTGGTCTGTCGGAGTGGGTGGGTTTCCGAGGGCAGAGGGCCACCAGGTGTTGCTCCAGGTGGTGGAGGAGGGTCCGAGGACCTCTGTCTTCTCCGAGTTGAACTTTAGGGAACTGTTGCTCATCCAGGCCGCGACGTCTTTCATTCCTTCCTGGAAGCCGAGTCTGGTGTATTCAGGGTTCTTCGTGAGAGAGAGGATGAGCTGGGTGTCGTCGGCGTAGGATACGATGTTGAGCCCATGCTGTCTAACGATGGCGGTGAGGGGGCCATGTAGATGTTGAAGAGTGTGTAGCGGAGCGAGGATCCTTCCGGTACTCCGCAGTTAATCTCTGTGGGTTCAGAGAGGAAGAGTGGGAGTCTGATCCTTTGGGTTCTGCCAGCAAGAAAGGAGCAGATCCAGTCGAGGGCGGTTCCCCGTATGCCGGCGTCGTGGAGTCTGGTGGCGAAAGTGCGGTGGGAGACGGTGTCGAAGGCTGCGGAGAGGTCTAGTAGAATGAGGGCTGCGGTGTGTCCCGGTTCGGGTAGCATGCGGATGTCATCGGTGGCGGCGAGGAGGGCGGTCTCGGTGCTGTGGTTGCTGCAGAATCCGGACTGGGAGGAGTCGAGAATGGCGTTCTCTTCGATGAAGATGGTCAGCTGGTCGTTGGCGAATCTCTCGGTGACTTTGGCTGCGAAGGAGAGAGATGGGCCGGTAGTTTTTCAGGTCCGTCGGGTCCGCCGAGGGTTTCTTGAGGGGGGGCTTGACCTCTGCCTGCTTCCAGTCGTCGAGGAAGATGCCGGATTCGAAGGAGGCGTTGATGGTCTGGCATAGTTCGGGTGCTATGATGGCGGCAGCTCTGTGGTAAATGTGCGGCGGGCAGGGGTCCGTGGGGGCTCCTGAGTGGGTGTTCAGCATGGTCGTGGCAGTATCCTCGGTGGTAGCCGGTTTCCAGGTGGCGATGGTGGGCTGGTTGTCGATGGCGGCGGGGAGGGTGGTGTCTGGAGTCTGTTCGCTGAAGTTGTCGAAGAGGGCCTTGATTTTCAGGTGGAAGAAGGAGCCGAGTTTGTTGCAGAGGTCCTGGGATGGTGTGACGTCCGTGGCTTCGCTGGGGGGTTTGGTGAACTGCTGTATGACGCGGATGAGTTCCTTTGCGTTGGTGTGGATTTTGTTCCGGATAAAGGTCTTCTTGGGGTCTCTTATGCGCTGGTGGTATTCCGTCATGGCGTTCCTGTAGGTGTTCTGGTCTTCAGTGGTTTTCCTGTTCCTCCAGAGTTTCTCGAGGCGTCTGCAGGAGCACCTGGCTTCCTGGAGGTCGATGGGGAACCAGGCAGCCTTCAGGGGGCGTTGTCTGGCGGGATGGCGGAGGGGTGCTAGCTTGTCTGCGCAGCTGGTGATCCAGCAGTGTAGTTCTTTGGCTGCAGAGTTGACGTCGGTCGTGGCGGAGGGGCGTCATGGCAGAGGATGGTGTTGAGGTGTTCCTCTGTGACCTGGCTCCAGTTCCTTCGTGGCAGGCACGGAGCGGGCTTGGGTGCGGTGGTAGTGTTGAAGGTGAAGTGTACACAGTGGTGGTCTGTCCAGAGAAGTTGCGAGGTGTGGCTGAAGTGGATGTTTGTCCCTCCTGCGAAAATGGGGTTGAGGATGTGTCCGGCCTTGTGAGTGGGGGTGGTAATGAGCTGCTTTAGTCCGAGGTTGGGGAGGTTATCCAGGAGGGTGGTGAAGTCGGGGTCGCTGCGGTTGTCGAGGTGGAAGTTCAGATCTCCGATGAGAATGTAGTCCGTGGAGACAGTGGGGTGCGACGAGGTCGGTGATGGTGGTGGCGGAAGAGGCGCGAGGCCCAGGGGCTATGTAGGCGAGGGTCCCGCGCAGCGTGATTCTGGGGCTGGTCTGGATCTTGAAGTGGAGGTGCTCTGTGTTGGGGAGTCGGAGGGAGCTCTTGTGCGCGATGGCGAGTCCTCCTCCTGGGCAGTGGGGGCGGTCCTTTCTCTGGATCTTTTACCCGTCGGGGATGGCGGTGGCGATGACGGGGGCAGAGGTGGCGTTAGTCCATGTTTACGTGAAGAAGGCGATGTCTAGCGAGAGGGTGTCAAGCAGGTCCCAGATCTCTACGGCGTGTCTGTGTAGGGAGCGCACGTTGAGGAGGATGCAACTCAGGGCTTCTGTGGTACGGGCGTCCGGCGTGGGTTCGGCGGTCGTGGGGGGGCTGTCGATGGTGAAGGATTGTCGGCAGTGTCGGTAGGAGAACTGGCCGTGGGTGGTGTTCGCCAATTGAGAGTCAATCATGAACAGGAATATTTAGGCCACATCCATCTAGAGCAGAGGTCTACAATCTGTGGGGCAGGACCCCCAGGGGGGCCGTGAAGTCCTGGGAAGGGGTTCACGCATTCCCCAACTTCACTTGTGCCTGCAATACAAAATGTTTGCTTTCCTTTAGGAAAAAGACAGCCGTCCTGGGACGGCTACTTTAGATCGTTATCAGCTTATCAGTTGAAGTTTCATCAGTTGAGTTTATTGTGCTTTGAAAAGCTTTTGTGCCAAAGTGCCCGCTTCACTGAATGAAATACAAATGTGGGCTATTAATTAATCTGCAAGTGGGAGCTGGGTCAGGTTTTAATTGAGTGAATCACTCCAAGCTTTGTGATGACAAAGATTTGTTTTTTTTAGTGGTAGTACAAAGAGTTAACTGGGCTGTGAAGTGCTTGCTTTTAATTGTAACTGCATTTACACAGCCCTTAGTACCCCCAAGGAGGTGTTGAAGGGACAGTTGTGTAAAAAAAGAAATATTGCATTACATATGCATTGGTATTACTAAAATCTACGTTTTGGAACCACCATTTTATTGTAAAACTATTTGCACATTTTGCAGTATTCTATCTTACACTGTGTGTAATGCAAGTTTAAAATAATGACTTACATATTCACAGTGCTTTCTGTCACAGGCTGTGACCTTGTAGCACTAAAAATACACATCACTATTCTACACTGCACCAAGCAAGATTTAATTCTGTGGCTCTCTGGTTACACACAGATCTCTGCAGTGCATTAACTAATAGAGGCTTCATAATGTACTACAGTGCATTTCCCACTAACAACTTTTTTTAAATTTATTTTTCATTTACGCTTCCCATCATTTTATATGTAGATACCTGATGGTGAAAGACCTAAAAACGTACAGAATATTTTGGGACTTGTTTATGAGAGGCTTGCATCGCCAGAGCATCACCTTTTTTGATGCTCCGGCGGCGCAGGAATCTCATGTAGTGTAGCTCCTATTTCCCTTATAGGCTCTGCGCATTGGAATAATATATCCTATAGGTTTGACATAGGACTAAGGTCGGTATGTCCCTATCGAGTATATTAAACTTAATTACTTGTGCCAGCTAGCTCAGAGGCCACTAGAAACTTCTTGACGACAAGAAGGGATTAGTTTCTGGCTGCCGCAGAACATGACCACTGTGTTTCCCTTACAGAATCAGGATGTGTCCCAGAGTCGTAGAAACAATAGATAACCATTTCACTCAGCTCAGTCGTGCATGTTTCAGTTATTCTCAGAGTTACACAGAAATAACAGACGGGCGTTTCAATAAAGGATTTATTGAACAGTCTTGTTTCTGTTGTAAGTTATATGTGCTGTTATGATCACAAGACAGTATGCGAGATAAATAATGTACAAGGTGAGCAGTAAAAATAAATAATACTGCGTCAGCATTATCTTTTTAGCATGTATGCATTTACATAAAATGACACAACCTAAAAATGCGAGTACTCATACGATGCGTTTCTACCCTAGTTCTATCCCAGTGTACCTAACCTATCCTAGGTATAGGGAGAAGTAGAAGAAGGTGCTGTATTCCTGACTAGAGTATACCAAGATAAAGTTACGCCTAGTATGTCAAGAGTCTAGTATGCCAAGAGTCCCTCTAGGTTCTAGTCTGCTCCATACCTGAAGAATGAGAGAGGTAGGAATCTCTATCCGGACTCGAACTCCAACACCCCGCAAGGGAAGTTAGATCACTGGAAGCTGGACTCTCTGCGTGCAGGAATGACAGTGTCTTCTCAGTGCGTCTGGCCGGGAATCGGGCTCCTCTGAAGTCGAGGTCTCCTCTGATTTACAGGGGTTTGGGAAGGTATATTTATACCTGAAAATGGTAGCATTGACGTGAGTTGGGCAGCGAAAGACGTCATGAATGAATCCCTTAGGGAATAAGAGGTTCATGCATAATGTATGAGTCCTTGAAGAAATCAATAGTCCTGGGCAAGGGAAACTCCCGCAGCCTGAGGGTCTGTTTTTTCATGGACTCGTTGAGACATTAGGGTGGACGGATGTCGGAAGCCATGCCTGTATTTGGTGTGCATGGTTTATGCCTAAATAAGGCCTGGGATTCTACGCCTATATAAGGGCAGGTTGGGTTATGCCTATATAAGGACATGAGTCTAGAAAGCCCGCTTATGGACACCCTATGAAGTATACAACACCCACTCCTCTTTCGTGGAAACAATTATACTAAAATGCTAAACATCCAAAATGCTAAACATTAAAATAGAGTACCGCATATTAAAACATATCCTAAAAGTATTTAAAAGACATATTTAAAATGCAAAGGTTTCTGTACATTTATAAGCAAAGCTTTTCATTTCCTGCATAAAGTGTGAAATAAATGCAATCGGAATGATAAATAAAAAGCAATATTTACATATGACGAAAATGATCGATAAGTTTGTTCAAAATCAAAGTCATTTCCTATCATGAAATTTAAATGAACTGATTTAGACACACAAGATGACTAAGTGTCCCTGGAAGTACTGCCAAGTCTGTATTATAAGGCCAGTTCTACTATAAGCAGATTGAAGTGCCATTTTTGTGTTCGAAAAATGAGAAAAGTTCAAATTTTGGTAATGTTCCAGGTCTTTGAAAAACGAAGGCCAAATTGTTGCTGTTGCACTGGAACAAAGTATGCCGAATTAGAGTCAGTTCACGGGTCTGGTGTAAACATGAGATCATCTATTTCAATAGACAAAACATCATCCACTGTCGATGGTGTAAGTTCGAACACCTCACGTAAGAGATTGACCGCACAAAGATGGGAAACACCGCCCACAGCATAGGTCGCCGCAGCAATGTTCGCGTCCGTTGTTACCTGTGTGCCTGGAGTTGTTTCTCGTACCTCAGCAGCAGCAGGAAGCGTCTGTGAGATCTCAATGAATGCTGACATCAGTATTGGGAGCCTCTGGGGACAACACGAAGCATGGACCGTTATCGGGACCAGCAAAGTATCGACGTCCTTTGGCGCAGCTGATGGATATGTTAGACAAGCGTCCAACACGCATTCTTCACCGCATAGCAGGCAGCGTAGAACAGGTAAGATGCAATCATGCCAGATTGGTCGGAATGACAGGAACCATGTGGTATTAAGGTCCCGTAGACGAGTCATGCCCAATAGTTGTACTATTCGCTCACGGCACTTTCTTTCAAGGAGAGCTTTCTCCATTTCGCTCGGAGTTATTTCTGCGAAGTGGCTGGCCATAGCGCAATAGCAGACAGATGAATAGAATTCCCGCAACAAGTGCTAGAATCAATGGTATGCCACCAAACACCGAATGTGCAAAGTTCGGAATGATTCCAAGTATTGCCTGGAACGGTGCTAAGAGACCGGTGCAAATGCTCTTAAATACATGTACAATTCCTGTTGTATCTGACATGTTGAAGATACGTGATAACATTTCTACGAAATGTATAGGGCAGTTTGTACGTATTAAATTCTGTATCTCAGCCGAAGTCCTTGCAATTTGTAGATCATAGGTTTCTTTGGCCGAGGTCAAAGGCACTGTTTGCTGTAAAAGCATGGCTTTCATTCTGCTTAAAGTATCAAATCTTATAAAAGAGACACTCAGTGAAGGCCATAAAGCCGACTCCCTGACTGTGTCTATCGGGGGAAACAATACTTGCATACAGCAAGTGACCCTGGAGTTGACCGTTACTAGATATGGGATGCCGGGCAACATTCCACAGCAGCTCTGATCATTCAACATGAGGTAACTCCCATTAGAAAGTTGTCCAAACGTTGGTTTAATCACAGCAGCTGGTGAACCGTGCTGATGGCAAGACAAGTTTGCCGCAGAACCATTACAAGCTCCGTGCAAAATAATGTCCTGACATATGAGTGAACCGGTCAGTGCAGGTTTACAGTTAATACCGCTAAGAAACACTTCACGATCCCCACTCCAACATTTATGTGTATACGGTAAATTCCAAGATGTCTTAATGTATTCCCTACCCAACCTTTCATATTTGCCTGCTTGCATCTGTCTGAGGCAATACTGGAACTGAAAAGTTGTCACAGGTAATGTTATTTTTCCATGAATAAGCCATTCTGTAGCTGGTTTTTCTGCCACTGTGAATGGTAATTTGTCAATTTTTTCAATGCTCAGCACTGTATACCTCGCTCCTCTTTGTGCCAATTCGATCTGTTTATCAGTCAGATTGTATTCTGCAAACAGGGACGACGTGTTGATGAAACGCCAAGGCACATAGCCCGCTCGCAAAGATTGCAGCGTCCATGTCAATAACACAATAGAACGTAATTGAGACTGACCTTGTTGTAACATAGCCAAATCTTGTTCTAGAATGTCGATAGCAGAGGATACAATGCCATCCAATGAATAAATTCTGGAGGACAAAGTTGTTAACCCATTGTCGACTACAGAGAGTGTTTTCTCTAAATTAATACGATCAAGTTCACGTATTCGTTCTGCAGCCTCTATCTGTGACACTTTCCATGCTTCGTTATAAACAGCGTAGATGCCGGCATATATGAAACGTTTTTGACGCGGTTTTCTTGGTCCAAGCAAGAATTCCCTAAGATCTGCGTCATGTGCAAGTAAGGTTAAGTGTTGCTTCACATCCTGTAGTGTAGATTTATGCAGCCAATCGAGGCATAATTTTCCTACACTATATGTTGTTACTACCCCCGGATGTTGTCTTTGGACATATCTTGGGTCTGGCCTATGAAGAGCAAAGCCCTGAGTTTTGTTCAAGAACCTTTCCTGACAGTTATTTGTGTCTGTGGGCCAGATCAACCATTTATTCCAATTTGAATTGGTTCTGTTGAGTTGTAGTATATTGTCAACTGTCACCACTGCCTTTGTTTTATTATCACTGGCAGGTGTTGGCACAGAAGGTGTTTTCATCTCTTTGATCTTGGCTAATCCAAGACAAGATGTCTGTTGGACGGTGTCATTCAAAAACAGTATTTGTTCAGGGATTATGCAGGCCCTAAATAAAGCTTCCATACCCTGTACTTGCCAATCTTTACTACCCCAGACAGTTTTTGTCTCAATTGTGTCTTTCCATAAGTCGAAACCCTGTGTAGACAGTTGGGCAATAAATGCTTCAGAGTAAATCTGTTTTGTATTTGTTAACATAATTTTCAGTCCTGTCTTGTTTACATTTTTATAGTAAAACGTTTCTGGATCAGATGTATTATAACCTGAAAAATATGGAAATTTACTAGCAAAAGTTTTCGAACTACCTTGTGGTGGTGTAGGACAATGTTCCCATTGATTATACATAAATATATTTCTTGGATATGCAGTTTTGTGCAAATAATGATGACCATAGTGGTTATAACAATACAGTTCTTCGTAATCAGTTGTACCCTCTAAATATTCATTTTTAGAAAATGCAGCAGATTTTTCTAGATCAAACATTATATCTTGAACAGTCTGTAAGTCCCAATCATCTGAATAGGTACTGGACGTTATCAAATCGCTTAGTGAAATTTTAAACAAATGTGGAATGTTCAATTGTTCACTTGGGCCGAATATTTCATAATCTGTTTTGTCCCACACTATACCATCCTGTATAGGAACAGCTGTGATGTTCACTGATGACAAGTCTCTTGCTTCACGATGGGAAGATTTATGTGGTTTCAAAAGCACGTTTATGTCCTTTCCTTCAATGTTCACATGGATGTATCTGCCACCTATAAGCATGCTTACTGTTGTTACCAAAGCTAGCCAGAGCAGGAAAACAAAAAGTCCAGATGTAATCCAGAGTTCAATCCATGGAGAAACCAGATAAGTCTTTTTCAGAAAGTGAACAAAGTCTTGTACTTGCTGCTTGAATTTTGATGATGCTGGCGTCGTTTCAGGTTCGCTTGGATCCTCTGAGAACGTATCAAAGTCAATGAAATAGCCAGAAGCAGTTCTGTCAATTGTTGGAATTGCATCAGGATTCGTTGAAATCACAGGAACCAGTTCTTCACGAGTCACGTTGGTGTAGACAGGTGTATTTGGACGAACTGTTATTTGGTTTTCAAGAGGGATGAGTTCCATAGCTTGGTTGCATAGTCCTTCATTCGTTACAGCTGAATTCTCGATCGTGATCAGTCTTTCAGTCTGAACCTCTTGAATAGTAGCGAGAGGAGTGCGTCTGCTACTAGGTCGGAGTCCACGAGGCCTACTGCTTAGTATTGGCCACATACTGTGGTTTGATCAGGTCGATTGACACAAATCTTTTCTCCTTTCTTCCAGCAAGGGGCGGCAGAAGTACTGTCCTTGTTCCTCGAACAGCTAGAACAGGTACCGGTTGTCTGTAAGAAGGTCCAAATTCCTTCTTGTCCGCGATTTTTTCTCTGACCAGATCCCCAACTTTTGGAATCCAGACAGGCCTTGCTGGGACCGCCGATTTTTCCCCAGTGGTGGTTGGCTGTAAGGATACGTTGCTTTGTTTCGTTCTTAACTTGTTAAGTTCCTGTAAAACAGCCAAACGATCTTTGATATCAAATTCTTTTTTGTCCACCACTGTGCCTACGTGTTCTAAGTCTGGAACCCACATTCTTGTCCCAAATAGGACCTCATATGGAGTGACTCCCCCTAGAGAACTTCTTGGCAGATTGTTAAGAGCGCGCTGAACGCTAATGAGGTGTTTGACCCACCCATCACCCGAACCTAATACCCTAGCTGTTATAGATTGCTTTATGTCCCGGTTTTTCCTTTCCACAACAGAATTTCCCTCAGGATGGAATGGAGAGGAGTACCGCAATGCAACGCCCAGACTGGCCATGGCCTCCTTGTAAGCCCTAGAGCTAAACGCAGGACCCTGGTCAGAATGAAACGTGCCTATTGCGTATGTGCCGATAAAGACTCGCAAATCTTTTATAACAGTTCGAGCGTCAGCTGAGCGCTGAGGCCATAACCATAGGAACCTAGAGCATGAATCCACTGCAACCATGATGTACTTATAATTACCGTCCCTTTGCAAGGGACCACAGTGGTCCAGATAAACACAAGCTAATGGTTTGTCTGAAATTAACAAGGGTGTCTGCGCAGGACGTTTCACTGTTGAGACTTTCATCTGTTGGCAAATATCACATTCTAAAACATAGTTCTTAGTTTGTTTCCGAATGCCAGGCCACCAATATCTTTGCTTGAGTAAAGATACTGTCGCAGAAACACCTGCATGGGCAGAAGCCATCCCTTCGTGTGCTGCTAGGATAAGTCCTAATCTGCGTTCCTTGTTTGGAATTACCCTATCCCCCACTCCAGGGATTCGAGCAAAAGGAACGTTATTCGCATCAATTACATAAGAGTACTTGAGTGGAAACTTTTTGGTAATGCTGCACTGCTGCCTTTGCTTGAAGCATTGACAGCTAACATTATCTCACCGTCTATTTTTGTTTTTGAACGAGTGATCGCAGCTACGGAAGCCGTCTGAACAGCCCCCTTCGCGGCTTCGTCAGCCAATGAATTCCCTGCAACGTGAACGCCATCACGCTGATGACTCAGTGTGTGAATCACGTGAGCCTTTGGTAGTTCGTTTTTCAACAGAACTACTTGTTCCCAAAGCAGTTTGTGCTTAATTGTGCCACCTTTTGCATCCTTAAAACCATTTTCAAGCCAGGTTCGTATATAGTCATTATACGACTGAACACAGTAAAAGGAATCGCACACTATCAGTGTGAGGAATTCTCGATCCGTACTTTCAAGTGCCAGTTTGAATGCCTGTAGTTCAGCTCGCTGAGCTGTACAATCACCTAGTGACTGAGTTTTTGTGACCATAGGTCTGAAGATGCCATTTCGTATGCGACCTTTAACGATAGCACACGCTGCACTGTAAGCTTGCTTACTCCCTGTTGCGGGCTGTGCGGATCCGTCAGTGTAAATTACGAATTCATACTGATCGAGGGCAGAATCTCAGTGGGCAGAGGACATTCTTGTTCATATTGGAGAAATGCCTGTGTTTTTAAATCTGGATCAAATACATATTCAACATCAGTTGCAGCAAGAGAATTAACCCATTGTATCCATCTCGGATGTAAAGCTTTAGCATTGGGAATGCTCGCTTTTGTGACTGCTTCTAAAGCTGGTACTGGGGTAACGACAATTATGCGTTTCCCTTGGGCTAAGGCTCTTTCTTTTGCTACAGCTGTTTGAACTGCTGTCAGAATTTTTTCAGTTGAACTGAAGCGCATTTCTGCTTGTGTGTACAAATGTGATTTGTACGCGATTGGTACTTTCTCACCCTCATTAAAGGTTAAGTAAGTGAATCCACATTGACCCGAAATTATTCGAATCACCAAATTTCTTTGACTTACGCGTGTTTGTAAGTGATTTGTTGCTAACATGTTAGCCTGGAGTGAACGCAAAATTTCTGTGTGTTCCTGTGTCCAGTTTTTGATTGAAAAATCAGGTTTGATTAGTGCGTAGAGAGGTTTAACCCTTTCTGCGTAGTTTAGAATGTATGTTCTACCAAAATTGAGGAAACCCAGGATTGATTG
Organism: Calotriton arnoldi; assembly: GCA_963921515.1. Classification (NCBI taxonomy): domain Eukaryota; kingdom Metazoa; phylum Chordata; class Amphibia; order Caudata; family Salamandridae; genus Calotriton; species Calotriton arnoldi. Next base: position 416,555 of record CAWUFW010003468.1, on the reverse strand, counting down.
TAAGTTTTTTAGCGTCTTAGGAGGTTGGATCAGCGCACACTTCTCTAGAAAGTTAGCTGCCAAGCTCTTGCCTTCACTTGAAAGCTCATATCCCAAAAATAGGACATTGAGATGGGCAATTCGGGACTTTTTAAAGTTGAACTTATAGCCCTCAGAGGCGAATCCCAATATAATGGTGCTCACCCTGTTCAAGTGTTTTTCTAAGTCATCGTCTGTCAGATAAATATCATCGACATAGGACAATGCCTCGTTGTCATAAATTTGTAGCAACTCCGTTACTCTCGCTGAGAATAAACCTGGGCTGTTCTTGAACCCTTGTGGGAGTCGACAAAAGTGACGCTGGGTCCCCATTATGGAGAATGCCGTTAAGTACCTACTTTCAGGTGCTATATTTTGACAAAAGAATCCATTTGAGATGTCTAATGTGGTTTTGTATTTTTTGCGCACAATGTTATTCATTAATGCTGTGCTATGTGCATTTTGCACTGCAAAAGTTTTAGAACAAGTGTTTAAATGTCTGTAGTCCAAAACTAGACGATATGTATTGTCTGGTTTGGAGACAGGAAACAAAGGATTGTTCATAGATGAGGTGCTAGTTTCAATCACCCCTTGGTATTCAAGTTGATTTAAAATCTCCCTGACCTGTTTTTTAGCTTCTTGCTTAATTGGATACTGCCTCTGTGCAGTAGGTTCATGTTTCAGATGTATTTTATGGTGAGGGGAGTCCTCATCCCATCCTACATGATTTTTATATAATGCTGGAGCCTGGGCTACTGCCCATTTTCTGGCATATGTATATTTTAAGTGAATTGGAATGTGATTGGAGAAGGCAGGCATAATCATGTCCTCGCCGTGTGGGCACTCCCTGACAAATTGTGGTGGCCAGTCTTTTTCTGCTAGAAGTATGTCATAACCCTTTGATAGTTTTTCCCAAAAAAGTGCTTTAACCTGTCTAGGTTTGTCTCCCTCCATCCGGAGTGTTATTTCATATAACCTTTGTGGAGTACTAACCCTGGTGTCTACAGTTTCTACCGTAATGTACTCATTCAAGTCCACTATCTCCAGAAGTTCCATCAGGTTCTGGCGAGCTATTGTGACTTCTGCTGCACTGTCCAGCATCGTCTGAGCCCATTCCCCGTTTTTGAGTTGTGATCTCATTATTCTCGGCATGTCTTATCTTCAGACCTGCTACTTTCTTTTTGGAGAATTGAGGTTTAGCTTTAATTTTTGTTGCGTGCTTGTCGTCTTTCGATTTCACGCGTTCTTCTCTATGTTCTGTACGTCCTCTTCTTTCCGAAGTCTGTGATGAGACCTGAAAGGGACGAGAGGAACGTGTATCATTATCTTGATACCTATCAGGTTTTCTCAAATTATCCCTATTCCTGAGGTTATACCTCCTTTCAGAGGGCTCCTTTTGAGGAGACCTACCTCGAGATTGAGATCTTTTCTCGTTTGAATTTTGTTTGTTAGATTCCCACTTCTTTTTAGAAGATGTAGGAGTTTGTTTAATTGAGTCCTTCTCAGAACTTTCAGATAGTTTTGGTTTAACTGGTCTCCCACCCAAACTATCTCTGCCTAATTCTGCATATGACTGCTCTATAATTCTGGGTAGCTCTGTTTGATGTTCTGTAACATCGAATTCCCTTAGTTTTTGTCGGATCGCCACTGCTGCTGCCTCCCCTTTAATATTAGATAATATTATTGTTGAGACCTGTTCAAAATTTTTCAGTAATTTCATACCTAAATTTAAAGCAGGCTCTGCTCCATATTCGTTTTGAATCTGTTTTAGGACATCTGGTATTACCGCAATTGACGGAATGCCGTGTGTTTTAGTGTAGATGGCAGCAAAGACTGAGCCCCAAGTGGTGCAGTCTTCCAGTTGTGGTGTGATCCCCATTGGTAAACTAATGGTTAGGATTCTGTGTTTCTCATGCGGGCTAGTATTTGGAAATACTGCTTCGATTTGAGTAATTTTTTGAGCTATCCAAAACGGAATTTGCTCCCGCTTAGTGGGCATTTTACCCATGACTGCGTATAGAGTCTGTGGTGTAATTTTTAGTGTATTCCCCTGTGGAGGAGCTTGATTTGGAAGTGTTAATGGTTGTTGGACTGTGAAAGTCCTCATGACATATTGAACCAATTGTCTGTAGATTTTTATTAACTCTGTGAGTTGATTAAGTAGTTCCTCGTCTGACATTATTTCGATGTCTGGATGAGGTGTGTAGCCGGCTAGAATCGGCCATGTTGCTCCTGGTCTGCCTAGCGGACCGAGCCTGGTTATATTTCTGTGATGTTTTAGGGCGCCTTTAAACCAGAGCTGGTGCTCCTGGTATGTTAATGGAATTTCAATATCCTCGAAAGGAATGTATTCCTCCGGTTGTTCATCTTCTTTGTAGAAGTTAAACAAGTGAGTTACTGGATTAGATTCAGGAAATATTACCCATGAATAGAATACCTCTGTCTGAAAGGATTCGTGGTGCCTCTATCACGAAAACTGCTCTACCTCCTCTTGGAGATAGGCCATGTTTTATAAGTTTTAGAGTAATGGCTCTTCTTAAGTTAGGAGGAATGTCCTTGACACCCTCTTCGGCTTCATTTAAACCTGTGTTGTTAAATAACGCTGCTTGGGCTGGTTCAGCCGCAGCTACACCGTTTTCGGCGTCTACATTCATTTTGTAGAACTAGTTTCAAGGAAACAAAGATAAGATGCACAATATTGTGGAACAGTCTATCCTTCAACGTTGAGCAAACCAAACAGCTAATATATAGGGGCCTCCCCTATGTAGCCGTGGCGGATATTAACCCTGCCCACTCCAGACGTCTTTTGGAGTATATGGGGTAGGGGTCTCTGAGAGAAAAATAAAAGTGCACAGCTGAGTTACTCAGTATCTAACGTTGAATTACTGCCTTACCAAACGTTGGGCGCCATGTAGTGTAGCTCCTATTTCCCTTATAGGCTCTGCGCATTGGAATAATATATCCTATAGGTTTGACATAGGACTAAGGTCGGTATGTCCCTATCGAGTATATTAAACTTAATTACTTGTGCCAGCTAGCTCAGAGGCCACTAGAAACTTCTTGACGACAAGAAGGGATTAGTTTCTGGCTGCCGCAGAACATGACCACTGTGTTTCCCTTACAGAATCAGGATGTGTCCCAGAGTCGTAGAAACAATAGATAACCATTTCACTCAGCTCAGTCGTGCATGTTTCAGTTATTCTCAGAGTTACACAGAAATAACAGACGGGCGTTTCAATAAAGGATTTATTGAACAGTCTTGTTTCTGTTGTAAGTTATATGTGCTGTTATGATCACAAGACAGTATGCGAGATAAATAATGTACAAGGTGAGCAGTAAAAATAAATAATACTGCGTCAGCATAATCTTTTTAGCATGTATGCATTTACATAAAATGACACAACCTAAAAATGCGAGTACTCATACGATGCGTTTCTACCCTAGTTCTATCCCAGTGTACCTAACCTATCCTAGGTATAGGGAGAAGTAGAAGTAGGTGCTGTATTCCTGACTAGAGTATACCAAGAGTAAGTTACGCCTAGTATGTCAAGAGTCTAGTATGCCAAGAGTCCCTCTAGGTTCTAGTCTGCTCCATACCTGAAGAATGAGAGAGGTAGGAATCTCTATCCGGACTCGAACTCCAACACCCCGCAAGGGAAGTTAGATCACTGGAAGCTGGACTCTCTGCGTGCAGGAATGACAGTGTCTTCTCAGTGCGTCTGGCCGGGAATCGGGCTCCTCTGAAGTCGAGGTCTCCTCTGATTTACAGGGGTTTGGGAAGGTATATTTATACCTGAAAATGGTAGCATTGACGTGAGTTGGGCAGCGAAAGACGTCATGAATGAATCCCTTAGGGAATAAGAGGTTCATGCATAATGTATGAGTCCTTGAAGAAATCAATAGTCCTGGGCAAGGGAAACTCCCGCAGCCTGAGGGTCTGTTTTTTCATGGACTCGTTGAGACGTTAGGGTGGACGGATGTCGGAAGCCATGCCTGTATTTGGTGTGCATGGTTTATGCCTAAATAAGGCCTGGGATTCTACGCCTATATAAGGGCAGGTTGGGTTATGCCTATATAAGGACATGAGTCTAGAAAGCCCGCTTATGGACACCCTATGAAGTATACAACACTCAACTATACCTATGAAGCGGTGCACAGCCACCTGCATGGCTTTGCATGGCCTCATAGATGTAAGACATAGCAGCGCAAGTCTCTGCGTTGCCTTACTCTGCATCAATGAGGGGTTCCATGGGCTTTGCGTGGGGTTCCCACGCAACACCCATGGATTTTGATGCTGCCCCATATTTACAAAATCACGTAAACCTGGGGTAGCTCCAAAAAAGGACGCCTCCCCAGAGGAGGCGTAACGAGGAGAAATGTTTTAATTTCTCCTAGTTTTTTTCCTCTTTTCATGTGTGCTACATTCTGCAGCTCACATAGAAAGAGGAAAACGCCTCTCAGGATTGTTTTTGTGAAGGAAGGTGCCCCTTCCTGTACAAAAGCAATCCTGCCTAGGTTGGTGCTAGGCAGCAATTTGTGCGCCAACACAAGGGAAAAGGACAGGAATGCACAATATTTCATAAATACGGTGCATTCCTGCCCTTTCACATTGGCATAGGGCAGAGCATCAAGAAGACTTGCAGCGCTGCCCTACGCCAATTCCTCATAAATGAGGCCCTTTGTTTTTAGCAACACTTTTGACTACACCCCCACGCTCACTGACCTTTGGTTTGCTAAACACTGTTTAATATTATTTCTCCACCGTAAAAATTATTTGCTGTGGAAATTGAGGGCGTTTATGGTTGTCGATAGTCGTCAATGATGAGGAATACCAGGTTCTAGAAATATTTGTCAGAAGGGGGTCCTTATGCCAAAAAGTTTTGACAGGGGGTCTCGGCATCAAAAAGTTTGAAGACCTCTGACATAGAGGGATGGGGAATAGCAGCTTCGGAAGCTGACAAAGCTGCGGCCATTTAAGACTCATCAGCGATTATACACAGCTGAACTATCTGAGACGATCGATCAACAACACTACCTCAGTAACGTATCCTTCCCCCGGGTGACCAATGACCAAAATGAGACTCTGGGCAGCCCGATTAGTGAGCAGGAGGTCTGAGCAGCCATTTCTACTTTAAAACATCACAACTCGCCTGTGCCTGATGGATTCACTGTGCAATTTTATAAAACTTTCAGCTCTGATTTGGTGCCCCATCTGACTCAATTGCTCAACGACAGCCGCCTCTTGAGCAGTTACCCACTAGATGAGTGAATCGCTTATATCCATGCTGCCAAATCCTGGGAAAGACCCCCACCAATGTGCTTCATACTACCCCATCGCCTTATTGAACTTGGATGCTAAATTATACACTTAACTTTTGGCGACACGACTAAAAGATATTATACCAGATCTGATCCATCTAGATCAGTCTAGATTTATTAAGGAGAGACAGACACATGTGTATTTGAGGAGGGTGACCCACCTGGTGTAAAAGGCTACCAAAAAGCACATGCCAGCTGTCCTTCTGGCTCTAGATGCCGAGAAGGCTTTTGACCAGGTGGATTGGTCTTTCCTCTTTCACACTGTCCGCAAATTTGGAATGTGTGAACTATTTATTAACATGATCCAGGCCAACTATGCAAATCTGCATTCAAGAGTAATAGTGAGTGGGGTGGGGTCAGATCTCTTTAAATTGGAACGCGGAACTCACCAAGGGTGCCCCCTCTCACCACTCTTATTTGCTCTCAGTATTGAGCCCCTTGCAGCAAAGGTGAGAGAAGAGAAAGATTCAAGGCCTTACCTTTGGGTCTGTTAACCTTAAAATGTCACTTTTTGCAGACAATGTGCTGGTTTCCCTAACTTCACCTGAGACCTCTCAAGTGGCATTACAACAAGAATTGGTCCTCTTTCAGAAAGGAGACGACTACTGTATTAATCTCCACAAATCGTTCTTGTTGAAATTGACTCTCCCGCTTTCGGAGATGGAGAAGCTGACACGTAATGCCCCTTTCCATTGGGCCAAAAAAGAACTTTTGTATCTGGGTTCAAAATTACACTTAAATTATCTGACCTATATAAAGCCAACTTTCCCCCACTTATACATCAACTTAAGGCGGGCCGTAAAAGGTGGGCTCCTCTATATTTATCGTGGATAGGCCATATCCAAGCAATCAAAATGTCCCTGGTGACTAACTTTGTTTGGCAAAATCGTGGAGCCCGACTCCCCTATAAAATACTACGATTACCACAGGAGGCAGGGGGGTTGGCTCTCCCGGACTTCTCTTCTTACTATAAAGCTGCACCGCTAAGAGTGATCTCTGAATGGTCTCTGAGGTAATAGGATAAACATTGGCTCCATATGGACCAGGCTGTAGTGGGCAGATATATATGGGATTTTCTGTGGAAACCCGAAGCCGACTGTCCCCCTAATGCATACATCAGCATGCCTACAGCAATGACCCTGAAAGTCTGGGAGGCTGTGAATCGCGCTACATCTTGAACTACATTCCCCTCCCCATTCACCCCAATTTACTTTAATCTGAACTTTCCCCGGCGCTGAAAAGACACTACAATTAATATACAAACACACCACCACCAGTGCTAGAAACCACACACTATTAATGTACAAAGACAGCCACCAAAATGTGAGAAAGGGTGTTTAAAGCATGGTCGGACTGGGGTCACAATTCGGCCCGGTCAGCCCAAAATAGTGGGCCACTTTCCCAGATCACGCCTGTTCATGAAACAGAATTTGGCTTGTCTCATTGGGCTCATTTTTTAGCTAAAGGTTTGAAAAATTATGTATTTTAAAGCACGTAGAACCAGAAACATTGTTGAAAACTAGAAGCACTACATTTCGGCTGGTCGGGCGAGCTGAAATAAAGTAGCCCAAAGGCCACAACTCCTGATATGGCTATGTTTGCCACTTGGCTGTTTTTTTTAACTGGCATTACCAGTATTTTAAAGTTCTTGCCAGTACGAAAATAAAGAAAATCACCTAAAGCTGGAATGTTCTCATCTGATTGATATGTACTTTAAAGTTTAAACAGTAAACTTAAGATGAAAGCAGTTTAAAATGTGGTCTAACGCTGCTTTAATGATACGCGACTGATAGCTAAAACTAAACAAAGGAAGAAAAGCCATGTTAAGAAGGAATACAGACTTTTTATTATTGTATAAAGAAGCCTCTCATATTAATAAATTCCAGCCTTTGCAGACTCTTAAAACGTGAGCAAACAGGTGGTTATGTTTTCTTATTGTAGTTTTATATAGCGTAACCTCGGCCAAAGGGCAGTGATTATATGAGCACCAGTTACATTAAAAATGATCAAATTTTTATTTTTTTTAGGCCTTGGGCAATTAAGTCATTTGCCCAGAATCACTAGATGTTGAGGTGAGGCTGGGACTCAAACCCATTTCCATAGTTCCACATTCGGCAGCTCTGACCCCAACATTACATTCTCTCAATTATCCTCTCTGTGAAAGGTGCTTCTCAGCGAGGTTTATGCAAGCATCCCCCCCACAACCCCCTCCCTCTCCCCCCTCCCCCCTCCTGAAAAACACTGGAGCAGAGGTGCCGACAACAGGCCCTCAACGAGGGCCATTCACTTACTCTCCCCATCCGACTGGAGCCTCAGGGCGATGGTCTGGCAGGGGAGGGGTGATGAAAAGCACAGAGCTGCTGCTGCTGCTCCAGGGGAGCTGAGGTGAGGATGGCCCATGGCAGCGGAGTGGGACATTGCTTCTGGGCATATGTGCTGGCCCTCGGGAGGCCAATAAAGTCTGCTGCAGAAACAGTTCCAGGGAACTAGAGACCTCTCAGCTCATTACGAGACACTGACGTTCCTGTTGAACAGGCAATAATTTTTAGAGACGTGGATATTTAATTATCCAAGCATTAGAGAGGAAGGTTAAATGTCGAAGCACATCTGAAAACCTTTGTTTTTTACTTTTGTGTGTTCTTCATATTTCATGACATTTGTGAAATTGTAACTTGTACAGTTGCCACGTACAACAGGTCATGCGAATTCCGAGGAAAAGATTCTTCTGTCATAGACTGCTGAGCTAACAATATGTATTGTGAGTTGACAAATCACAGTGGAGAGGTGTGGTGCAGCGGCCAGGGCAGCTGACTTCGGAGCACAGGGCTCACGGTTTGATCCCCGGCTCCGGCGGCAGCTCAGCTCAGCACCATGTGACTCTGGGCAATAGCTCACTTAATTTCCACGACGGCCCCCAGCGCCTCGAGACCCGTAAGGGTGAGTAGTTCGCGCTTTACAAATACGGATTTACATATTTACTGCCGACTGGCCTTCAGTGAGTGCGTAAGTATTTTAGAGAGACATCTAAGAGCACGTGAGGCAAACGTCTTTGCAGAAACAGGTATTTGATGATCTCTGTGGCCAAGAACTTCCTAGTTTTTTTAATAACATAACTTAAGAGCAGTAGAGTGCACAGGTAAAGCTGGAAACTACAGTAACTGGAGAGGACTAATGAATGGACTTGTTGGCTTGCTGTATGCTGATATTGCAGTACTGCTGCAAAACCGGCCCTCGCTAATAAAGTTGCTCTTCACCCTTCCAGGCCCCCCTCCCGGAGAAACGCCCGGTGCTGCCACTCCAGCCGTGAAAGGAGAGCCTGGGGGGCGTGGCTTAGACGCCGCACAAGATGGCCGCGTAGCTACGGAGCTCCGCACCACCGTTCCCGATATGATTTATTGTCGGGAGGAAAACGCCTTTTTTTTCAGCTGAGTGATGCAGGATTCCTTGCCTACACCACAGCGGTGAGCTCCTGAGCACTTTGTATGCCGTTTTCTTTCGAATTTCGGCTAGTTTGAAGGCGCGACTCGTTTTCCTTCGTTTTAACAACCGCCATTTTGTTTTTTCTTCACCGCGACCTGCGTGTCTCCAGAAGTCTCCAATATGCTCAGTTTTTTCCATACATGGTTCTCAGCTGGCGTTTCATCTGCTATGACGGACAAGTGGGTTATCTTCATCTGCTGACATTCTGCCTTTGTTTATTTCTTTTGAAATGGGAGAACTGTAGCCTGCCTTCTTGAAAACAGCCTCCATTTTGTGCTCTACCCAATACGCTCTATGAGGTGAATACTTACTCAATACTGATGGTCAGTATATTAATGCTTTTGCTGCCTTGAATTACACTACGCTAACATAAAGGGGGTCTTCTAGTTTCCAAAGGTTTTGCAACATTTTTGCAGTGTTTTTAATTATTTTTTACTTCCTCAACTGAAGAGCTTAAGTTTTCTCTTTTATTTTAACATTTCTCTTTATTGCATATTTTTACAGTGATTCTAGAGATTAAAGAGTCAGTCCTTAAGAGTTTAGTTTAATTTTTACTCACTAAACTCCACCGTCCTTATATGGGGAGACTGAAGAATCTTAAACTTGCTACTTCTTCCAAAGTTACTGCGTGCTCGAACTCAGGCTCCAACTTTAATGAAATGGAGGATCTTTCTTCTCAGAAACCTGATCATGCGTCAGGCACCATTCCAAAAATGCAGCTCTCAAGCAAATTACCTGCGATTTCTACCAAACGTCCAAAAAAAGATTCTCCTTCTCCAGTGAATTCTTCCTCAGCCTCCATGGACTTAATTCTTGAGGAAATTTGTGCTCTGAAACCTTTCATAGAGGAAACTAACAAAACTCTGCAGTTTCGGAATGACAAATGGTCTTCATTGGATTCGCTAGTGCTCATTGTAGAACAAAGAACAGAGTCTCTTCAAGTTTCTTGCTCTCGTATTTCATCTCTAGAATCTGAAATATCTATACTCAAAAAACAGGCTGAGGATTTAGAAAATCGAAATCGCAGGAACAATCTCAGAATTTATGGTCTCCCTGAAAATATTGAAGGTTCCAACCCTACTGTCTTTTTTCAGTCATTTTTGCTTAAGCTCTTGGACATACCTGCTACTCCTCCTCTCAACATTCAAAGGGCTCATAGGCTTGGTCCTAAAATTTCTGCGAAACCACGTGGTGTCATTGTTGGACTTGGCTCTTTTTTGGCTAAAGTTCCCTAAACTTCTTGCCTTCCCCCTAGACCTTTTTTCTGACATGGTGTTGCCAACTTAGATGCTTTGGGCACTTTGCCACTGCTGATCAGTGTCAAAGTGCAAGTGCTCCCTCTATAAAGTGTTATGGTAATTGGTTGTCCATAATTGGTATGTTTGCCTTACTAGTAAAGTGCACTATGTGTGCCAGGGCTGGTAATGCAAATGCTACTGGTGGGCCTGCAGTACTAATTGTGCCACCCACAAAAGTAGCCCTAAAGGGAGAACTCAGGCCTGCCACTGCAGTGCCTGCACGCAGTTTGCTAACTGCCATGTTGTCCTGACAAGTGCACCCACTTGCCAGGCCTTACCCTTCCCTTTCCATGCACTTCAGACACCCCTATAGTAGGCCCAAGGAACCCCCCTGTGCAGGGTTCAATGTCTGTGAAAGGTAGGACATGTACTGAGGTGTGTACCATGTCCTAACAGTGAAATACTCTCCATTTCGTTTTTCACTGTTGCAAGGCCATCTTGCCCATAGGACAGAATGGGGAAGGCTGTGTAATATGTTTCCAGCCTATCTTCCCATAGGCTTAAGATGGAGAGGTGAAGTTTAGTGTGCCTGAACTCACAATTTAATAACATCTTTTTGTGAAGGTAGTTTTTGAATTGTGTGTTTAGAAACCACACTTTTAGAAGTGGCTGGTTTTTTTGTTCTAACAATTCTGTGTGTCTCTGCTTGGTTGTGGATTGACTGTCTGGATTTGAATGTGATAGGATCTGGGAAATGTCTTGACCCAGAGGAGGAGTAGGTGAGACAGCAACAGGCTGACCTGCATCTGGAGTGTAGGGGGGAGGAGTAGCCCCCTGGAGGTGAAGAGGCCTGGGCTGCTGCCATAAAAGAATGGCTGCCCCTCCTGCTGAGTGATTGAGGAACCAGACCCCCACTATCAAAGGAAGAAGGTGCCGCTGGCAGGAAGACACCCAGAACTGGTTTGGACAGGGGTCAGTGCCCCCTGAACACAAAGACTTCAAAGACATTTAGGGGTATAACTATGAGAGCTGAAGCCCCTGAACGTTGGACTGATCAAGACTGAAAAGGATTGAAACTACTTTGTGGTCAAGAGGAACCTCTGCCAAGGAAGAACAGCTGAAGAGACTGAAGAGAAGGACTGACCCTTGCGGTGTGTTCTGGGGCTGGCCTGCAGTTTGCTGATTTAACTAAGGAGAGGCTAAGGGACTTTGCTGTGTGCTGTGTCCCCCTGCTTGAAAGGACTTTGCTGTGTGCTGTGTCCCGAAGTAACGTGTCTCCAAGGGCCCGAGGAGAGCTGGCTCCCTGTTGTGGAAACTCAGGAACATCAAAGTTTCCAAGTGTGTCTCAGCGACGCTTTGTGCGTGTGCTTTTTGCAGCCTGAGACCTTCGTAAGCATTGCACCGGGACTGTGTGGCCCGAAACCCAACCGAGTCTCAGCAATGCTTTGTGCATGTGCGTGTGCAGCCTGAGACTGCCGTGGGGTCCGGGGTACTGGTTGGAAAGTGCCCTGTGACTGCAATGCCCCTGCAGCGTGAATCATCGTCCACGCTGCTGTGTAGCTGTTTGTGGCCCGAGCCGTCATCGTAACTGAGGCTGCGGATCAAGATCGCCGCCGACGGCCCGAGCCGCAACGTGCTGAAGGATTTCGTAAAGCTAAGGAAGTCATGAGGAAATCGTGATCGTTGTTCGCAAGAGGAATATGCCCAATATCGTCAGCAACGGAGAAGGCAGCGCCGTAACCTGTCCGGCTACAGCGTCGCCTTGCATCGGAGCTGCGTCGTCATCGGGAGCGCCCAGCAGGACGTCCAACGAGCGGGGAGAGAGAGAGCGAAGCAGCACATCCCCCAGGTAAGGCTTGGACTCCGGTCGGGAGCCGCAAGCGTGTGTGGCCTGGGGAGGCGCAGGAGGAGTACCGGAATGCTCCAGTCTCTCTCCCGCTGCATCGCGTTAGACGTGCTGAGTCCTCGAGCGGCCCGGACCTGCCCGGCAGTACCGGGGCCGCCCTTGGAAGTTCAGGACTGTTGTCTGTGGTTGGGGCCTAGTGGTGCCCGCGCTAATCGCGTCGATTGGCCTGGTATTATTCCTGCATTACGAACTGCCTTATTACGTGCATTAGGGATTGTATTATTCCTGCATTACGAACTGCCTTATTACTTGCATTAAGGAGTGCGTTATACTTGCATTACGAACTGCCTGAGTACTTGCATTGAGGATTGCATTATTCTTGCATTACAAACTGCCTGATTACTTGCATTGAGGATTGCATTATTCTTGCATTACGAACTGCATTAGTCTGATAATACGAACTGCAGTACGAACTGCTTAGCTTTGCATTAGGACTGCATTTGAACATCGTGAACTGCTCATGAATACCGCAAGAACCTACAAGTGTTTGTTGGCCTAATAACCGGCAAAGTGAAATATTACGAATACGCATATGTTGGATTTTTATCGTTTGGTCTTACCGTATTTTTCTGCTTGATAAAGATACCGCTATTTTCATACATCAGTGTGGTGTCCATTTGTGGTGTTATCACTGTGTCACTGGGAGTGTGGTTGCAAATACTTTACACATTGCCTTGAAGATAAGCCTGGCTGCTCGTGCCAAGCTACCAGGGGGTGAGCAGGGGTTATCAATGAGGGTGTCCCTCCTTTCCCTGACTAGAAGCAAGGGTCCCTATTTGGACTAAGGTAACTGCCTCAGCCAACTAGAGACCCCCAGTACCAACATTGGTGGTCAGCGGTGTGGGATTGGAACGTGTATTTGCAAATTCACTCACAGTGATTGGTGTACATCACTGGTTTTAGCGCAGACCACGACGCAACCACATATCGTGTTCTTGATTTTTGGTTCTATTTTTGAGCGACCTTTAAGCCACACATCATGTCTCAGAGGAGTCAAGTAGCCAGTGAGGTTGCAGAATTGCAGTTCGACATTGAGGCATTGCTTACCTACAAAGTTGATCAATTGAGGCAATTCTGCAGAGCTTTGGGATGTCCCATGAAAAGTAGCGCCAAGAAGGAGGAGCTGCAAACGGCCTTGAGGGCCTGGTGGGAAGCCAAAGAGGCTCGGGAGACCGGTGATGCTGAGGTGGATGAGGATGATCCAGGGAATGGATTTGGTCTACAGGATTTGCCAGTGGTAGGCCAGCCTTAGGGGCTGGTAGTGACCATTCCGGGCGGAGTTTTTCCCCAGAGGAGCTGGAGGAAAACCAAAGTGTCAGAGAGCATGAGTTGGAGGTTTTAAAACTTAAGGCTCAAGCAGAGGAGAAGAGGCTGCTCATGGAAAGTGAAAAGCGAGCAGAGGAGAGCAAGAACACTCTCGCCTTGGAGGAGAAAAAGATTCTCTTGGCTCATGAGTTAAGCATGAGGGAACTGGACATTAAGGCTAAACAGGTGGAGTCCAGTTCGAATGGTGGCAGCCCACAACCAGTGCCAGCGGGTAAGGTATACATTCCCACAGGCTTAGTGCAAGATTACCCACAAGGTGAAGGGGGGGATGCCTACACACGTGCACTGGATGATTGGGTGATGGTTAGCATGGCAAATTATTTGAAGGGGTTGCTCAGTTTGGCCCCCAGGGAGCCTAGGCTCAGTAATTATTTTCCAGGGTTGCGCCAACACTTGTTAGGGTGCGAGCTCTTTGATTCCCGGGAACTTGCACAAGAGCCCGACCCCTGGTCAAGGGACCAAGGGTCCAAAGAGGCATTAGGGAGGGAAGAGAAGCGAAGTAGAGCAGTTAGGTCCCAGAGTAGTGGGGGGGCATGCGGGCTAGCGCCCTGTCTCAAAGGAGAGGGAGGGAGTGTGAGCAGCGTCCCCGGGGGTCCACAACCCCACCCCAGAGACTGGAGGGTTCCTTAGAGGAGCACCAGGTTGGAGGTCTAGCGCCTACTTGCCAGCTGTGTGAGGAAGAACACCTAGCATCAGGAGAACATGGGGCGTCTGTCACCAGAGCTCCAGAAGTTTGTGGGTGCCATTCCTGAATGGCAGGCCCAGAAATCTAAATGGAAGGTTAAGGGGGGGGGGGGAGGTGTTCCCCCGTGGGAAAACCCGTGGGTCAGGGCCCAGCCAGAAGGGCTAGGTTCCCTAGAAGTGACTGGGGTAACCCCACCTCTAACCTGGAGGGCAGGATAACTGGAGACAGTATCCTGGCCGATGGGTCTTCCAGGGGTACCGCTCTAGGTGGGAGTTGGCGAGGGACCAGCACCCCTAGAGGGCCCCCGACTGCCAGGAAGTACCCGTGGAGTAGCATAGTTGGCCCAGGGAGTAGTGACCAAGGGAACCCCCTGTGGTCAGGAAGGCATAGAACTGGAGGGTGTCCCTGCGGTAGCGGGCCCGCGCCTGTGTTCTATCACCCCAAGCAGGGAAGTCCATCAAGGTAGTTGATTGGTCTACACTGGCTTTAGGCTGGGAGGGGGTTGTGTTGGACTTGGCCCTTTTTTGGCTCAAGTTCCCTAAACATTTTGCCTTCCCCCTAGACCTTTTTTCTGACATGGTGTTGCCAACTTAGGGCCCGATTCACAGAACTAACTTAAGACAAAATCCTAAACTTACTACCATTTTGGTATTCACAGAAGGCACTTACTCATTTTGGTATTCACAGAAGGCACTTACTCATTGATGAGTAAGTGCCTTCTGTGAATACCAAAATGAGTAACTTACCCATTTTGAGTAACTTACTTCTCATTTTGGTATTCACAGAAGGCACTTACTCATTGATGAGTAAGTGCCTTCTGTGAATACCAAAATGGTAGTAAGTTTAGGATTTTGTCTTAAGTTAGTTCTGTGAATCGGGCCCTTAGATGCTTTGGGCACTTTGCCACTGCTGATCAGTGTCAAAGTGCAAGTGCTACCTGTATAAAGTGTTATGGTAATTGGTTGTCCATAATTGGTATGTTTGCCTTACTAGTAAAGTCCCTAGTAAAGTGCACTATGTGTGCCAGGGCTGGTAATGCAAATGCTACTAGTGGGCCTGCAGCACTAATTGTGCCACCCACACAAGTAGCCCTAAAGAGAGAACTCAGGCCTTCCACTGCAGTGCCTGCGCACAGTTTGCTAACTGCCATGTTGTCCTGACAAGTGCACCCACTTGCAAGGCCTTACCCTTCCCTTTCCATGCACATCAGACACCCCTATAGTAGGCCCAAGGTACCCCTCTGGGCAGGGTTCAGTGTCTGTGAAAGGTAGGACATGTACTGAGGTGTGTACCATGTCCTAACAGTGAAATACTCTCCATTTCGTTTTTCACTGTTGCAAGGCCATCTTGCCCATAGGACAGAATGGGGAAGGCTGTGTAATATGTTTCCAGCCTATCTTTCCATAGGCTTAAGATGGAGAGGTGAAGTTTAGTGTGCCTGAACTCACAATTTAATAACACATCTTTTTGTGAAGGTAGTTTTTGAATTGTGTGTTTAGAAACCACGCTTTTAGAAGTGGCTGGTTTTTTTGTTCTAACAATTCTGTGCGTCTCTGCCTGGTTGTGGATTGACTGTCTGGATTTGAATGTGATAGGATCTGGAAAATGTCTTGACCCATGGGAGGAGTAGGTGAGACAGCAACAGGCTGACCTGCATCTGGAGTGTAGGGGGAGGAGTAGCCCCCTGGAGGTGAAGAGGCCTGGGCTGCTGCCATAAAAGAATGGCTCCCCCTCCTGCTGAGTGATTGAGGAACCAGACCCCCACTATCAAAGGAAGAAGGTGCCGCTGGCAGGAAGACACCCAGAACTGGTTTGGACAGGGGTCAGTGCCCCCTGAACACAAAGACTTCAAAGACCTTTAGGGGTATAACTATGAGAGCTGAAGCCCCTGAACGTTGGACTGATCAAGACTGAAAAGGATTGAAACTACTTCGTGGTCAAGAGGAACCTCTGCCAAGGAAGAACAGCTGAAGAGAAGGACCGCCCCTTGCTGTGTGTTCTGGGGCTGGCCTGCAGTTTGCTGATTTAACTAAGGAGAGGCTAAGGGACTTTGCTGTGTGCTGTGTCCCCCTGCTTGAAAGGACTTTGCTGTGTCCCGAAGTAACGTGTCTCCAAGGGCCCGAGGAGAGCTGGCTCCCTGTTGTGGAAACTCAGGAACATCAAAGTTTCCAAGTGTGTCTCAGCGTCGCTGTGTGCGTGTGCTTTTTGCAGCCTGAGACCTTCGTAAGCATTGCACCGGGACTGTGTGGCCCGAAACCCAACCGAGTCTCAGCGACGCTTTGTGCGTGTGCGTGTGCAGCCTGAGACTGCCGTGGGGTCCGGGGTACTGGTTGGAAAGTGCCCCGTGACTGCAGTGCCCCTGCAGCGTGAATCATCGTCCATGCTGCTGTGTAGCTGTTTGTAGCCTGAGCCGTCATCGTAACTGGGGCTGCAGATCAAGATCGCCGCCGCCGGCCCTAGCCGCAATGTGCTGAAGGATTTCGTAAAGCTAAGGAAGTCGTGAGGTAATCGTGATCGTTGTTCGCAAGAGGAATCTGCCCAAGATCATCAGCAACGGAGAAGGCAGCACCGTAACCTGTCCGGCTACAGCGTCGCCTTGCATCGGAGCTGCGTCATCATCGGGAGCGCCCAGCAGGACGTCCGACGAGCGGGGACAGAGAGCAAAGCAGCGCATCCCCCAGGTAAGGCTTGGACTCCCGTCGGGAGCCGCAAGCGTGTGTGGACTGGGGAGGCGCAGGAGGAGTACCGGAGTGCTCCCGTCTCCCTCCTGCTGCATCGTGTTAGACGCGCGGAGTCCTCGAGCGGCCCGGACCTGCCCGGTAGTATCGGGGCCGCCCTCTGAAGTTCAGGACTGTTGTCTGTGGTTGGGGCCTAGTGGTGCCCGCGCTAATCGCGTCGATTGGCCTGGTATTATTCCTGCATTACGAACTGCCTGATTCCGTGCATTAGGGATGGTATTATTCCTGCATTACGAACTGCCTTATTACGTGCATTAGGGATTGTCTTATTCCTGCATTACGAACTGCCTTATTACGTGCATTAGGGATTGTATTATTCCTGCATTATGAACTGCCTTATTACTTGCATTAAGGAGTGCGTTATACTTGCATTACGAACTGCCTGATTACTTGCATTGAGGATTGCATTATTCTTGCATTACGAACTGCCTAATTACTTGCATTGAGGACTGCATTATTCATTCATTACGTACTGCATTAGTCTGATAATACGAACTGCAGTACGAACTGCATAGCATTGCATTAGGACTGCATTTGAACATCGTGAACTGCTCATTAATACCGCAAGAACCTACAAGTTTTTGTTGGCCTAATAACCAGGAAAGTGAAATATTACGAATATGCATATGTTGGATTTTTATCGTTTGGTCTTACCGTATTTTTCTGCTTGATAAAGATACCGCTATTTTCATTCATCAGTGTGGTGTCCATTTGTGGTGTTATCACTGTGTCACTGGGAGTGTGGTTGCAAATACTTTACACATTGCCTTGAAGATAAGTCTGGCTGCTCGTGCCAAGCTACCAGGGGGTGAGCAGGGGTTATCAACGAGGGTGTCCCTCCTTTCCCTGACTAGAAGCAAGGGTCCCTATTTGGACTAAGGTAACTGCCTCAGCCAACTAGAGACCCCCCAGTTCTAACAGTCATCATGCTATTCTTGCAATATACAGACCTTCTACAAGTTCTGTCTGCTGTCAAGTCCAAAAAACAAATTTTTCTGGGAAGGTCATCGCCTATTTTTCTCTCAGGATGTTGCCAAAATTACGGCAGATCATCGGAAAGAATTTCTCGACCTACGTCCTCAATTATGCTCCATTAATGCTAGATTTGGATTTCTTCATCCTTGTCTCTTCAAGGTTACCTATAAAGAGAATAACTACAACTTTTGAGGATCCAGCAGCATTACAGGAATTCCTTCGTCATCATGGAGCTGATGTCATGGACACTTCAAGGCCTGCATAATTGTTGCTTCTGTTTCGCCATGTGTAAATGTTTTCTTGTCCAGGATATACATTGAATGTTGTCTTACGTGTACTTTTGTAATGTTCTAATATTTATTTGTTTCTAATATTTCTCTTTTATCTCTTTTTCTAATGTTATTGCTTTTTACAAGGTTGTTTTTTCTTTCTTTCATATTCAGGTGCTTTATATCTACAACTTCGTTACCTATTTGGTCTCCCTTTTATGTCGAAGTTTTGACTGTGGTCCCTCGGGAGTTCGGTGGAGCTCTGGTGCTGTCGTCATCTTCTGGTGTAGTCACTCCAGTTTCGTTTTGTATCTGTAGGTATGTTTTTCAGTCGTCTTTTGTATGACTTGTACTGTCTCTTTGTTCTTCATCTTTTCTCTTTATCGTTTTTTTCTTGTATGGTTTCTTCTATACTTTATCCTTCTCTTTTTTATTTTATCTTTTTATCCCTTAATCTCAAGTCTATTTTTCTAAAACAATTGCCTCATTACTTTCGCTTTTTTTCCCTATACATATCTCAATCAATTTTAATTCCTGTTCTTGTAAGCATAGCTTGTTTCCAGTCGAGGGAGGACCTGGCCTGGCACTTCAGGCTGGACTGTTCCCATTGGGCGCATGGTCAAGACTGATTTGCATATGGCTGGGTCCAAACTGGAATGGCATGGTGAGCAAAAAAAGCGATGGATTTAGGCCCAGATCTCTGTACTGGGGTGAATGTATGACATTGTTCTGCATTCTGTCCATCAATTGTTCTTTTTGCATTTGTCACCCCAAGTGGGACGGGTATGCCCAGACGTGGGTCCCGTGCTCTCCATGCCACTGGAGTCAAGCTATCCTGGCTGATGTTATGTTATGTTATAGGTATTTGTAGAGCGCTGTTACCCGAAGGTGTCCTGGCGCTGTGTGAAGGCCTACTGCAGCTAAAGACGGAAAACGAAATTAACCAGATTAATTTAATAGGTATTTGTGAGCGCTGTTACCCGAAGGTGTCCTGGCGCGTGTGAAGGCCTACTGCAGCTAAAGACGGAAAAGAAATTAACCAGATTAATTTAAAAACAACCACGTTTCAGTGCTTTCCTAAAGGTCAGAAGATTAGTCATGCTTCTCAAGGATAGTGGCAGAGCATTCCATGCTTTGGCCGCATTAGCCACAAAGCTTCTGCCACCCCAGTTGGCTTTTTCACCAGAGGAACAGTCACAAGTTTAGCATCAGATGACCGCAGTGCTCTATTTGTGTATACCAGCGCAAGCGCTGTTCTACAATTCGGGTCCTGTTCCTGAGGGCTTTAAAGAGCCAGTCATAGAGACTTGAATTGAGTCCTTTTCCCTGATCGGCAGCCAATGAAGTTCTTTAATTTTGGCTGAAATTGATTCGAGCTTTGAAGTAGATGTAAGAAGTATACGTCATTTCAGAATCTGTAGTCTATTCATCGAACGCTTCAATGATCAGGATATAGACTTGAAATAGTCCGATCTGCGAACATTCCGGGTCTCTTGGCAACCGCTAAAATCAAATATCTGGGCCTGTGGTTTGCTCCTTTATTATCTGAAACATTAAAACTAAACTTTGATTATATTGTTAAAAAATTAAATGACACTATTAGTCGTCGGCAACCTCTTTTTCTTTCTTGGGTGGGGACGTCTGGACTCAATTAAGATGATGCTTTCCCCTCTTATATTATATACTATTTCCATGATTCCTATTCACATTCCTGAATATTATTTTAAGAAAATTGATTCCACTTTGATAAAATCCTTATGGAAAATAAACCTTCTCAGATAGCCTTGTCCTCTAAAGAAAGACAGACCTAATGGAGGTCTTAGGTTCCCCGACTTTAAAACTTACCATTCTGCTTTCCATTAAAATAAGCTGCTCGGTAGATATCTACGGAACTTCTTTTTATCCTCCTCTTTGGCTGAAAATGGAGAACTCTTTTATTGCTCCTTTTGACTTTCAAGAATTTTTAACCTTCACTTCTAACTCTGCTTCTTTACGATCCCCTGTTATTTCCCATTCCCGAAAAATGTTGGTTCCTCTGCTATCTTCATCGTATCCCTCTGTTAGTTCCCCTTCATCAACAACCCATTTGGCATAATAAATTATTACGGGTTCGCAATCATTCTATATACTAGAAAGCTTGCCATTCAAAGGTTTAAGTTGGATATCCCAACTTATATCTGATAACCAATCCCTTACTTTCTCTGATCTCCAATCTTGATTCTCCATATCATCGTCTTCTACACCGCAATATAATCTTCTTTATCCTTCCCTTATTCAATATCTCCATAATCTACCAAATACTAGTAATCCTCCTGCATTAAATAAAAATGTATTCTTAATACTGGATAATTCTCCTACAGCTTCCAATTTATACAAATCTTTAAAACTTTCCCCTGATAGACTCAAAACTAAGATTGAACTGCCATGGGAAAAGGATCTATCACAAGATTGGCCTATTACTATATGGGATAAATTATGGTCTAAACTCCACAAAACCTCTCGGGCTGCTAATACCACACAAACCCTTTTTTAAATTTATCATCGAGTATTATTTTCCCCAATGACCCTAGCATCTTTTAATCAGAAACATCCTCTACTTGCTGGTCCTGTCCTTTCCCTGCTGCAGACTTAAAACACATGTTGTTTGAGTGTCCTCCAATCCACCTATTTTGGCAAGTAGTATGGTCCTAAATTAAGAAAAATTTTAAAGTTCAGATCCCTTTCTCTTTCACTAATATATTTCTAAGCACTCTATCTCCCCATTGGCCTATATCACCATTGAGTTTTAAACTTTTAGATTTATTAATAGCTATTGCATTTCATTTAATAACTTTAAATTGGAAACAAGCTGATAAAGTCACCTTCAGATCCTGGTGGAATGCGGTTTGTTTTCATCATCGACTTGATACTAATTATGTATCTCCCATCTCTCTAGCAATCAAAAGGGATCTTTTATGGCTTCCTTTAACCACTTATTTATCTCTATCTGTCCTCCTCAATTGTTACATCTAAAAATGTATCAGATGATGTACGGAAACCACCTTAATTTCTCCCTTTGCCTCTCCCAGATGATTTGTCAGTTTTTATTATCGATTGTTTATTATCCTGTTTTTCAACCTCATTTATTGTTATGCTTACAATGCTAAATAATTTACATAGTATGTTTCTTACCTTCAATTGTTATACATTAATTACACTTAGCTTCCATTCCCTTCCCTTTATATGATGTATTTTTTCTTATGTATACAGCTTGATGGTCTTATCATTATATACTCTCATTTATTTACTTATCTTTATGTCAAATAGGTTTTGTTATACCATTTTATTGCTGTTCTCTTTCTTGTTATTCTTTAAAAAAATCAAACTTAAAAAAAGAAAGGAGAGCCTGAGTTAATCTGGCTGAATGGAGACTGAACAGCTTTTTTAGATAGATGGGATGAAGGAGGCCAATATGGGCCTGTCTAATGAAGCACTATTTTCAGGCATGCTAAGGGAAGAAACTGTAGCATTGTGTAACCGGGCCGGTTAATTTGAAGCGATGTTTGCCTTTGAAACCTGAATGGCCAGAGAGTCCAGCCCCTTCCGAGAAGAGGTCGGGTGAAGAATTAGAGGAAAGCAGGTTATAGATGGAATCAACATTATTCTTAAAAAAAAGGCTATGGAGTTACAGAAAGCCTGAATGATGGAATTATTTTTAGCTTCGGGCAACTTGGTTAGATATTTTGCCACGTCATAAAGCTCCCTAGAGGAGTTGATGAAGGTTTAAATTTTTGCTGTGAAATAGCTGGATTTTGCTTACACAATCATCTCCTTATATACTGGAGATGTCTAGTCTACGACAGGCTTGTTTATTCAGCCTGTGATTGTAGTTGAACCAAGGTTCTGAGGGGGAGGGTCTGTGGTTTTGTTTTTAGCTTTCACTGGATCTGGATTAAGCGTGGCACTTATCCAACGATGATGATTGTGGATAGCATTTTCACGATTCCTACTTTTCTCTGGTATAGATTGTACCAGATTATTGTTTAGAGAAATGTAGTTTACTTTATGCCACGGATGGCCTGTCAGAGGAGATCGAAAAGTGTTACAGCAAACAAATGATGGACGGAATGCTGACAATGCAAACATTCTCCCCCAGTCAAAAGATCTGGGTTAAATCCATCGTTCTTTTGCCCACTACGCCACCCCAGTTTGGACCCAGCCATATGCAAATCAGTCTTGACCCTGTGCCCCATGGGAACAGTCCAGACCGAACTGCCAGGCCAGTTCCTCCCTGACCGGAAACAAGCATCCTGGGACCGGTTTCAGGGTATGTCACCCTTCTTCAGCCAGGATAGCTTGAATCCAGTGGCACAGTGAGCAAGGGACCCACGTCTGGGCATACCCATCCCACTTAGGGCGAAAAGTGTTACAGCAAACAAATGATGAACGGAATGCTGACAATGCAAACATTCTCCCCAGTCAAAAGATCTGGGTTAAATTCATCGTTCTCTTGCCCACTACGCCACTCCCAGTTTGGACCCAGCCATATGCAAATCAGTCTTGACCCTGTGCCCCATGGGAACAGTCCAGACCGAACTGCCAGGCCAGGTCCTCCTGGACCGGAAACAAGCATCCTGGGACCGGTTTCAGGGCATGTCACCCTTCTTCAGCCTTCTTCCATGCCACTGGAGTCAAGCTATCCTGGCTGATGAGGGCTGAAAGCCTGAAAACTGGTCCTAGGATGCTTGTTTCCAGTCCAGGGAGGACCTGGCCTGGCAGTTCGGGCAGGACTGTTCCCATTGTACGCAGGGTCAAGACTGATTTGCATATGGCTGGGTCCAAACTGGAATGGCATGGTGAGCAAAAAAACGATGGATTTAGACCCAGATCTCTGTACTGGGGTGAATGTATGACATTGTTCTGCATTCTGTCCATCAACTGTTCTTTTTGCATTTGTCACCCCGAGTGGGACGGGTATGCCCAGACGTGGGTCCCGTGCTCTCCATGCCACTGGAGTCAAGCTATCCTGGCTGATGAGGGCTGAAAGCCCGAAACCGGTTCTAGGATCCTTGTTTCCAGTCCAGGGAGGACCTGGCCTGGCAGTTCGGGCTGGACTGTTCCCATTGGGAGCAGGGTCAAGACTGATTTGCATATGGCTGGGTCCAAACTGGAATGGCATGGCGAGCAAAAAAACGATGGATTTAGGCCCAGATCTCTATACTGGGGTGAATGTATGACATTGTTCTGCATTCTGTCCATCAATTGTTCTTTTTGTAGAGGAGATCGAAAGTCACTGATCGTATTTGTTTCTGCCAGTTTTAAATGAAACATTGGTCCGACCAATCCAGAGGAATCTTAGTCAGCACAACAAGATGGGGGTTATCTGAAGAAATCCTATCTAATGAATGTCCTACTAGGTGAGTAGGTCCCTTCACCCATTGGGTTAGCCCTAAACTCTCCAATAAGTCACAAAGATGGGCTGAATCTTTAGGGGATTCTCTAGGAGAAAATTTAAAATCACCAAAAATTGTGAAATCCGAGGCATTAGCATTGTTGTACAGTAGTTGACCAACATTCTGGATAACCTTTAAACTAGGACCCAGGGGGACGATAATTCTAGGCCCCTTTAAAAGTGCTCTGATTAGTTCATTCGATTTTGAAGGAGTGTGCTTCACAATTGGGAATTACCGGAAGTGGTAAGAAGGATGCTTTGAGGTGGTTGTGGAAAAAGATGGCTAGTCCCCCTCTTTTTTTTTTTCCTTTGCGGTCAAGCCTAAAGATAGGATGACCGGGAGGTGTTGCAGAAATGCTACCTCACTTGTGTTGGTGTCAAATGCAGAATCAGCCTAAAAACATATATTGAAAAAAATATAGCGCTTAGAGCTCGCTGTACTATCCCCTCAATCTCTACGTTTTTGGCCTTTCCCAGTTGCAGGCCCTTGGCCCACCGACACAAGTGAGGTATCATTTTACTCAGGAAACCAAGGGAAATGCTGGGTGGAAACTGTGAGAAAAATGTGATTTTATCTAAATTTGAGTTTGGCAAGGGATTCTGAGTAAGAAAACCTTGAGGGGAGCCACACAAACCAGACCTCCCTGGATTCACCCAGGTGTCTAGTTTTCAGAACTGTCTGGGTTTGGTAGGTTTTCCTAGATGGCCGCCGAGTCTGGGACCAAAAACGCAGAGGACCCTCTTGCAAAATCAGGTCATTTTGTGATTGATTATTTTTGATACCTGGACAATACATTTTGGGCCCTTCCCTGTTGCGGGCCCTTTGCCCACCCACACAAGTGAGGCAGCATTTTTATTGGGAGACGTGGGGGAGTGGGTAATAAAAGGCTGGATCCACGCAAGCTACACCTTAAGCCAAGCACCATCCATGCACACCACCAGCCAAGCGCCATCCATGTACACCACCAGCCAAGCGACAGTCCACACACACAGCCAGCTAAGCTCTAGTCCACACACACACCACCAGCAAAATGCAGGTTCACACAAAGCCAGCCAAAGGCCAGTACACACAGATCATCAGCCGAAACTCCAGGTCACACACACAGAAACGTTCACTAGTGTCTACAGGTTTTCTGCCCCCTTGGAGGCAGATAAGCCTAAAAATAATTGATGTTCTGCCCCTAAGGGGAGGCAGAAGCAGCCAAAATGTGCTCACAAAAAAAAGGGGAGTAACTCTTTCCTAAGGGGCCGCTTCCTAACATGCCCATAAACATATCTCTGGTGCCAAGTGGGCTTTCTGCCCCCTCAGGGGCAGATCGGGGGCTATTGCCCCAATCTGCCCCCGGGGGGCAGAAAGACTGGGGCTATTTTGGGGGGCAGGGGGTCATTGGCTTCACCCATTATGGGCAGCCCACACCTCTCTTTAATTAAAAAAAAAATCTTTGGTGTCTAGTGGGCTTTCTGACCCCTCAGGGGCAGATCGGGGGTAATAACCCCCATCTGCTCCCTCAAAGCGGGCAAATAGACTGTCCCTTTTTTGTTTGGGGGTTGGGGGCATTAGCATGCCCATTTTGGGCAGCCTCCAACCCTACATATTCACAACAAAAAATCCCTGCTGCCTAGTGGGCTTTCTGTCCCCCGGGGGCAGATCTGGGGGCTAGTACCTTTATCTGCCCCCAGGGGGGGCAGAAAGACTTCTGTTGTTATAATTGTGGGTGGGGCATGGCCTTGTCCATTGTGGGCAGCCCCCTTCCCTCTTTTATAATTAAAAAAAAAAGCCCTGGTGTCTAATGGCCTTTTTGCCCCCCCTGGGGGCAGATCGGGATTAATAACCCCATCTGCCCCCAGGGTGGGCAGAAAGACAGTTCATTTTGTTTTGGGGGGTGGAGACATTAGCATGCCCATTCTGGGCAGCCCCACACCGCTTTTATATAGAAAAAAAATCCCTGATGTCTATTGGGCTTTCTGCCCCCTTCCCCCCCCCCCTGTGGGGCAGATCGGGAGTAATAACCCACATCTGCCTCTTATTATTATTATTATTATTATTATTTGTATGGCGCGACGAATCATCCCCAGGGGGATCTCTCGGCGCCTGGGTAGCAGACAACATAGATGGAGAGTGCTCATTAAAATAGCCAGGTTTTAAGACGTTTCTTAAAATGTGCCAGGTTGGTACATGCCAGAATATCCTCTGGCAGACCATTCCAGTGTTTAGGAGCTAGGTGAGAAAAGGCACTGCCACCCATCTTGACTTTCCTAATTCTCCGGGTGCAAAGCAGCTTTTGACTGCTAGATCTCAAATGGCGTACCGGAGTATACCATTCTAGTTTTTTTGTTAAGTACGCCGGGCCTAGCCCATGGAGAGATTTAAACACCAGGCATAAGAGTTTAAAAACTGATCTTTTCCTGATGGGGACCCAGTGCAATTCTCGTAACTGGGGTAATGATGGAGTTCGTGCAGGTTTGTTAAGGGCCAGGCGTGCTGCTGTATTTTGGACGACTTGCAGCCTTGATAGCAAATCTTCCCTGATCCCTACCAGTAAAGAATTCCCATAGTCTAGTTTACTGACTAAGAGCGACTGTATGAGAACCTTTCTGGTAGAGAGAGGAATCCAAGGGAAGATCTTTCTCAACATGCGCATCATACCGAAGCACTTGCCTGAGAGCATTTTTACATGCTCCTCCATAGAAAGTCTGTCATCGATTGCGATGCCCAGATTCTTCGCCCATGTTTTTTGGTGTAGGGGCTTCCCCCAGTTCCACAGGCCACCACTCCGTGGTCCATAACTCCTCAGCTTTCCCAAATAGCAGGATCTCTGTTTTATTGGAGTTCAGCTGTAGGAAGTTCTTGCTCATCCATGTGGCAATTTTTAGCATACAGCTCTTAAATTTTTCTCTAGTCGAGACGGGGTCCTTCTCTATGGGGACTATCTCCTGAGTGTCGTCCGCATAAGAGATTGTTTGGAACCCGCATGATCTAATAATGGTGGCCAGGGAAGACACATAGATATTGAACAAGGTGGGACTTAGGATGGAGCCCTGTGGTACCCCCTTGTCTACAATTGTTGTCTGGGACACAAATGTGTCCAACTGTACACATTGTGATCTATCGGACAGAAAACATTGCATCCACTTTAGGGCCGATCCTCTGACACCAATCTCTCGCAGCTTATCCAAAAGGATTCTGTGAGAGATGGTGTCAAAGGCTGCTGACAGATCCAGAAGGACCAACATCGTCGGTGTTCCCTCATCCAACAACATCCTTATCGAATCGGTCACCTCCGTCAAAGCAGACTCCGTGCTGTAACAAGCGTGGAAACCTGATTGCGAGGAGTCGAGCAAGTTGTTCTGTTCGAAATAGCCCGAAAGTTGTCGATTAATCAAGGTTTCCAAGATTTTTGAGCAACATGGGAGAAGCGAGATTGGTCTATTGTTTTGTAGGTCTGCGGGATCCGCTAATGCTTTCTTAAGCAGTGGCTTGATATAAGCTTTCTTCCATTTAGAAGGAAACGAGGAAGTGTCTAATGACAAATTGCAGACTTCCATAATTGGATTGGACAAGGCCAGTGCCAGATCTGAGATAATGTGGGGGGGGGAGGCTACATCTAACGGCGAGCCTGACCTACTCTGTGTCAGCAAAGAAAGAACTTGCTCCGCGGTGATGGCTGAGAAAGTCTCAAGATGTGGAGAGATTAGGTCTTATGGGGGGGGGTAATGTCGCCCTTGCCTCCTCTTCCAGATCAAAGGAGTTATAGATTTTATCAATCTTCTGTTTGAAATGAGAAGCTAACTCATCACATAACCCCTGAGTAGGTGGAAGCGAGGGGTTAATTGCTCTAGGATTAGTGAACTCCTTGAGAATCTTGAAGAGCTCTTTCGAGGAGTATTTTGCCTCGGTGATTCATGTACCTAGATAAGATCTCCTGGCTATGTTACAATTCTTTAGGTACGTTCTGTGTACTGTTTGGATGCCAGCTTGTCCTCCTCCAATTTTGATTTCCTCCATTTCCGCTCTCTGATTCTACAAATGGCTTTTTCTGCCTTCAGGCTTTCTGAGTACCAAGGGGCTGGAGCAGTCCTATCCCGAACTATAACGGACTTGATCGGGGCAATAATATCAAAGGCCACTGTTATCGATGTCTCTAACAAATGCAAAGCTGTATTGCTGTCAATACAGTTGCTGAGTGACAGGGGAGAGAGAATACAGAACTAAAAGCCGTTGGTGTCACTTTCCTCCATGATCTACGGGAACTCCTGCGCCCTTGAGGCTTGTCTAATGGTTTCGGGATGATCAGAGAGAAACCAAGAGCCAAATGATCAGTCCAACTTAGATCTAGGGGAGGCTCTACTCTGAGGTCCTTAATGTTTGTAAAGATGTCATCCAGTGTATGTCCCGCTGTTCGCGTCGGACTACATATTTTGGGAGAGAGCCTTAAGGATTCCATCGCTGCTAGTAAACCTGCGGAATCTGTGTTGGAGATAGTGTCTAAATGATGGTTAAAATCCCCTAGGAGTAAGAAATTCTCTGTTTGCATGGTATATGGAGCAAGATTTTCCAATAATGCCGCACAGAAGGACTTCTTGCTTTCCCCCGGGGGGTGGTAGACTAAAGCTCCCATCACCCTGATGCCTTGAGCAGGTTCCATTGAGAATACCATTAATTCCATGCTGGGGGTGGAAATAGTATCCAAGATTTTTATGTGAAGGGATAGGCGGCTGGCTATAGCTAGACCTCCTCCCCTCTTGCCTACTCTGTCTAATCTCGCTACCATATATTCTGCCGGGAAGGCCATTGCTAGAGAAGGGGAAGATTGCGTGTGCAGCCACGTCTCTGTAAACAAGCAGATATCTGGTTTCAGATCATCCAACAGATCCCAGATTTCCGTAGCATGTTTGGGAATGGATCTAGCATTGAGGTACAAGCCTTGGAAGGTGGCTACTTGCCCTCCCTCATTATGCTTTCTCTCCCTGGGGGTCTGTTTGCTGGATACTTGCTGGCCTGATGGAAGGGGCCGGTAAGAAGCTTTCTTTGCTGCGGCTGACCTATAGCCCAGTCACATTGCGTGCAGTTGCTTTCATAGACTTCCTTATCTATAGGAGGTTTCCCCCCACATCCCAGGCTAGGCGCCTTAACCCTTAACTCCAATAGCACCTCTTTAGAGTAGAATATAGGAGGCATTGCTGTACCTAAATCAGAGCGAGCAGCGTTTCCTGCCAGCTGGCAGCGTCCAGGCGCGGACAGGCGCAGACGGGCTTGCCTTATGCACACCAGCGGCGTGCCCGCTGCACGCGTCCGCTACGCGTCCGCAAACGGGGTAAATTTATGCCCTGTAGACCTAGGAACACTAGAGCGCTAAACGCCCTTAAGATGGCGCCCGTAAGCAGCCCTCTGTATTCGGCTTCCTCTCTCCACTCAATCGGTCATGTGCAGAGACCGTGGTGGACCGGAGAGTTGCCTGAAAGTGATCGGGTAAGTTTCAATGAAGCAATAATACTGCCCCCAGTTAGTCAATATACAAAGCAACAGTGCGTGGCAAACATAGAATGAATATTTAAAACACGGCGATTAAAAACGGTGCTCAGCATACAGCGTGATCGGCTGATAAGTGGTGCCTGCTGCTGCTCCTAGAGGGGCAGAAATACTGTCCCTTTTGTATTGGGGGGTCGGGGCATTGGCATGCCCATTGTGGGCAGCCCCCACCCCTCTATTATTTTTTTAAAAAAACAATCACTGGTGCATAGTGGGCTTTATGCCCCCGTGTTCAGAAAGACTGACAATTTGAAAGGAGGGGTGAGGCATTATAATGCCCGTTTAGGTCAGCCCCCTCCCCTAAGTTTTCACAAAAAAAATCCCTTGTGTCTAGTGCACTTTCTGCTCCCCCGGTGGGGGGGGGGGGCATAAAGACTGAAATTTGCCACATTTTTATAGGGGAGCAAATGTCCTTGCCCAAGGGACCGCTCCCCCCCCTCCGTGGTGTCTAGTGGGTGGATCCCTGCTTGGGGATTGCTCTCCTGCAGTGATCCCCAAGCAGGGATCCACTAGGGAAGGGCACCATTGGAAAGGGAGATTCTCCCCTTTCCAATGATACCTCTCCTGTTTGCCTACGTGCTCGGGGGCTGAGATAGCCCCATGAGCATGTAGTCAATGAAAGTGAAATGAGCCGATTAGCTCATTTCACTTTCACTTTCAGTGTAATGACACTGGCGCGCCAATCATCAATGCACTGAAAAAAAAAAATGCCTCAGGCAGCTGGGGAAGCTTTTCCCCAGCTCCTGAGGCTGGAAAAAAAGAAGAAATCCCGCTGCTGTTCACAACAGAGGGATTTCTGACTGCTTTGCTGAGGACGTAATGGTTACGTCCTTGGCACAGCAGCATTGCTGCCGAGGATGTAACCATTACGTCCACGGCATGCAAGGGGTTAAAGGCCGACATCCGTGGCGTGTCAAGGGAAGTGAAGGAAGGGCTTGAGAGAGCGACGTAGTGAGGCTTACTAAAGTTTAAATGTGCGGGCAAAGCAAATCTTAAACAGGGTCCTGCATCCCCAACTGTCAGACATCAGTTCCCCAGTGACTGTCCAGTTACTGGTAAAGTAAAGTGACACAAAGCAATAATGAGAAACTAAAAACATAAAATCAACAGTTTAAAATGCACAGGGACACCATGCAAAGACGGCACCTAGGGAGCCAGGCACCTCCCAAAACGCACACTCATGCTATGAGGAGACAATGAGGTGAGTTACCTTCAGGTTCATTTGCGGACAACGAACCAGGAGGGGACACAGTACCAACAGGAAAAGAACCAACAATGTCGAAGAGAGTAACCAGGAGTCAGAAGACCCAACTAAAATATGCTCGTCATCAACATATCCAAACATCCACTAAACAAGATTCAAATTGACAAATTGAAAAAAAGGGACCCATTTTGTCCCTGCTTACCATTCTAATGAGTTGGAACAGAAGGCTTGTTTCTTCAATTGTATGAAAACCCTGACCTTCGGAATTTCTTCGAAATCGTTGTGGGAGACCGATTACCCACCCCACCCAAGAATGAAGTCACCTTGATGGGATTAAAACCCAGGAATTCTTTTATGCCACCCACAAGCTACAAGATATTGGATATATTGAGGTTATCAACAAAAAAGAGATCACTAACATATTCAAGACCAAGAGAACAAAATATTACTAAATATACTTAAATATTTCCAACAAAGAAAGGGTGTTAGAAATGAGGTTTCCGGTTGGCTAGGTTCTGCACCTAAACAAGGCAGAACCCTTGGAGCATGGCCAAGCTTCCAACCAAGATGGCCGGGTAAGCTTGAAGCTCCGCCGACTCCAACAACAATCCTGATAAATCCTTCAGTTTTTACTTACTCTGCAGCACTGTCGATGTGATGTGCTGTACAAGCGGGCAAAGCGCTACAATCCTGGATTATTGAATGAAGAGGCGCAAGAAGGAGACCGCCAGCAGCGACGTTGATGAGCTGGAGGCATGTGGCTGTGGCGTAGGTGCGCTACTGCTGACGCGATGTGCTGCTCAACGGGATCTTGTGCCATCTGAGACTGCGGCGGCCTGGCTGCCTCCGCCGCGGCAGTGCGGATCGTCGAGGACGGTGGGACCCCGGTGATCGGAGCTGCGTCTTGCCTGCAGAGGCGGGCCTGTGGACACTGTGGTGCCGGAGCGAAGGAGACTTGCTGGGCCGCTGCTGAGACCTGGGGGGAATGCTGGAGTGTCGCTGCCCTCTGGGAGTAAGGTAAGCGTGCCCCCCCCTCCCTCCCCTGGACACTCCCATCCCCTGGAGGCCCCGCAGTAACAGGGAATGTGGGAGTGCCTGGGGGCTTTGTTTGTTGAGACGTGGCGGGCCGGCTGCCTGGTTGCCCCAGCAGCAGTTGGGTCACGGCCCCGCCATCACTGCTATCAAACTGCTGCACCTCCCCCCGGCACCTATTGGGATCGGCCAGTGTGGGCAAAACATCCCCCTCTACCCTGCTGTCCATCGGGTGCTGCGTGGGGAAAGAGCCATCTGCTGCATGGGATCTGGCTAAGAGGGAGCCTATCCTACACCTGTTAGGCAGCACCATAAATCCAACGGGCCGCTGCCCCCCGCATGAGCTGGTACATTGAACAGGCCACAACTTGAGTGACACCTTGGAGGCGGCTTAGGCACAAGATCGGGTGCTGCCTGGGTGCGGGATACAAGATGAGAAATAGACTGAGGGATCTAAATATCCGCTCGTACCTAGTGTCACCCCCCTCCACAACAAAACACTGAGAGGCTGGCATTGGACTATGGTGCAAGGTGATCCTTAACAGCGCCGCCTCACGTTCGATAAAACGAAAACGCCAGTGGCAGCACAGGGGGCTGAGATGGTGGAGGGCGGAGTGGAGCAGGAGGTGGCACAGGGGAAGGCATCAGGACAGGATGTGCTGTTACGAGAGCTTCGCTTTGGATTTTGGACAATGGTGGGTCGCCTTGATGTTCTTGACAGATGGCTGGATGACCTGCATGAGCGCATTGAAAAACACAATCACAGGCTGGAGGCCGCAGAGGGCAGGATCTCAGACTTGGAAGACGGGGCAGCACAGACCACCAAGAAATTGGAAAGACTTGAACAAATCATGAAAACCATGGCCCTGAAAAATGAGGACTTGGAAGTGAGGGGCAGACGAAACAATATTAGCATCCTAGGGCTGACAGAAAGTACAAACACCGGACTGCTAGACCAGTTCCTTGAGCGCCTACAAATTAAACTTCTTGGGAGAGACCCCTTAACATCCACATTTGTAGTAGAGCGTGCACATCACTCCTTGGGGGCTCGTCCTGCCCCGGCTGCCCCCCCAGGCCTCTGTTTACCCAATTACTGAATTTCCGTGACCCGGATACTGTCCTACGTCTGGCTCGAAAAAGGGGCCACTTCACTGGCAAGGTGCAACGTTAAGCATATTCCCAGATTTCACGGCACTAGTACAAGAGGCCAGACGTAAGTTTGTGGGAGTGAAGAACACGCTCTGTAATATGGGATTGTTATATGGCATGATCTATCCAGCGCACCTCCGTGTGGATGTGAGGGGCAAACAACGCATATTTGACACACCAGCTGCTGTACAGGAGTTTTGCCGGCGCTACTCAACGGATCAGGGTGAACACCCTAAAGAAGACGATGCAGCCTCGAGACATGCCACTCCGACGGCTGCAGGTTCCTCTACTGAACACACGGTCTAGCAGGGAACACAGCCTAGTATATAAACGCCTGCAATGCCACACACAAGGAACTGTGGATTAACAGTAACTGTGGGATCAAATACAGCTGATGCACCAGGCCTGTAATATTTCAACCTATATCCTTACAATGCTGGGGAGATGGAAGGAGTGTTGCCATCCCCCTGTGTGTGATTACGCATTAGTTTGTTTAATTGGGGATGTTAAGTTGTCATCTTTGCATGTAATGCTTTTCATGTTACCCCAAGGCGAGGGTTGTCCTCTGAATCGATACTCTGGGGATGGGAGGGGGTGAGGGGTTGGGAGAATTGTCCCCCTTTGGGACTTGATGTTATCAAACTTCTGCACCACAGATGCGTACCACAGCTTCAGACATACATAGATTCAACTATAAAACATGACCCAAAAACACATTGATTTAACACCATTTGCGGACATAATGCTAGCAACCTGGAATATATGAGGGCTAAACAACCAACAAAAAGATAAACTGGTCCTGCATTATCTCCAAAGGCATCAGGAGGATAATGCGTTTTTGCAGGAAACCCACCTGCCCCCGGGGTCCTCCAATTCCTTTGCCACAACATGGGGCCAACAACGCTATTTCTCAAACTACAGTTCATATGCCAGAGGGGTCTCCATCCTAATCCATAAGCGGGAGCCCTTCCATGTGTAACAACACCATGAGGACCATGAAGGTCATTGGGTCATGGTCACAGGACACCTACTGGGGAGGAGGGTCACGCTTGTGAACACATATTCCCCGAACATGGACAGCCCTGAATTTTATGCACAATTGCAGGCCTCACTAGAACACTTGAACACAGAGTACATTTGTATGTGTGGAGACTTAATATGCTATTACGTCCTGACTTGAAAAGCACTGCCCAGAACCCTCGCACAAAGCCACGCGCGAGAAAAACATTACAAGACCTATGTGAAGCGCTGTCCTTGATAGATGTGTGGCGCAGGCGAAATCCCCTAGAATGTGTGTACACACCATTCCACACAGTACGACACGTGTCCAGACTTGATTACTGGCTAGCCACCCCTGGAATTTTACCTTGGGTGACGGCCATGGCGCATTTACCGCGCACGTTGTCGGACCACTCCCTGGTAATGCTTAAGATACAAGTCCCAAGGCAGGAGGAGTTGGAGCGAGTGTGGAGGTTTTCGAGCAGGGCCCTGCAAGACGAAGTGTTTCATGCTGAATTTCAAACTGCCATAGAGGAATTCTTTGAGATCAATACGGGTTCGGTGGACACATGGGCTAAGCTATGGGACGCGTTTAAAGCTTATGCTAAAGGGGTCTGCATAGCCAAGCATTCGGGCATCCTACGCAACCTGCGAACAATCAATCAATCAGGGGATTGTAAGCGCGCTACTCACCCGTGAGGGTCTCAAGACACGGGGGGGATCCGCAGAACTGCTTAGCCGAAGAGCCAGGTCTTGAGGGTTTTCCTGAAAGTGCTCAGGGAGGGGGGCGCGTCTGATGTCTGCCGGGAGCTCGTTCCAGGTCTTGGCCGCAATATGAGAGAAGGATCTTCTGCCTACCCTGGCTCGGAGGATGCGAGGGGTTTCCGCTAGTGCGAGGTTGGAGGATCGGAGGTTTCTTTTAGGTACGTGGAAGTTGATTCTGTTGTTGAGGTATTTGGGTCCGGTGTTGTGTAGGCATTTGTAGGCGTGGGTGAGGATTTTGAAGGAGACTCTTTTCTCCACGGGGAGCCAGTGGAGTCTTCATAGATGTTGGCTGATGTGTTCGTGCCGGGGGATGCCCAGGACGAGTCTTGCAGCGGTGTTCTCTATCGTCTGGAGTTTGCGGAGTAGGGATTTGTTTATGCCGGCATAGAGTGCGTTTCCGTACCACCCTAACACACATAGAACGCAGACTCACTGACTTAGAGCAAGCGCAACGTGAGCAGCGGGCACCAGAGTATACCCCGAG
Source organism: Calotriton arnoldi (assembly GCA_963921515.1). Lineage (NCBI taxonomy): Eukaryota > Metazoa > Chordata > Amphibia > Caudata > Salamandridae > Calotriton > Calotriton arnoldi. Next base: position 382,007 of record CAWUFW010003468.1, on the reverse strand, counting down.
ACATGCTGCCCTTCTGGTGGAATTTCAGGAAGCAGCTGCTAGGGAGGCACATCATCATGGAAAATATGCCACAGCCCGGCGATATGGGGAGGGGGAGCGACCGGGGAGGATGCTGGCTAATTTGCTGAGATCCCCCTCACGGGAAATCATATATCCCAGGGATAAAACGAGCTGATGACCCCATTGCCGACGACACGGCGGGCAACCAACACACTATACTTTCTTACAACGTGGAACTATACACCTCCAGATTCTCCCTGAGCGGGCAATACCGCATGCAGTATTTAGATGAGATCGCTATGGTGTGGTTGTCCAATGCACAGCAACAATTCCAAGCAGAACCCTTCTCTGTACAAGAGATACAGCAGGCTATAGACTCGCACGATAGCAATAAAGCGCGTGGGTTGGATGTTTTCAGGGGCGCATTCTATAAAGCCTATATGGACCTGTTGGCCCCTCATTTATTGGAAGTATACAATGATGCCTTGGAGGCGGGTATACTCCCTCCCACACTCCGGGACGCAGTCATTATTCTGCGATTGAAGCCTGGTTAAGACCCGGAACCCTGCAGTTCCTACCGCCCCTGTCGCTGTTGAATACGGATAATAAGATCTTAGTGAAGATGCTGGTCACCTGGCTCTCGCTCCTGATGGAGTAAATCATATCACCTGCACAATCGGGATTCATCCCGCATACGTCCACGGCGCTGAATCTTCTAACCCTGTTTGCGGTCATCAACAGGATCGACCCCTCTGTTCCAGTGACAGCGGTACTACTAGATGCTGAAAAGGCATTCAACTCGCTGGAGTGGGATTTCCTACATGCGGTGTTGCAAAAACTGGGGATACCAGCAGGGTTTTCTGCACTAATTTGGCTGTTATACACACAACCCATCCCACGAATCCGACTAAACGGCACGATCACTTCAACATTTCAGCTATCACGTGGCACCAGACAGGGCTGCTGCTGTCGCGGTTACTTTTTATTATAGCACTTGATCCCCTCATGAGACACTTACACAAGAAACACATGCATAGGGGCCTGCAATTCAAGCCTGGCCCGCTACTAGTCACAGCATACGTGGATGAAATTATCGTATACATACGACGCCCCAGCGAGAATCTGGCCCCACTGCTTAGGGAAATAACAAGATATGGGGCCTTGTCCGGCCTCCAGATAAACAGGAGCAAGTCTGAAATCTTCCCCCTTATGGCCATAACACGCTCAGAGGATTGTGAGACTCCCCTGACGTGGAAAGACACCACAAAATACCTGGGTATACACATGCATCTGGAAAAAGATCAAGTCCTTAGACAACTATGACCCAGCCATGGTCAGGCTCGGGGAGCGTGTGGAGCGCTGGATCCAGCTCCCGCTGTTGTTAGCAGGACGTGTTGCACTGATTAAAATGATTGTGCTGCCCCAGTTCCTTTATCTATTTCAGAATATTCCCATACCTTTAACGAATTCTTTTTTTGACACGCTCCAATCCATACTTACTCGTATGGGGGGGTAAACAACCGTGCATAGGATGGACAACACTAACGCTGCCATATGAGAAGGGTGGGTTCGGAGTCCCTAATCTCCACATATACTCTCTAGTGGCGCAGTGCAGCTTCGCTAGACATTGGCACCACCCGGATGCGAGACTACCCTATACCAGACCCGAGATAGACACGGAGCTACCAGTGCGACTGGAGGCGGTGTTGCTGGCATGGTCTACCAGGAGACCCGCGGGACATTCAAACACTCTCCACCACTAGCTGGGCATGGATGAAGCTGCTTCATAAGATAGGAGCGATACAAAAGGGGATGATGGACGGAACGTTTGAGCCAATCAAACACTCACCCCCAGTCAACTGATCCGGGTTTAATCCATCATCATTCTTTAGCTCACTCCACCACCCCAGTTCAGACATGGCCATATGCAAATCAGTCTGACCCTGTGCCTCATGGGAACAGTCCAGCCCGAACTGCCAAGCCATGTCTTCCCTGGACCGGAAACAAGCATCCTAGGACCGGTCTCTGGCATTTCAGCCGTCATCAGCCAGGCTTGCTTGAATCCAGTGGCAAAGTGAGCAAGGGACCCACGCCTGGGCATACCCCCGCCAACTTAGGGCGAACGACAAGCGATACAAAGGGGATGATGGATCTGAACGTTTGAGCCAATCAGACACTCACCCCAGTCAACTGATCTGCTGATCCATCATCATATTCTTCAGCTCACTCCACCACCCCAGTTCGGACATGGCCATATGCAAATCAGTCTGACCCTGTGCCTCATGGGAACAGTCCAGCTCGAATCTGCCAAGCCATGTTTCCCTGGACCGGAAACAAGCATCCTAGGACCGGGTTTCTGGCATTTCGCCGCCATCAGCCAGGCTTGCTTGAATCCATGGCAAAGTGAGCAAGGGACCCACGTCTGGGCATACCTCGCCAGCTTGGGCGTACTCAAGCTTATACAAAGGGGGACGATGGACGGAACGCTTGAGTCAACACTCACCCCCAGTCAACTGATCTGTTTAATCCATCATCATTCTTTAGCTCACTCCACCACCCCAGTTCAGACATGGCCATATGCAAATCAGTCTGACCCTGTGCCTCATGGGAACAGTCCAGCTGAACTGGGGTGGTGGAGTGAGCTAAAGAATGATGATGGATTAAACCCAGATCAGTTGACTGGGGGTGAGTGTTTGATTGGCTCAAACGCTCCGTCCATCGTCCCCTTTGTATCGCTTGGTCAGCCCCTGAGGCTAGCGGGTGTATGCCCAGACGTGGGTCCCTTGCTCACTTTGCCACTGGATTCAAGCAAGCCTGGCTGATGACGGCTGAAATGCCAGAAACTCGGTCCTAGGATGCTTGTTTCCGGTCCAGGGAAGACATGGCTTGGCAGTTCGGGCTTGACTGTTCCCATGAGGCACAGGGTCAGACTGATTTGCATATGGCCATGTCTGAACTGGGGTGGTGGAGTGAGCTAAAGAATGATGATGGATTAAACCCAGATAAGTTGACTGGGGTGAGTGTTTGATTGGCTCAAACGTTCCGGTCCATCGTCCCCCTTTGTATCATAAGATAGGAGGGCATCTGCTATATTCACCGGCGATCCCTCTGTCAGCCAACCCCTGGATACCCATAACACAAGAGACATTGGTGCAGGGCACCTTAGCGAGATACTCACTGCATACCTTTGGTGATCTATTCCGGGAGGGGAACATATTCTCTAGGACAGGAGACACATGTTTCAGTAATGTAGCCGCAATTGATCACTTTGTGCTCAGTCGACTACAGAGTGCGCTTACAGCCCAGATCCCAGCCTACCTGCTGGAGCCCGAGGCATTCGCCCCATTGACATTATTGATCACGGATGATGTAGGGGACCACATCTTTTCGAAGCTCTATCACACGTGTATTTGGTATTTGTTAAGCGCATATATCACCCTTAGGTCTCATAGCGCTAGCTTGTATTCAGGAACCGGGGGAACAAAGAGAGGAAGAACTGCCAGAGGGGAAGGGACTCAGAATAGCAAAGTTTTGAGGGATCTGCGGAATTTCTTATGGTCAATTTCCATACGGAGGTGTATGGGCAACGTGTTCCGTATCGTAGGGGTGATTTTAGAGAAAGATCTGCCGCCATTCTTGACGGTGCGGATTTTTGGTGTGGTTAGAAGTTGTTTGCTGGCAGATCGAAGGGTTCTTATTGGTTGATATTTTATTAGTTTCTGTGCAAGATATTGAGGTCCCTTTCTGTTAAGAGTTTTGTGTACCAGACAGCATAGTTTAAAGGTGATCCGCTTTCTGATGGGGAGCCAGTGAAGGGTCTTCAAACTGGGGGCTGAGGGCGAGCGCGGGGGGAGGTTGAGGAGCAGTCTAGCTGCTGTGTTCTGCAAAACCTGGAGCTTTGTTAAGTGTGCTTCATTTATGGATGCTACCAGGGCATTGCCATAGTCCAGGCGGCTTATGATTAATCCCTGCACTAAAGGCATGCGTGAGGACAATGGGATCCATTTAAAGATTTTTCTAAGGCTACGCATTAGCCATAGCATGTGCGAACCACATGGTTGATGTGATCAGACATAGAGAGTTCATTGTCTATTATCACTCCAAGATTGCGGGCTTCCGTCTTCGGTGAAGGGCAGGGGCCTAGGGTAGACGGCCACCAGTCATCGGTCCACAACGTTTGTGCATTTCCGAAGAGTATAATCTCCGTTTTACCAGCGTTAAATTGGAGATGATTATTTGTCATCCAGTCATTGATGTCTGCCATACATTGCTTAAATCTTAGTTTCGTGTTGTTAGGATCTGGTCCAAGGGTAATTAGCAGTTGGGTGTCGTCCGCGTACGACACTGTATCAAAGCCATGGGCTTTAATTATCTTGGCTAAAGGAGATAGATACAAATTAAAAAGTGTGGGGCTTAGAATGGATCCCTGGGGAACACCCTTGTCAATGGGCTGCTACTGGAGGTGAAGGCTCCTATTTGGACTTTTGATGTGCGGTCTGTCAGGTAGCTCCTGAGCCAGCTTAGCGCGGGGCCCTTGACACCAAGTTCCCACAGGCGGTCCAAGAGGATGCTGTGGGAGATGGTGTCGAAAGCCGCCGACAGGTCGAGTAGGACCAAGATGGCAGATTGTCTGGCGTCAAGGGAGAGCCTGATGTTATCGACTATCTCCAGTAGTGACGTTTTGGTGCTGTGGAAGGCTCGGAACCCAGATTGAGAGGAGTCCAGCAGGTTGTTGCTCTCTAGGTGTTTGGATAGTTGATTGTTTACCAGTGATTCCAGAACTTTTCCAAAGAGAGGCAGGAGGGAAATTGGTCGGTAATTGTTGTGCTGTTTTGGGTCAGCATTAGGCTTTTTTAAGATGGGTCTAACTAAGGCCTCTTTCCAAATTGATGGCACGGTGGACAGAGATAGTGAATTATTAAATAGTTTGGTCAGTCTGGGCAGAAGGGCTGGTCCTATTTTGGATATAATCTGGGCGGAGGTTGGATCTGTGGGGGAGCCAGATTTAATCCTTGTGAGGGTTGTTAAAACTTCTTCCTCAGTGACTAAGCGGAATTCTCTAAGAAGGTTGGAGTGTGGGGGGGGGGGGTGTCATGGTTTCTCTCTGAAGGTGGTGTTCCAGTTGGCTGGGGAAAGAGTCTATGGATGACATTAATTTTGTTCACAAAGAAGACTGAAAGGGAGTCAACCCACTCCTGCGAGGTGGTCTGCGTTGGTTGACAAGAGGGGGGATTGGTAAATTCTTTCAAGATCCTATACAGTTCTTTGTGTGAGTTGGATGCCTGGTTGATTCTATCACCTAGGTAGGTTTTTTGGCTGCAGCTATGTGGTCCATATAGCGCCAGTGTATTGTTTTATAGTCCTGTTTGTCTGCGGCATTTTTTGTGTGTCTCCATTTACGTTCTGCCTTTCTGGCAGCTAATTTGTCGATTTTCAGGTCTGGTGTAAACCAGGGGGAGAGTTTATGAGGGCATTTGACTTGTTTTACCGGGGCGATTTTGTCAAGGGTCGAGGTGATAGCTTGCTCGAGGGATTTGGCTGCCTCATTGGGGAGATCTGATTCTAATGATGGAAGGAGGGCAGAATGAGCAGAAAAGGAGTCTAAGTTTATTTTATTCCAGGACCTGTTTAGCGTTTATTCTTTCAAGGGGTCTTGTCGGGTTGGTATACCCAGTAATTGAAATTTTAGCACACAGTGGTCAGACCATAAAACTGGGACTGGTTGGTCGACCTTCACCTGAGGAGAGTTAGCAAATAAAAGATCTAAGGTGTGCCCAGCTATATGGGTGGGGCCAGTTACCAGTTGGTTAAGGCCTAGAGTGTTAAGGCTGGAAACAAGATCATCTGAGTGTGGATCGGATGGTCGGTCTGCATGGTAATTGAAATCCCCAAAAGGAGAAAGTTGTCAGCGGCCAGGACATGTGGTGCAATTACCTCCGTTAGATAGCTAGTAAAATGACTTTTGTTGCCAGGGGGTCGATAGAGTAGGGCCCCTCTCCAGGTCCCTTTTCTGATACTGTTTATTTTAAAAATACAGATTTCACCCCAGTCTGTTTGGATGGTGTCAATAATGTGTAAATTGGTGTTAGTCCTAAAAGCTTTAGCTATGCCCCCGCGTCCAGTCTGGTCAACTGATAGTCATGGGGGAGGGCTAAGGAGATATCGGGTTGCGAGGACTCGTGGAGCCATGTATAGCACTAATCCCTGAATAGCGCTAATCCCTGCCCAAGATACAAAACTTAGAGAAAAGTGGGAACGAGACATATGACACACCTTGACCGACCAAGTGTGGGTTAGCTGTTGCACTCAGACCAAACTTATATCCATGAACCATCGACACTAGCGTATTCATTTTAAATTCATCCGTCCAGCGTACATTACACCGGCTAAGTTCCATAGAATAGTTCATAATCGCTTGAGCAGCTGCCCCAAATGCCTACACCCAGTGGCTGACTTTCTTTATACCTTTGACATGGACGTGCCATAAGGTGGCCGCATATTGGCACGATGTTTTTCAAACACTATCCACTATGATTCAGATTCAAGTCGAGCCCACTACGCTGTTGGGTCATGTTGAGCTCCCAAAAGCAGTACGGAGATACACAACCATAGCACTATTGTTAGCAAAGAGAGTGGTATGTATATATAACACCGAAATGTGGAAATATGTTGGTGAAGGAGTATGCTAAGCTACACTATGATACTTGTTTTTGTGCTAAAACCTAATAAAGTTTAAAAAAACAAACAATATAAGGCATGTGAGCACAGGATGCAATTGTACGTCATATTCAGCCACCGTGATCAAGACCCCAGTGGTTGAAATGCGTAGGTGACATGCTGGTTAAAGTTGCCTAATAAAATCTGTGATTTTGAAGCCCAGAAAAAAAACAAGGCAGAACCCACCACTCTAGTCAGGGCAAGTAAGTTACACACCAAAGATAACCTGTGTTCACTCCCAGTAGCCTGGCACAGAGCAGTCAGGCTTATCCCCAGAGGCAACGAGTGTAAAGCGTTTGAGTAACACTCACATCAGTAACACAATGAACACACCACAAAAGAGTCTCCTCGCAGGTTTATATAAAAATACATAGTATATTTTACATGACACATAGACCAAACAACATACTGTGTATACTATCCAAATCCGGAGTCATTGCCCATTATCCTGACAATGCAGAGTCACAATGGCATATATGATAATATCAGGGCCTGAAATGCAACAGTTCAGTTAGCAGAATCGCATAAATCCACAAATATGAGTTAGTGGAATGCTCTCGGGTTGCAAAACAACATGAATTATCTAATCCGTGGGAGAGGTGCAAGTGAAAAGCACATATGACAAACCAAGAGAAGGCTCAAATGTGACAAAACAACATGAATCAGATAATCAGTACAAGATTTGCAGAGCTTATTTAGAAAACACATAAATCACGCTGTATAACCATAGGGCGCATGGCTCCTGCACCCCTATCTTCATACTGTAATTTCAGTGATTTTCACAAAGCAAGTGAGGGCCTCTTTCGAGGACTCTCCCCCTGACTTGAAACAAGATACCATGCCCCAAGGTATGGGCAGACACAGAGGGGGCGCACACACATTGCTGAATTTAGGTGGGGAACTCTCACAGAGTACCCCGCTTACCACACAGTAAAAGGCGGCTGCCCACGAACGTGTGGTGCAGTGGTCTCAATGAAGGCCGCGTCGGACTGATCCCCCCCCAAGCTGCTCTGGCCTCGCAGTGTGTCTGGGACCTCTCTGGGGCCGTCCTCTGGGATTTAGAAATGGTGCAGCTACACAGTGCCGTGCGGTAGAGCTGCTGTCATCAACACAGCCTTACTAGCACAGAAATGGGCTGTGTCACCTGTTAGGGAATGTGGGGGCCTTCCTCCGGTGTCAATGCACGCAAGTTCTGCTCGCCCCGTCACTGGCAGTGGTGGGGGCCCGCTAGGGGGTGTCAGATGGACAGTACTATTCCCCTGAGGGGATGGGGCTCTTAAGCGGCCCTGTTCCTGGTGATTTACCAGTCATGATCTTCTGGCTAGGGGGTAGCCGTACAGAGTCAACAATGCTCACTTTCTTCTTGCCGGCACTACACTCAACTTCTTCCTGCAGCCCCAGAGGAGATAAGAGTGCATGGGGGAGAAAGTAAGTGCTCACCAGGAGCTAAGGAGACACAAATGGAGCACTTATCAAATGCTGGTCATAAAACAAGGGTGAAATAGAAAAATAATTGCTAGGCGCTCTTCCTGCATGGAGTTGAGCACCCCAAGGAGCAGGAAACAGTGCTCCTTTTGCACTGGGCTCATTGGGAGGCACTTGGAGGGGGCACAACAGGAGCAGGCAGGACACCACACACATGGAAGGGGTTGAAATGGCAGTTCCTCCTGGCAGTCTTTGGAGTGCCAATACAGTCAGAGTCAGGGGGAAGCTGGCAGCAGGCCAACACAACAGAGCAGCAGCAATGTGGCACTACCTCCTACAGTTCAGCACACAGTAGCAGTAGGCCATCACAGCAACGCACTGCAGAGTGGCAGTCCCTCCTAGCAGCTCAGTGGTCCTCCTTCCTGACATGGTGTCCTTGTCCCAAAGTGCTCTGAAAATGTGGGGTCAGAGCCCCTGTAGTTATTCTCAAATTGTCTTTGATGTAAATGTGACTTCAAACAAACTTTAGAAGTGCATAACACCCCTCATCCAACCCCCAGCCCTGGCTCCAGACACACTACAGGGGGCAGAGACAGCATTGTGAAAGGCAGGCACAGCCCTATTCAGGTGCAGGTGACAACTCCTCCCACCACTCTAGCTCAGGAAGACCCATCAGGATATGCGGGGCACACCTCTGCTCCCTTTGTGACAGTCTAGAGTGAATGCACAAAACAGGCCCATGTCAGTCTAAACCAGACGTTGATTGGAGTCAGGCTGCAAAGCACAAAGAGTCATAGGCACACAGAAATGCCTACTTTCTAAAAGTGGCATTTCTAAAAGTTATGGAAAATCCACTTCCACCAATAAGCAAGATTTATCACTGCTGTTCCAAACATACCAAACATGGCAACGCTACTCCTTCCAGATCAGAAATTACCATTGAAACACATATCAGGAAATTCCCAGAACAAATCTATGAGAGGAGCAGCCTCACAGCAGTGAGAAACCAAATAGACTGTTTATCACTAGCAGGAAATGCCACACAATAAGGGCACATGTCCTACCTGTTACCTATACAGCACCCTGCCCATAGGGCTACCTAGGGCCTACCTCAGGTGTGACCTATATGTAGTAGAAGGGGAGTTTCAGACTTGGCAAGCACTTTAAATACGGAGTCACTGTGGCAGTAAACTGGGCACCCAGACCCTTGCAATGGCAGAGGCCTGAGACAGGATTGAAAGGCTACTTCTGTGGGTGGCACAATCTGCGCTGCAGGCCCACTGGTAGCATCTTATTTACAGGCCCTGGGTATATAGGATACCACTGTACAAGGGACTTATAGGTAAAGTAAATATGCCAAACAGGTGTAAGACAATATTACCAAGTTTAAATGCGAGAGCACATGCACTTTAGCACTGATTAGCAGTGGTAAAGTGCCCAGAGTCCTGAAGCCAACAAAAACAGGTCAGAAAAATAGGAGAAAAGCAGCAAAACGTCTGGGGATAACCCTGCAAAAAGGCCCAGGTCCAACAAAGGGGAATCATCAATCAAATTGCCACAAATCCTGAAATCACGTGCTGTAAAGGTGACAAGGAGGGAGCGTTAGTGATCATGGACACCTCACTCTATACTCAGAATGTCAATAACCATGTTCTCAACTACTCCATTAATATCAAACTTGATCACAACCACACCAGTGAATTTAGCAAGGTTTTGAAGAGCATCCTCGACTCAGCCACAAACAGGGGAACGATCACAGAGAAGGACAAACAGTACCTTATGCAAGACAAGCTTGAAAGTCCAAGCATCCACATGCTACCTAAAATTCATAACGACCTAAGATTATCTTTTTTTAGACCTATAGTTTTGACCAGAGGATCCGGACACAAACCCGTAGGGAAATACCTTGACTGTCATTTGCAACGATCAGTCCAAAAATTGCTAACTTATATAAAAGACACAATGGATTTCTTGAACAAAATCATGGACCCAAGATTTGAGGAAAATAGCAACCAGATACACTGCACCAATGGCATAAGATCACTATATACATCGATCCCCCATCACCTAGGTATGGATCGGTGGAATATTTTCTTATGGAAACAAACCTTGATGCAGATCTTAACGGTTTTTTTACTGGAGCTCCTACATTTCACACTTTACCACAGTTACTTTTGCTGGAACAATGAATATTTTCTGCAACTTATTGGCGCTTCCATGGGAAGCTGTGCTGCCCCATGCTACACGAATCTCTTCATGCATAAATTTGAATTAGACAACATTCTTACCAGAGAAGCATGGTATCACAATCTCATGACATACCTGAGGTACATTGATGACATTTTCATTTTATGGAAAGGGTCGAAAACTAAATTGACAATGGCCATTGCATAACTGAACACGATAAATGACACAATTGGCTTTGCCTACAACATGAGTGAAGACAGCATTACATTTCATAATGTACTGGTTACTAGGACTGAGAACTCACTGGAGACCCAACGTATACAGGAAGAGTACAGACCGAAATAATTTGCTACATTTTAACAGCTTCCATCAGAATTCACTCAAGGCTCATCTACCTTACTCACAATTACTGAGAGTGAAAAGGATATCTAATCCAGACAATTTAAAGGTCAGCAACAACAACATGGTGGAAAGGTTTAAACTCTGTGGTTACCCAGATGCTATCCTCAAAAAAGCCATAGAGAGAGCCTGCAATATAGCCCGATCACAACTAAAATTCACAAAAAGAAATTCAACCAGAAGTACAAAACGCAAAAAAGTTATCTTGAAACACTGGCCCATGTTGCAAACAGAGAGTGTCATCAGAGGGATTTTCTCAGAGCCTCTGCTTTTGCGAACGAACAGGGGCAAAATATCAAAGAGCCACTAGAAGCCAAAGATTATTCCGAAGACAAGTTTGAATACAAAGAAACAACCCCTTGCTGAAATTACAATCACCGCAATAACATAATAAGAGGAAACCTTGTTACTCCCCCATTGGAAAGGTACAAAAATCAAGCTACACACTACCTCCAGTTGCGACTCAAAGAATGTTGTATACTTACTGAAGGGCCCATGTGGCCTCGTGAATATTGGGAAAACCGAGCACAAAATCAAAATCAAAGTCAACGAACACAAAAGTAACATCTGCACTAAAAACGCCAAATAAACTGTGGTTCCACATTTTATGACACATGGTCACAACATCTGCCAACTGCGGTTTATGGTACTAGAAGGTGTACCCTTACGAGATGGAATTGGACAACCGGAAATACTTACTCCAAAGAGAAACATATTGGATTAGGAGTTTCTTCACATTAATTCCAAATGGTCTAAATGATCATATAGAATTCAGCTGTTATTTTGTAAACACCTCACACACATGACACAGCCCTCAATTGGATAGATATGTTCCATAATCACATCGTTTTATGATCTTTCACACACCACACACATAATGGGAAACAATAGTGAGAGAGTGTTACTGGCACACCATGCAACTAGCCAACTTGCATCACTACGAAAGACACCACAACATTCACACTCATTCTCAAAGTAGCACACCTTACATTCGGACACTTGATTGCATCCATTCAGGTGACTTCTCTGCACCATCATTCATGAGGATCTCTCATTCTGACACTTTATCCTATTTAATGCAACATGAACATAGTTCATCGATAGTCACATCAATTCCAAGAATTTAGAAGTATTTGCATGTCGGGTGATACCTTATTAGCCTACCTCCCTTGTAATGTATTTATAAGTACTTGAATGTTGGACGACACTATATTGATCTGTTCTATTGTTTGCATCACCATCCTGTTACTTGATTCTTTCAATACCATTCCATCATACTTTGTTGGTTTACACAAATCAAAGTACCAGCATGTTGCTAAATGACCCTTTGTAACGTATTTTAAATAAACCTGAATGTCGGGCGACACTCCATTGATTCCTGTCACTCAATCCTTATGAATGTCACATATTTGCTAGAATCACAATATGAGACGACACCATTCCATCATGGTGGCAACCGGTTTGCTCGTTTATCGCTAGTCCCTCATTAATTTCACTGACTTCTAACACGCATATTCACGATACCAGACACCCGGGTTCACTTGTTTAACATGATGAAAGACCAGAACTCTTGACAAGCTTTCACACTCCATGCATACAACATACACAGTAAGGAGGACGAATTTTAGGAATTTTGTTAGATATTGTTACCACCATTTTTTCTGCCAATTTGGGAACTTTAATCAGAAACTCATTAATATCACTGACGGCACGAGTATTCAATACGATATATACCTGGCATCCACGGGAGTCTTTGAGGCACTTCAATATCATTTTTACCCAACCACAAATTTTAATTTGTATTGATTATTTCTGTTTCTTCACACAGTCTCGTTTTACAGCTGCACTGCTTAACAACTTTGCAAGTATTCTTTGATCACTCATTTACAGTACTTTTCACTGCACACTCTATGTCCCTATTGATGCATGTGTTCCCAAGCAATATTCTACCACCCGGTTAATTTCATGACATGATTCAGGTGATGTTCACTACATCAAATTGATTTTCATAGCCCATGTACCCACTTGTGGCTTAGGTTTCATTTCCCCCTTTTCATTACCGAACAGAGATCTATATCCCCTAAAGAAGGGCTTCAGGCCCGAAATGCATTGGGATTTTTAAAAGACTGAAAATTTAAATATTGAGTTACAAGTAAGCAGAATTGATTGGAATGCATTTAACTTAATCTTTGTTGAAATAAATTAAAATGAGGTATATTTGAGAAACAAACAAGGTTCTATTGGAAAACATTTAATGGAAATTACATCCCTCGTTTGGAATAGAATTGTGGTAGGTGACAGCGCCTCCCCCTTATCAAGTCAGAGATGTCCCATCCTGCCACCATCTATGCTACTTTGTCACTGTCTGGTAGCAATCTGCAAAGACCAACTGCCAACTACACCTAGTCATGTGGCAGAGAAAACAGGCTGCATACACCAAATGGTTAGAACAAGAAAATGCCAACTTTCCAAAAGTGGCATTTTCAGAATTGTTACTTAAAATTCAACTTTACTAATATAGAGGGTTTTTACAATTCTTAGAGACCAAACTCAATTTTCCTACCTGTTCCCAATAGAAGATTATCACTTAATAAATGTTATAAGTTGAATCAATGTTATCCTATGTGAGAGATAGTTCTCTCAGTAGGGAATAATGAGTTTAGGAGCTTTTTTACTACCAGAAAATGTAAAACTTAAAATTACATGTCCAGATTTTTAAATACACTGAACCTTACCCTCAGGACTGTTTATGGCCCACCCTAGGGATGATTTATATGTATTAAAAAGAGGGTGGTTTGGGCCTGACATGAGCTTTATCTAGCCAGGTCACAATGGCAGTTTAAAACTGCACACACAGGCTACAATGGCAGGCTTAAGTCATGTTAAAGGCTTACTTATGTGGGTGGCACAATGAGTGCTGCAGGCCTGCTAGTAGCATTTAATTTATAGGTCCTGGGTACATGGACTACCACTTTACTAGGTTCTTACAAGTAAATTAAGTATGTCATTTGGGTGTAAGCCAATGTTACCATGTTTAAAGGAGGGATCAAAACAACTTTAGCCCTGGTTGGTAGTGGTAAAGTGTGAAGAGTCCTAAAGCCTGCAAAAACTAAGTCAGCAAACAGGAGGCTGGAAGGCAGAAAGCTTGGGGAAAACCACGCAAAGGATGTCAGTTTTAACAGAATATCAATGGCAAATAAATACTCCCCATATGTACCAGACTAAAAGTTCTTCTATAATGTTATGGAACTATTCGACAGACTACAGCCCGGAGCCACCCTTTAAATTGTGGGTACTAAAATTATACCTGAGCTGCTGTGACTTGGTGCCCAATGGTTACAGCATGGGCAGGCTTGTGGTTGTGTGAGCTCAGACAAGCTATGTGCACCTCAACTGAGAGTTGACCTAGTTACTGGCTCCACCAGCTCTGAACTGAGGCACAGCTGGTGCCTTTTGCAAACCCATCACCCTGGTCATCCTAGTGTTCCTCACAATCTCCTGCTCCTTTATTTCTATTTTTTTTTAAACTTATTTTATTGGCATTTCCACAGTTGTTTTACATATAATACAGGATATATGCATTTCTATTACACCTGCTCTTATCTACAGCTTACGTTTCCATTTTTGATCTAATATTAGTATCTGGAATTCAACCCTTTACTTCATATTGTAACAGCATCCAACATTTTGCACATTTATTTTTCTGTAACATACTAGCTCTGTTTGCCCAGGAGTTTTTACATCCATTTTTTAACCAACATCGTGTTTCTCCCATTTCGCACTCATTGTGGTCCTGCATATGCAACACCAAGTTTCATCAATGCCTGCTGTAACCTTAACTAAGAACTTTGTGCCTTACAACTCGTACCTATCCCGTTTCCGCATGCAATCTTCTTATTGCTAATCAGTGCTGTAGAGGTTCTGGGTGTGTGCGTGGGGTCTTCGCTCGGAATGTCTTATCCACAGCTCTAGTCTCCACTGTGGCCTCTCGGGGTCTTAGGCATGGCCTGGCTACTGGTGTGTACCTACCTCTGCTTAAGTTTCCCTTGCCTAGCTCAGCTACCCCTCTTCTCTCTGTGCCTGGGCAGGTGATTTATTTGAGAGTGGTGCTGTCCCTTCATCATCCATCTCATCGTTTTCGAGGTCCAGGGTCTCCCAGGCTCTCACCAATTCCTTCCATTGGTCTGCTATTGGCTTCTTACGTACCCCGCTCACTTCTTCCCTAATAAGTGCCCTCGTCTCTGCTTCCGCCCAACTCGTGAGGTCTCTTTTCCAGCTTTCTATCCATGGTCCCGCATCTGCCTTCCACACCATTGCTATTCGTCTCTTCGTAAGGGCCATAGCTAGGTCAACAAATTTGTTTCCTACCTTCCGCTTCGGTGGGCGTGGAAAAAGGCCTAAGAGACCCGCCTCCCCAGTATTGCTGAGGTCTCTCTCTAGTGTTGCTCCTGTTTGTCGGACTACTTCCTCCCAGAAAGGGGGTCAATATTGGGCAACTCCAGACCATATGGATGAAGTCTACATCATGCTGAGCGCACCTTGGGCACGGCCGTGTGTCCCCCATGTATCAATCTAATTCTATGTGGGGTCAGATATGTCATGTGGACATAATTAAACTGGATGTATTTCAATCTCGTATTGTGCGATATGGTCTTGGGGGACGCCAGGACTTTGTTCCATTCTTGATCTGTAAATGGTTTGTTTAACGCTTGTTCCCAGCGCTCCCTAACTTTAGACAGTGTCGTCAATGATTCCTCTACTAATGTCATGTAGAACCATTTCACTTGATGACTGGCCCCTCCCAAGGTGAATAGTGCATGGAGCAGGGGGTGCGTTTCTGGTTCCGCTCCTCCCCCTCCCCATAGATCTCCAATGGTACAAACTAGGGCCTCATAGTGCAGGAACTAGCCTACCGGCAGCCCATATTGTTCTACCATTTCCACAAAGGGTATCAACGTCCTTTCGTGATAAAGGTCACCCACTATCTCAAGGCCCGCTCCCTCCCATTCTGTCAATTGCTCCGAAGTGAAGATTCAGCGTGGGGTTCCATGTGGTAGGCCTACCAAAGGGAGCTGAGGGGAATATTTGCGGGCCACAGGCAGCCTAGCCAGGCATTTCTTCCAGCATTGTAATGCTGTAATTTGTAGGGTCAGCTGATAAGGGGCTATGACTCTATGGTCCAATATCTTGGCCAACACCAGGGTGGGGCGAGCTCTCAGATCTCCCATGAATGTTCCCTCTGCATTGGCTCCTTCTAGCCAGTGGGCCAGCCACTGCAGCTGGGAAGCCAGGTAGTACAATTCAGAATTGGTCACCCCTAGCCCCCCATTGCGTACTGGACATTGCAATGCCTCCAGCAAGACTCTCCTACGTCCCTACCCCCATATTAAGTCCCGTACCAGCGAGTCCAGGGGGAACAAACCAGCCCCTGGGTAGCACCAGAGGGAGGTTCACAAAATAATAGAGTAGTCTGGGCAGCATAACCATCTTGGCCAGCGATATGCGTGCCATTTCCGGCAGCTTCAGCGAACTCCAAAATGCTACACAAGATCTGAGCGAGCGAAGTGCTCGGTCAAGATTGCTTCCGTGTAAGTCAGTCAAAGAATGGTAGACATGTATGCCCAGGTATTTAAACATGGTTGAAGCCCAATTAAGATCTGTTGGGAGCGTATGGGGTTTCGGGAGCGGTCCCGCCACCGGGAAAAGATAAGCCTTTGCCTTATTTTCTCAGTCGCGTCAGGGCGGCAAATCGGTCTAATACACACAAGGCTGTGTCTGATCCGGCCACTGCCTCCCCTAGATATATCAACAGATCGTCTGCATATAGGGAGACAATATATTGCCTCGCATCCAGGATCAGCCCCAGCCCCGTCCCGCCTTGGCTGAAGAGAGCCGCCTGTGGCTCCATTGCCACCGCGAACAGCCCTGGCGACAAAGGACAACCTTGTCTTGTGCCGCGGAAGATCCCATATTGGGCAGACAGTGTTCCCCCGTTCGAACCCTAGCGGTTGGGCAGCTATATAGTATTTCAACCCAGTGCACCCACTTTTCCCCCAGCCCCATCCGCTCCATACATGCAAAGAGATAATTCCAGCTAACTGTGCCGAAAGCTTTCTCGAGGTCTATCGATAAAATTGCAGCTTGCTCGAGTGGACAGGCCTCTGGATGGTACAGAATGGAATATAGCCTTCTGAGATTATATGAAGTGTTTCGTGAGGGGATACATCCATTTTAGTCTGCATGCATCAGCGTGGGCATGTGCGGAAGTAGTCTCATTGCCAGCACCTTGCTCAAGATTTTAAAGTCTAGGTTGAGCATGGACAGTGGCCGATAATCCCCTACTTGGGTCCCCGGGGGTGTAGTCTTGGGGAGCGGGATCACAACAGTGCTTTGTGTGGAGTCGGGGAGATGCCCCAGCTCCAGTGATGAGTCATACAATGTGTCCAGGTGGGGCGCCAGCTTAGAACCAAATGTTAAGTCGAATTCTGCTGGCAAACCATCTGGACCGGGTGTCTTTCTATGGCCATTGATGCTATATTGTGTCTTATTTCTGCCAGCGTCACCGGACCGCCCAATGACTCCCTATGGTGTTCTTCTAGTCTTGGTAGATACAGTGGCGCCAGGAATTCTTTAACGTCTTCTGGTGGGGGTCCGGCCATATACAATGTTTCACAGTATTTTCTAAAGAGGGTGTTTATGTCGTCTGGGTCATGTAGGATAGTATTCGCCTCATTAGTACTATGTGTTATATGGGATGCGCAAAGACTCCGGTTTAATCAACCTCGCCAGTAGCCAGCCTGATTTGCCTTCCTCGTCATGTGCTTTGTAATCAAATGTCCGGAGTCTTTCTAGTGCCACATTATATTGAGCTCTAGCATCGGGGAGATCAGCCAAGGCTGTCGCTTCTATCCCATGCCTATTATCAAGGGTGTGTAGTTGCCCCTCTAACTCATCAAGCGCTCTACCAGAGTTCTCCGCACTCCGACCGACTGGTTCAAGCAGTGGCCACATATTACCACCTTGAAAGCCTCCCATTCCACTAGTTCCGAAGAAGCTGAGCACGCATTTGTGGCAAAGTAAGTGTCGATACAAGAGCTCAGGGATTCCCTAAAGGGGCCTTCTTCTAGCATCTCCGATCTAAACCGCCACATCGGGATCGGAGGCCTATTTCTCGGGGGACGGTGAAAGAGCAGGAGTGGGCTGTAATCTGAACAAGTGCGCTCCAAATATTCAGTGTGTGACTGCCTCATTAATGTCTGCGGAGCAAAGGAATATGCCTAATCTAGTGTGCAGCTGATGTAGAGGCAAAAAGAAGGAATATTCTCTTTCTGCCGCATGTTGCACCCTCCAAGTATCCACTAGGCCCCAGCGGTCTACCCAATCTCGAAACCCTGCTGCTATACAGTGTGGCTGGGTCCCCAGCAGGGGAGGGTGTGATCTGTCCAGCCCCATATCTTGCACACAATTAAAGTCGCCCCCTATTATTATAGTTTCCGGCGGCAGGTCCTCCAGTTGGGCTGAAAGCTTCTGTAGGAAAGCCAACTGCTCCTAATTTGGGGCATATATGTTTCCAATGGTTATAGCCTTGCCATCTAACTTCCCATGCAATAGCACATATCGCCCGTCTCTATCTAACTTGGTGTTGGTGACTTCAAGAGGAACCCCAGCCCTTATCCACACCAGGACACCCCTGGCAAATGCAGAGTAACTCGTGGCATAGATCTGCCCTCTCCGTCGTTTGTGGAGTTTCGCGATTTCATTGGGTGTCAAGTGTACTTCTTGGATTAGGGCAATATGGACCCCCCTCCTCCTCAAATAGCCATGTACAGCCCGTTTATTCATTGAGCCCAGGTCCCTCACATTCCAAGTGAGGAACCTAACGGTACCCGAATCCGCTGCCATGTCAGATGGTATCTGGGCAACATCCAGCCCCCCACAACCCTTCCTAGGGGACTGCTCTTACTTTTTGACCACGTACGTTGAACAGGAAGGAGATTGGCACGTAAACTAAAAAAAGAACACAAACTCTCCCCATAACTTACAACTCCCTTCTCCCAGAGCAGGACGACAATGGTCACCTGCCCAAAGATTGTCTCAAGTTCTAACCACCATTGTAGGGCAGAAACCGCTGCAGTGCCCACCCGTCGGGGGGTCTAAACAGTGATGAAGTTCAACAAGTTGCCCTATTTCCGCACCAGCCCAATTCAGTCTATCCGGGCCCCCTCAGCCTACACAGAGTCAATCTGCACACAATTCTCCTTCTCAACTGACTGTGACCAGTACCTCTCCGAACTGTTGTTAAATAAGGTCATCTGCTGTGCCAGGGGTAACCACCGCTACACCACGCTGCTGTTTTCAGAGGCCTCTGACTCCGACCTCTCCGTCTCCTTAGTTGAGCCTGATCTGACCTCAGGGGAAGCCTCTATGCTATTCATGATGTCCACCACGCCTGCAACGCTGCTGCTCTCTCTTTTTCAGTCTGTGAGGGGCTTGGCTTTTTCGATCTCTCCTTACAGGGCCTTCTCCTGTGTCTTTTCCGCTGGTCTCCTCCTGATTGTCTCCGCGTCTGGTTTCCATATCCCATCAGAGTCCCAGTTTTGTACGTTTCCAACCAGTTCCAGGCCGACTTACAGTCGTCACAAAAATGGGATTGCCCATCAAATACTTTGCGTAGGCGGGCAGGGAACATCAGTGAATATTGGAGTCCCTCGTCTCGTAAGGCTTTCTTTACCTCCTGGTAGGACGCTCTTCGTCTTTGCACTTCGAGCGTGGAGTCTGGAAATATGGAGACTCTACTATTTTGCACCATGAACCATCAGATCTTGCTTTCCAAAGGATCAGATCTCTGTCCTTATAGTACAGTAGTCTGGCCATCACTGGGCGCGGGGTCGACCTGGTGCCGGAGGTCTCCCAGGGACTCGGTGCGCCCTTTCCAATGTATAGAAAGTGGACAGTCCTTCGGGCGTAACTACCGTCTTGAGCCAGGTCTCAAGGTAACCAATCATGTCTTCGCCTACTACATTTTCAGGCAGGCCCACTACGCAGATATTATTGCGCCTGTTGCGGTCTTCAGCTCTACGTTCAAGCATGTCTACTCTGGTCGCTAACTCCAGAATTTGATGCAATGTTGCCGCCTGGGTCGAAGCCAGGTCCACTATTGTTGCTTCTGCAACTTTTACCTGCTCCGATAACTTTTGATGTTCATTGCGGAGGGGCCCCAGACCCACTGAGACCGTACTGATATCCTGGTGGAGGGTGGCCTTAGTATCTGCTATAGCCTCCAGGTTCTTGGTCAATTGCTGCTGCACTGAGTCTGCAGGCCGCTGGGATTGAGCATCTGGTTGCTGCAAGGCCTCTCCCTGCGCGGGGGGGTTCCCACCGATTTAGTCCAGGGCTTACCCATGATGCAGCCAACTAGGGGGGCGCTAGGTGGCGCACAACCAAGATGGCTGCACACCTGTGAGGCTCTGGCAGCTTGGCGGCATAATCTTTCAATTATCCTCACATTTACCTTATTAATCCTGACTCTAAAGCCTGCCGCTTATCCTTAACATACTCTCTGGCTCCGGTGGAAGAATTGACGCTCTCCTACCTCGGCAAGTGTTTCCTGGGCCGAGTTCTGGCGAGCGCGAGGCGAGTACATTGCCGCACCTGGAGACCCGCGCAGCCACTACCGCTGCGCGAATCCCGGGGATTCCACGTGGCGACGGGCCCCCGGCGGACTTGTGCTGCGGCTCCACCCATCCTGCCGGCCCATCCACTCAGCGAAACAGCGGCTGTCTGGTGCCGGCTTCACATATACATCATACCAGACTGCAGCAACTACCGGTCTGAATGCCGACACAGGCAGTGATTTCCTAGCGAGAGTCCCTCGCAAGTGCGGGGAGGTGAGCGCCTGTTCAGCGGCTCGGCCTAATTCTCTATGTTGCGTGAGCACTGGTGATTGTCCGCAATATCTGGATTCGTCGGACCTTGACTGTGACCAACCTCAATTTGCAATCCGCTCTACGGTTCCTGGGACAGACTGCCCACTACCTGCCAGCCACCTCACAGAGACTTGTGCTCCTCCTGATTGCGGTGAGCGGAAGCAAGTGCGATCCTAAGCAAAGTACCGCAGCTTTACCCGCATGCTGCTTCTGACCACTGGACATCTCCCACTCAACCGTGTGCCCCCGGAGCGCACCGCTGTTCTCCCTTGCAAGGCTCAGGTAACTTTCATCTGTGCCATCCTGCGAAGCGCCGCTAGCACCCTCGCCTGTGTACTCACTTATCCTGCCAAGGTGGGTGCCGACTATCTGACTATTCCCAGGCTGCCACGATCTCACCGCGTTACGTGGCGTTGAGGCCTACCTCCCACCTGGATCCCTTAACAGTCTTGGCCTACGCACCGCGCACTGAGCACTCTTTGTGACTTCCCCCCCCCATGTCAAAGGGACTGCATGCGACAGCCACATTGCATGTTGCGGACCTCCCTGTGCCTGCTACCTACCTCTGTGTTGGCCGCCTTTGGGATCCCTTTTTGATGTACTGGCGGCGCGTCAGTGAGCCGCACACTACCTCCAATTTACTTCAACGCCATCAGTGCTCACTTGATCTCTCCTCCGACGCAGCAACAGTCACACTGTTTTCTAGGCATCTGGGTAATAGTATATTGAATCAAGGCGCCTACTCTCCACTCTTAAATCAACAGTATTGCACTACTGCGCGCCTCCCTCCACGCATTCTGGATGGCCATTTCACCCGCTGTCCGCTTCCTGTGCATCCCGCTGCAGATTTAAATTAGTTTCACGTAACTACTGGTCACGGAGAAGCCTACAATCCTCCGACTGTTCCACTTTCAGCGCTGAAGGTTAATCTCCGCTCTTAAACATTGTCTTGCAGACCATAATTTCTGCTGGAGGTAACAGGTCCTTCCGGACACCCTTCCTCCACTACTCTTAGGAGTGACACTGCTGCTGCCGACGACTGGACGTCCTTCAATTTGTTGACCGAGAAGCTGTCATGGGTGCGACTCCCACAACTATCAGTCTCTATGCATACAACATACTCTCCTCCTGTGACAATGGGGAAGCCCGATGGCCGCCAGCCCAAACTCATTTTCGAAACCAAAAAGGATGTTACACGTTCAAACTCGGAAGATTCTGGACAGCCCAGCGTTGAGCAGGCACGGGCGCAATCGCCTGCCCCAGAAGTAAAAACTTTGCTTTTGGCTATGCAGCATAGCCTCACTGATCTCTCCAGTAAGATGGACTCCATGAACAGTTGCTTGGACTTTATAGTCCAGAAGGTGGATAAACATGACTAGCAGATCAAAGAGGCTGAACGGCGCATATCTGACAACTAAGATGCCACATCTCAGATGCAGCAGCAAGTGACACAAATGGATAAGCTCCTTCGAGTCATCGCTGCCAAAAATGAGGACCTTGAGGCTTGCAGCCGCCGTAATAACATTTGCGTCATAGGCATCCCGGAGAGCACCAATACGGGCCGTATGGAGGATTTAATCAAAAGCCTACTGAAAGGTACTTTCGGCGTGGAGGTCTTCTCTTCGCAACTCATCGTGGAACGTGCACATCTCTCCTTAGGTCCCAGACCACCCCCAGGCAGTGCTCCACGCCCTATCGTGGCCCGTCACCTTAACTATCGAGACCGCGACACCGCACGTAATTGGCCCGAGAAAACAAATCACTGCACTATGAAGGTAATGAATTCACCATCTATTCGGACTTCACAGTTGCGGTTCAGGAGGCGCGACACAAATTACTGCCGGTCAAGCAAAAACTCCGGAAGGCGCAAATCGAATATGCCCTCATGTACCCGGCACGTCTTCGGGTTACATATCAGGGCAAGCATACCCTCTTCACAAACCCGCAACAGGTTGAGGACTTCCTCAAGACCGTCCAGAGACGCTCACCACATCGAGATCCCAGTGACCGCGCCTCTGGGTCTCCATCCCTACAGCGGATTGACTCTAAGGTGGACAATATCGTTATGGAGATACTTCGCCAAACTTCTCTCACTCTACGTTACCTGTTGTTCCATGGGCCCAGTAACGACGGGAGGTCCTCGCCTGCACCCGCCGAGAGGAACAATACATTCTTCCTTGACAGATTTGATCGTTTGCAGCTCATCGTAGACAGATAAGTGTTCAAGGCACTATATGTGCACTGCATGTCAAAGTGGTGGGCTTAATGTACTTTGCAGGTTCCACATTGGACTATGCCAAGCACCCTCCCTTTTCTCCCCCCTCCATCCCCTTACCATTGGGAGGCTGTTAAGCAGTCTTGGGAGAAGGGAGGTTCTCGTAACCCACGAGTGACCCCCCACATGGGCGATCCCCCGTGTTGTTTGATTTTTTGTTGGACTTACTTGACTTGGACTGTGATGTCAAGGGTTCTGTGGGGCTTGGGTGGGCAATGTACTACCAGCACAATTGGGGTGCTGTTGTGGGTGGGGGTGGGTTTGGGATTGTTTTTCCATTGAATGTTACCTTTGTGATTCACCAGCAGATGGACATACCAGCACACATTGAGATAGGCACACATAGGCCTCCTACCGGGATACATCACAACAGTTGCCTATTCCCCGGAAATGCCCTCACACGCTGAAGCGTTACAAATAAATCTGCTCACGTGGAACGTCAGAGGCCTTGGTGACCCACGTAAATGTAGGCAAATACTCCCATATCTTGATAGGCATCAAATACACATCGCCATGCTTCAGGAGACACACACACTTTGACCCGCGCCGTCCTCCCTGCTTCGGTGGCAAGTGGGCTACTGATCGGGTTTTCTCCTCTTATTCCACATACTCAAGGGGGACATTGATTTTAGTCAAAAAGAATACACCCTTCATTCTGGGCGGAACTTACAATGATTCTTCTGGTAGGAGCTGTATGCTCTGGGGCACACTGGGCACACAGTCGGTCACGCTTGTGTGCTGTTACGGGCCAAACACCGATGATCCGGACTATTTCACTACCCTCTGGGGGCAAATTCTTAAATGGGTTCCACTCACGTCATCTGGGGGGGAAACTTCAACACCGCCCTGCACCCTGCAGTTGATAGGTCTAATCCTCTCCCTCATCATTACACCAAAACTCATGACACTCTAGCGCACATGTTCCCTGAGAATGGGCTTACGGATGCATGGCGTCATGTGCACCCAGACGGGAGAGAAGGCACTTATTACATAGCAGCACACTCTTCCTGGTCGCAACTAGATTATTGGATTGTTTCCTGTGGGGTCGTTCCCTGGATCCTCTCGGTTGAGCATATGGCTAGAACCTATTCGGACCACGCCCCTGTTCGAATGACAATCTCACCCCCTAATTCGATCGACACTCCACGATGTTGGTGACTCATGCCAGAGACGCTACTAGATACCGCTTTCAAGGCGGAACTTGGGGCAGAAATAGCTGATTTTTTTAGGAGAAATACTGGCTCGGTTACACACATCAGTACGATCTGGGAGGCCTTTAAAGTCACGATGTGAGGTTCTTGCATCTCAAAAAGCTTCGGAGTCCTCAGAGACATCCGACGCAGCCTGCGCCGGCTTGAAGGGGAATTGAAGCAATTGGAAAAAGACATATGGCAGGATACATCGGGGGCTCAGAGTGTCACACTTAGAAACAAACTCACTGAATATAAAGACACTGCTGAACGTGAAGCTCGCTTTTCGGGAAAATATGGGGAAGGTGAAAGACCCGGCAGGGCACTTGCGATGGAAATTCGCTTTCCCCATTTTTCCAATTACATTCTAGACATAGTAGACAGCACTGGAGTGCGTCATAGAGATAGTCTCGAAATCTTGCACACTTTCACTGAGTTTCATACGGACCTCTACAGCACACGCAGAACTGAACCCCCTGATCTCTCTCACTATCTGAAAGATGTAGCACTGGGATGGCTAGGGGGAACCCAAAGGGAATTCTTAGCAGCGCCATTTGAGGATGATGAGCTACGTCCTGCAATTATGCAGATGAAATCAGGGAAGGCCCCGGGCTCTGATGGACTCCCAATCGACTTCTACAAAACCTACATCGATCAATTACTCCCTGTGCTCAAGGAGGTATACTCGGAGGCCCAGGAGCTACATATCCTCCAGGGCTCGATGAGAGAGGCACTCATCACCTCCCTCCTGAAACCTAGCAAGCCTGCTGACCTCTGTGATTCCTACCGGCCCCTCTCTCTCTCTCATCAATACCGATGCGAAAAACCTTGCCAAGGTACTAGCGAATCGCCTCAGTCTCCTGATGGAGAAGTTAGTCTTGCCAGATCAGGCTGGTTTCATTCCAGGTAGGGCGACTTCTCACAACCTTCGTACCCTTTTCTCCATTTTACAGAATGTCCATCCGCAATTGGCACTAGTGGCGGTCTTTTTAGATGCCACGAAGGCCTTCGATTCTGTGGAATGGGACTACCTGTTTACTATTCTTCAATGCATGGGGCTCCCAAAAGGTTTTTTAGCGTGGATACGCCTCCTGTATACTTCTCCAGAAGCGAGGGTTCTAATTAATGGACATACTTCCTCCCCCTTCCCTATTACCCGGGGTACCCGGCAGGGCTGCCCGCTCTCTCCACTTCTTTTTGCTCTTGCCATAGAACCCCTGGTAGCAAAAATCAGGCAACATCATCAAGAGAAGGCCTTTCGCTGCTTCCTCCGCCCAATCCTCATCTCCCTTTACGCAGATGATGTTACCTTGTATATTAGGGAGCCACAGCAGAATCTCAACCCGCTACTTCGGGAGTTTGTCCGATTCGGTGGTCTCTCTGGTATCCACATAAACTGGGCAAAATCTCAGATATTTCCACTCACTGCTTCGGTGATGCCATTCACCACCGACTTTCCCATTGAATGGTGCGCTACCGCAGTAAAGTACTTAGGGGTACACGTCACCATGGATCGAGAAGAGCTGATGAGGCTCAATTATGGCCGAACTTTAGAACATATCACTAGCAGCATAACGAGATGGAACGCTCTCCCTCTCACCATGGCGGGACGCATTTCTCTCATTAAAATGGTCGTCCTCCCAAAACTCTTATATTTGTTTTTAAATATCCCTTATGACCCGGGCAGGCATTTCTTTCTTCACTTCGATCGGAGTTGATCCGATTAATATGGGGCGGTAAACAACCTTGATTACAATGGGACACGCTGGCACGACCCTACTCTCAGGGGGATTCGATGTCCCTAATTTTGAATTGTATTGTCTCTGCGCTCAAGCACATTATGCCCCCTATTGGTTTCACCCCCTAGATACACGCCGCATGTAGCGACTGAACACTGGCTGGCGGACCCCATTCCGTTGGAAGGGGCTATACTGACTACAACCACAACTCGGGCGATTAACCCGACCTCTGTTGACTGCACGGTGAAAGCATGGCAACGCATTACCAGGCAACTACAAGCTCCCACGCTATATTTGCCCTTACTCCCCCTCGATTATCACCCGAAGATGCCAGTCCTGCAAGAGGGCGCCTTCAAAAAGACTAAAGCTAAATACAACATCACTTGTTGGGGAGACCTCTATCTAAACGGCAAGTTTCGCACATTACAGCAGCTCTTTCCACAACCTCCGCCTTCCCCCATGGATATTTTCCTATATGTGCGAGTGCGACAGGGCCTTAAAGAGTATACCCCTTCATACCCTCTGGAACCCCTAGAAGTCGCTCCTTTGCGCCAAATACTGCGTACTGACAGTGCCTCACACCTAGTCTCTACTCTAGATCATAGCCTGTACACCGGTATCACATCCGGCCCCTGCACTGCCCGAGATAAGTGGTCCGCTGAGCTTGGGCAAGGTGTTACTGATCAACAGTGGACGTATTGCTGTAAACAGACTGAACAAATCTCCTCTAGCAGTCGTCTACACATCACAAGTTCTTACATCGCATATATTATACCCCGGTTAAGTTACACAAATACAAATTACGAGACACTGACAGGTGTGATAGATGCGGGACGGAGGCTGCTGACTTCCTGCACCTCTCCTGGGAGTGTAGCACTGTCCTGGTCTACTGGCAACAGGTGATTACAGCGCTGGAGCAGATGACCTCCTTAAAACTTTCACTATCTCCCCTTCTATCGCTCCTCGGTTACACAGAGAACCTAGCTGTGGCACAGCGCAAATTTGTTTAATTTGGCCTGCTACTGGCTAGAAGGAGGTTAGCATGCAGATGGGGTCGAGGCAGAGCACCCAAATTTAAGGAATGGATTAGTGACATGATATTTTGGCAAAACCAAACATACGCATATGCAGAACTCCTTCCCCCCCACTTCACGCCTTCGCGATATTTGGGATCCCCCTCAAGCTGTATCTCCTGGAACCCCCGATTGATGCCGTAAACAATCTGCATTCCCCCCGCCTTTTGCACCCTACGATTTGATCACTGGTTAACATGTAATGCATATATACTTGATTGTGCAGATACGTTTTATTTCCACCCAGATCTGATTTCATGCGCTACATGTGAGGTTTTTGTATAATGTCCATGCTATGAGATGCCTCCTGCTGTTTTTATTATAGTGGACTCTGTATTGCTTCAATTTGGTGAGTCAATGTTGCTGCTACGCATGTTCTATCTATGCACTGTCACTACCATGCTGGTTGTTTTTTGATGTGTTCTAGAAAACGTAATAAAAAAAAAATGATGCAGCCAACTAGCAGCCCCTTCAGGTCGACCGTTATGTAGGAGGTGTTGGTCAATGATTCCCACTGCAAGCAGTGTTTGCCCCTATTTTCTGGCTTACATGCCGCCTCCGGACTCGTGGTCTGCTCTGGTGCGGTGTTCTCGTCAGGCCACACTCCCCCCGGCAGGACAGAGCCAATGACGCCAGGTAGGCCTCTATCACCCGGCTCTCCGCGTCCAGGCGGCGCCCTCACCTTGCATCGCCCAACCCTCTTTGCCCCAGAGTCGCTTTCCCAGCTTCACCTGTGTAGGTCTGCTTCCACTTTTGCTATCAATGAGTCAAATTAATGCCTCCGCCGAGGCCCCTCACAAAAGTTCGGGGCTCCCTGTTGCCCTCTCGCTGTATGGCCTCCACGCTGTGGGCCTGTGCTGTTCATCTATTATGACGCCTGGCTATGCCTCGCACCTCCGGGTCCACTAATACACGGCCTCCAGTCGGGTGTTCCACATTTCCCAGGTGGCCTACTTTGTGTCTTTCTGCTGCTCTGTGGAGCTCCCACCCACCACGGCCGACATCCCTGCCGCACACCTGCCTGTAATCTCCCCTGCTGGGCTCCGATTCATGCACTCCTTGTACGCGCTTACCCATACTGTCAGCTCGGGCCCATGCACACCGCTCTCATGGCCTCCGATGTCCACGCTGAGGCGCCACTCCCGCAAGTCAGTCCGGGCACCAGTCGTGGCACTCACGGTGCACCGATGCTGCAGTCAGCGGGCCAGGCGAGCCGCCCCCACCGTCTTCAGGCCTGCTCCTCCAGGTAGGTCGCTACCCCACCACACAGCTCCGCCTGTGTTGTCCGCCCGCTGCTGGTAAGATCGCCCTTCCGCTTGTGGCCTCGGTGCCCGTGTTTCTTTGCTTGTCTCCCCTTTTCCCTTCTGTGCCCTCGCTGCCCCATTTGTACTGCGCCCGTATTTGTGTCTGTTTTCTCTCCCCTTTCCCCTTCTGTGCCCCTCGCTGCCCCATTTGTACTGTGCCCGTATTTGTGTCTGTTTTCTCTCCCTTTTTCCCTTCTGTGCCCCTCGCTGCCCCATTTGTACTGTGCCCGTATTTGTGTCTGTTTTCTCTCCCTTTTTCCCTTCTGTGCCCCTCGCTGCCCCATTTGTACTGTGCCCGTATTTGTGTCTGTTTTCTCTCCTTTTTCCCTTCTGTGCCCCTCGCGCCCCATTTGTACTGTGCCCGTATTTGTGTCTGTTTCTCTCCCCTTTTTCCTTCTGTGCCCCTCGCTGCCCCATTTGTACTGTGCCCGTATTTGTGTCTGTTTTCTCTCCCCTTTTTTCCTTCTGTGCCCCCGCTGCCTCTCGCCATTCCCGCCGCTGCGTCCCCTGCGGCCCCGCCCCCCTGACTGCCCATTCGCTGCCCCTGCCTCCCGCCTCCCAGCTGCTCCTCCCTCCCACCAGACCGCCTCGACAACAACGCACACAACAGCAAGGAGCTTTTCAACATCGTGAAGGAACTCTCCAACCCCAGCTCCAACACCGACGACATCCCGCCGTCGCAACCCCTGTGTGATTCCCTCGCCACCTTCTTTCACCGCAAGATCGCCGACATCCACGACAGCTTCGACACCCAGACAACCCCAACTAAGATCGACCCGCCGCACACCATCGACCACGACCCCCTGCCAGCCTGCGGCCAGCGTGAACATCGAGGGACACCATCAAGACCATGAGCACAATACACTCCGGCTCCCCGTCAGACCCTTTCCCGCACCACATCTTCAACAAAGCCAGCAGCTCCATCGCACCCCACCTGTGCAACATCATGCAACCTCTCCTTCGAAACCGCGACCTTCCCAGAGAGCTGGAAACACGCAGAGATCAACGCCCTACTCAAAAACCCAAGGCGGCCCCGAGAGACCTCAAGAACTTCCGGCCCATCTCTCTGCTTCCGTTCCCAGCCAAGGTCATCGAGAAGATCGTCAACAAACAGCTAACCCGATACCTCGAAGAAAACAGCATCCTGGACCCATCCCCAATCAGGGTTCCGCAGCAACCACAGCACTGAGACTGCCCTCATCGCCGCCACCGACGACATCAGGATCCTGCTGGACAATGGTGAGACCGCAGCCCTCATCCTGCTGGACCTCTCCGCCGCCTTCGACACTGTCTGCCATCGCACTCTACGCGCACGCCTCCACGACGCAGGGATCCGAGACAAGGCCCTGGAATGGACCATCTCTCTTCCTCGACGGCAGAACCCAGAGAGTCCGCCTCCCACCCTTCCGATCCGAAGCCTCCAAGACTCATCTGCGGCGTACCCCAGGGATCGTCCCTCAGCCCAACACTGTTCAACATCTACATGGCCCCGCTCGCACGCATCGCCAGACAACACGACCTCAACATCATCTCCTACGCCCGACGACACTCAACTGATCCTCTCCCTCACCAAGGACCCCCTCGCCGCCAAAGCCAAACTCCATGAAGGAATGAAGGCCGTCGCCGATTGGATGAAGATCAGCCGACTAAAGCTGAACACGGACAAAACGGAGGTCCTCATCCTCGGCTCCAACACCTCAGCCTGGGACGACTCCTGGTGGCCAACGACGCTGGGAGCAGCCCCGACACCCACCGACCACGCACGCAACCTGGGAGTCATCCTCGACTCAACGCTCTCCATGACCAAGCAAGTCAACGCAGTCTCCTCCTCCTGCTTCAACACCCTCCGCATGCTTCGGCGAAGATCTACAGGTGGATCCCGACAGACACAAGAAGAACAGTCACCCAGGCCCTCGTCAGTAGCAGACTGGACAATGGGAACGCCCTCTACGCGGGAGCCCCGGCCAAGCTCATCAAGCGACTGCAACGCATACAAAACGCCTCTGCACGACTGATCCTCGACGTACCACGCCACAGCCACATCACCCCCACTTGAGGAACCTGCACTGGCTCCCCGTCGACAGGAGGATCACCTTCAAACTCCTCACCCACGCACCCAAGGCACTCCACAAAAACTGGCCCAGCCTACCTCAACAGACGGCTCTTCTTCTACGTCCCCAACCGCCAGCTCCGCTCCCGCCGACCTCTCCTCGCCACCGTCCCCGCATTCGAAGAACAACCACCGGCGGCAGATCCTTCTCACACCTCGCCGCCAAGACCTGGAACACCCTTCCACCAAGCCTCACGAAAGACCCAAGACCTGCTGACCTTCAGGAGGCTACTCAAGACCTGGCTGTTCGACCAGTAGCAGCATCCCCCCCTTCCCTCTCCCCAGCGCCTTGAGACCCTCGCGGGTAAGTAGTGCGCTCTACAAATTCTTTGATTGATTGATTGATTGAATCCTCTGGCTGCACGCTAGGCTTCCCTCTGCCGCTAGCCGCCCCTCGCGGTTCCATCACTCAGTTCTTTTCACTTGCTGTCGTGAAGGGCCAGCCGCTGTGGCTTCCAGGTTCTTCCTCTTCGCTAGTCGCAATCCGGCTGAGCTGCCGCACCCCCCGGCCCCTGCCGCACAGGCCCTGGTGAGCGTGGCCGCAGCCCCCGCCCACCGCTTTCGTATTAGGGGCCACCTCAGTATTTTAACCCCCTAAGGTGCTCAATTGCCTCTCCACCTCCAGGGGGGGGTATCTGTTGTTGCCCAGTGCGACCCAGTCAGCGGGATGTGCAGGATAAATAACTGGCTGGTGCGTAGCTCAGGGCTCACGCGTCCGCCATGTTCCATGGTTAGGCCACGCCCCCCTACATTCTTAGTAGACCTTGATCTTTTACTGCTACTCCTTCATTGTTCCTCTCATCTCCGAGAGAAATAAATTCCTTGAATTCAGTCTCTGGCACCTCCATGTAGCCCGGACATCTGCCCATCTCTGTCCTGGGTTTTATAGATTTCCATGGCGGTGCTGCTCATGGCCCATATGCCATGCACACCTGGGATATGGAGCGCTCCTTCTTCCACTCAATGATCATAGCACATGGGATCTGTGGGAGAAACAGCTGAGATATTTATAAGGATGGATCTTTAGGAGGTTGTTTTGAGAGTAACTAATTTCCATCCTCTGCTGGTTTACTGCCTGGTAGTGGATCAAGTTCAGCTAAATAAAGTTAATCTGTGGAGATGCATGCGTTTGATTGAAGTGCTGGCATCAGGGCTTTGGGATAACCTATCTTCATAAATATATAAAATGTAAAAAAGTGATTTCTGATGGGTCCCTCGGACGTTAGACCAATGCACAACATACGGCCAAGAGACAGCAATGTTAAAATTCTGAGTGGGTCTGGGAGCCTAGTCATTTGCAGTGGTGACGCTCAGGACATACTCCAGCTCGGATCTTGGCGTCCCTGCAGCAGGGCACCAACTTAGCTTTCCTTTCCAACCTATTATACAGCACTCTTGGAATTTGGGCAGCTGAATACAAGGCTTGTGTGGAGCTGACAGGGCCCCAACTGCTACCTTTTCAATGCAGCATGCCTAAGAACATTTGGAGTGACCGATCCCACTCACAAATAGGTAGGTGACATAACTAGTTATTCAATAGCAGCGCTTCATGACAGCATGAAGCTTTGTAAATATCATGTGTTCCATGACCGAATGTTATAAGTGGCCGAGTCAAGGCTTTCTCGAGGCCAGAGTTCCTGCTCTAGCCGGCTCTGTGGCCCGAATGTAGACTGAGCTACAGAGAAACTTTGGGCCAGATGTACGACCGGGGCATTTAGCGACTCGCAAATTGCGCTCAATTGCGAGTCGCAATTTGCGAGTCTTTGAAATTATGCGCTGATGGTTTTAAACCACTATGCTTTCTCGGAGGGCAGCTATGGCTGGAGGAGGCTACTGATATTGCTGCAAATTCGGATGGTGCCAAGGAAAAAAATGCTGGGCATAGTAAACAAACTGCGCATAATGATGTACGCTAAGTACGTATGTGAGCATCCTTGTAGAGCTGTCCGGTTCCCTGATCCTCCAAGCTGCGATTTTTCATACGATGCTTTTTTATGTTTTGGTTTCCTCCTGTATAACAAAAAGTTTCCACGTACCAAAAATAATTGGACTGGGTGAGCTGCCCTCATATGAAGGAGAGATTCGATGAAGGAGATTACATTTGTTTTTTCTTCTTTTCTTACTGTCAGTGGCGTCAATTCACAAAAATGCTCTGGGTAGTAGAAGTGACATAACACAGTCTTTGACTTCAAAGGCTCATAGAAAGTGACATTATATGACCTTTGACCACAAATCAAATAATTGATGCCACTGAAGCCTAGGGTATAACGCAAATAGAAATGTATTGATAAATCACAAGGAGATCCTCAAGAAAACTTTTAAAACATAAAAAAAGCTACAGAAAACATGCCCATTGGTATAAATCCTTGGGGACCATATATTGAATATACATTGCCATGATTTACTCATTATTAACAAATTATCATTTATGTGCAATCAACTGTCACAATGTCACAGAGGATGCATCGCGCAGTTGCAGTTCCAAAGAGGCTGCAGAAGTGATGCAGGTCTTTGCAGCTGGTCCAGTGCACTCAGAAGTGGCAATGCATCACTTCTGCTTGGGGTTGTGCCCGGGGCTCATGTTAGGAGGCCAGCCATATAGCCCTTGGAGTCGCTCTGGTGGTGCAAGGTTTAACAGATGCAGGTCCAGTCCTTCTTACCCAGGCAAGAAGGGACCAGGTAGTAGGCCAGCACAGCAGGGCATCAGTCCTTCAGAGTAGCAGTCCTTCAGAGTGGCAGTCATTACAGCAGCACAGCAGTCCTATTCCTGGTAGAGTATCCACAGGTCCGGAAGTGTACTGAAGAGTTGCTCTCTGAGGTCCAGTATTTACACACAGTTGTGCCTTTGAAGTGGGGAGAAGCTTCTAGAGGTAAGCCTTTAAAGTTCATATGTGCCTTGCCTTACCTGCCCTGGCTCCAGACCAACTACAGGGGGTATGCAGCCCTTTGTGTGGAGGCAGTACGCAGCCTATTCAAGTGTAAGAGGGGCTGTGCCCAGCTCCTCCTTACCATCCTGCCAGTGATGCCCCATCCAGGCACACTTAAGCTACCTTTTGTGTGGGACTGTCTAGGAGGAATACACAAAGTTAAACTGTCAACTACACCCAGCCATGTGACCCAGAGACAGGCTGCCAGCACCAAATGACTAAGGCATGAAAATGACAACTTTCTAAAAGGGACATTTTAAAAATGGTGATTTAAAATCGGTCTTCACCATAATTTAGGACTTTTCATTACAATTTCAAAGACCCCAAACATGCATGAGTTACCTGATCCCATTTTGAAGTTACAGCTTATTAAATGCAATAAGGGGTCCCCAAATTGATCCTATGAGAGGTAGGCCTTGCAAAATAGTGAAAAACAAATTTAAGAGATTTTCACTAATGGGTCATGTAAAACTAAAAAAATACATGTCCAACTTTTTAAATACGTTGCACCCGGCCCTCTGGGTTGTCCATGGCCTATCCTAGGGGTTGTTTACGTGCATTAAAAACGATGGTTTGGGCCTGGCAAAAGGTTTATTTTGCCAGATCAAAATGACAGTTCAGGACTGCACACAGATGCTTCAATGGCAGGCCTGAGACATGTTTCAAGTGCTACATATGTGGGTGGCACAATCAGTGCTGCAGGTCTACTAGTAGCATTTAAGTTACAGGCCCTGCACATAGATAGTGCTACTCTACTAGGGACTTACAGGTAAAATGAATGTGATAATTGGGTATCAGCCAGTTCTACTATGTTTTAAGGAGAAAGCACAAGCACTTTTTCACTGGTTAGCAGTGGTAAAGTGTGCAGAGTCCTAAAGCAGCAAAAATGAAGTCAGCAAACAGAAGGTCTGAATGCAAAAGGTAAGGTGGAAAAATCACGCCAACGATGCCAGGTCTAACATGATGCAGTAAGGATATTAATTCTCTTGTTACAATATCTAATGGACAATATTTTTGCTGATCTTTTAATCTTTACTAGGGTATATTTCCCCATGAGGCAAACTACAACAATTGTTTATAAAGTGCATAGACTACAATCGTAAACAAATATATGTTGTGCTGCAGATGAATAACCATGGCCTGGCTGTCCATCACATCGTCAAATACTTTATTTTTTCAAGAGCTCGATACATTAAAAAGTTATCTAAAAGTAAAAGTGCTTAGCTAGGTTATTAAAATAAGCATCGTCGGGGGCGCTAGAGAGCCCGGCAGCAAGATGACCGCTGCGTAGCAAGGTTCTGCCGGCTGGTTGTTTAATCAGTTATTTATCTGCGGTGTTTGGGTGTTATATATGCATGTACAGACCTGCCAACATGCCTAATGCTGAAGTGATGCCGCTATTTAGCCATGACTACCCCCAGAGCGACGAGACTGCAGCTGGCCGTGCAACGGCCTGATCTGCGTCCTAGAGCGCAGCCCGGGCCACTACCCTGCTGCGGGAGTGGCAACCATGAGTGAGGCAGTCTGACTGTTGGACTCCAGTTACACTGCGGGGGAGTTCGTAGGTCCGAGGCTCCCCCTTCTCCAGTGGGGGAAATACTCTGGAGGCTGTGAGGAGTCAAGCGAGGTGGCTGGCTCTGCTACAGAGAGTGCAGCCTGAGCGCCACATAAGGCTGTGCTGTGAGTAGGCGGCAGGCGCCATGCAAAAGAACACTCTGCGACTTTCTGCTGCAGAACTTTGGGCCCAAATGACGTGCTGCAGTGGGCGGCACTGCCCCAACATCATTTGGAGGCCGGAGTTACGTGGGGAGCAGAGCAGCACCTCAGCCTGATGTGGGCTACTGCAAGGTCCCCACACTCGCCTGGCACGCTCCTCCTGAGACCGGAGCGATTGCGTTTGGGCATGCTGTGGTGCTGGGGAGAAGATCGGGGTAACTGCATGATGTGCCACAGCGGGACCTGGATGAGTAGATACAGCAGATAGGCCCCACAGGCCACCGCTAGCCAGCTCTCATCCCTGCCCTGAGGGCCCACATAATCTGTGGGTGTGCTGTCCACTGGGGGGGCTAACCACCAGGGCAGCACAAGGGGGAGGCCCCAGTGACACACAAGGTCCACATCCCCAAACTGAGACTGGATTAGTCTGGCCCTACCCTTTTGGACTGGGGCTGCTCCTGGTGTTGGTTGCCTGAGAGGCGGTGGGGCCTCTCCTCATACTTGGGCCTGGGTGGACCCGGCCAGCCTCAAAGTAACTGCAATATGGGCCCCAAACCTCACACCCAACTTCAACTGGGCATTTGCATTGCTTGTGCACCCCATTGTGACTGATGGCATTGAGGTGAGGTAGGCCTCACCCCACACCATCCTGGACTGCAGTACAGCAGTAGCCTGGAAGGGCTACCCTTGGCCAACCAAACGCTTTCCTAACCAGCACTGCAGGCTCTACTGTGGGGCTTCCGGTGGCTGGGTCTGCTTGTGCCCCCTAGAGAGGTGGGGCTGAGGAGTGGCTGGACCCAGCATATGCCCCGCCACTAGCCTGTGCAATATAGGGAAGTTGGAAGTGCGCCAGTCAAAACTGGCATTTGAAGGAAAGCACCAGACGCAGCACGTGGGTTAAGATAGAGGAATAGGAGATCCCACGGAGCAGCCCTAAAGGGCCTCCATGCAGGATACAGATCTCAAGGCGATACTAGTGGATGTTAAGAATAGTCTTCGAACCATTGACGCCAACATTGACCCCCTAATGAGCCATATCAATTGGAAAAAAAAGAAAGGGTAGGCAAACATGAACAGTCTGGATCACCTGGAGTCTGGCACCTCTGATGTAGAAAATACACAAACACAAGCCGGGGAACACTTGCTCTGAATGGACAAATTGATGGAGGTAATCAAACTAAAAAATGAGCACTTACAAGTGCGCTCGGTGCAACAACCTCAGTACAATTGGGATTCCAGAATTCACTGCAATTGACAAAATGAGACACCATGTCAAAAAGATGCTGCACACGTTATTCAAAGATGCCCTCTCTGCAGTTTTCATTGTAGAGCGGGGTCAACTCTCACGGAGACTGCGTCCTCCACCAGGTGCTCAGGCGAGACCCATAGTCGGTAAACTCCTCAACTACAGGGACCACAATATGATCCTTCAGCTCACTTGTGAGTCATGCACCATCCAATGCCTGGGTAACAATATCTTCTTCTATCATGATTTCATACTGGCAGTACACGAGGCACGCTGTGAGATTCTTTCGGTCAAACGGCTGCTTCAAAAGGCAGACATCACCAATACCTTACTTTATCCAGCTAAGCTGCAGATCCATCATGATGGAAAGCCCCACTACTTCACCAACGCCAAGGCAGTGATGAAATTCTCTCGACAATGATCAACCCGTAGACTTCTCAACCAATTCTTGGGGTTGAAGTGGGGTGGCTTTGTTCAATTGTTTGTGTTTCTGTGTTCTCTTCCTGCATGTCCCACACCTGGCAAGACACCACACTGAGACACTGCCCCGCGAAGAAGGTGCACCGCTCTAGGCCCATCTCCAACATGGCACGTAGCCCATCCCTCACAGCTTGGTGCCCACTACCAGATGTCTGCCGTGGAATGTACATGGGTTGCTGACCAGCGGAAGGCCAAGCTAGTACATGCTTAGATCAACAGGCCCCCACATGGATATCTGCTTTCTCCAAGAGCTCCAATTAACTCAGGCAACTACCTACCACGTCCATGCAGTATGGTGGGCTGAGACTCATGCGACCTTCTACTTCAACTACACTCAAGGGACTGCTATACTCCTGCACAAAGGGCTGCCCTGGCATCTGCGACAGGCAATATGCAACACAGACAGGCAAAATGTCCTCGTTGCTGGCACACTCCACATGAACCCAGTCATCTTGGCTTCAATCTATAGCCCTAACACGGACAGCCCAGGGTTTTTTGCTGAAGGTTGCCACCTTATCTCCAAAATGGGACTGGGAGCTCTGATCTGAAGGGACTATTTCAATATTTCCTGGACCATGCGGGAGACCACTCCAGCGAATCTAGACCACCCAGTCCTAGTGCAGCTTCACATGCTCATACGCGACAATTGCCTGTCTTCTATCTGCCGGCTGAGGCACACGGACAGCGTAGAGGGCACTTGCATCACAGCAGCTCATGGTCTAGAATAGACTACTGGCTGCTTACATGAGATGCCATCACCTGGGCATCTAATGCAACACATTTACCCAGCACTCTCTTAGATCACCACCCAGTCTTGCTAGAGCTCTCCCCACTGCTGGTCACACCGCAAGCTTTCTCCTGGTGTTTAGCCCATAATGCCCTACGCAACCCGGTGTTTAGGGATGAAGTTCGAACAGCAATCATTGACTAATATGCCCAAACGAGGGTTCAGTAACATCACCGTTAACATTATGGGAAGTCTTTAAAGTCGTTATCCGCTGAATCTGCATCGCAAAACAGTCAGGCATTCTGTTAGAAAGAACTCAGACTATGCCTTCCCAAAGGATCAACGCAAAAATCAAAATAGACAGCATGTCTCCATCTTGATCCACCTGGTCTCTAAGAATAGCTTGTTCTTCAAAGACCTTGGCACACCGACTTTGCCAAAGACATTTGTAGAACTACAAAATGCACATAATCTGGAAAACATTAAATTTGATAGCTTCCTCAAACTAAAGGTCGCATTGAAAAAGAATCTTACACCACACAACTTAGACTTAATCCCTACTTCTCAAATTATTCAAAACATCTTACGCTGCATCCTCAATTTTTTTAATCATTGAACTCCACAAATGCCAACAAAAGAGTCACATTGGAGATTCAAGCTAAATGGATGCAGTCATTCTCTGTCTCCTCTAACACTACCATAAAAAGTTGGGCTGGAAGAAAATCTGGACTTACTCTCTTAAAAACAAAATCTACCCCACTCTCTCACAATGCAAATACTGGATATTACATAAAACCTTTCGCACCCCCAAAAAATTACCAAAGTAGGGCTTCTTGAATAAGATATTTGCTGGACCTGACGGAATTCCCCTGGGACTCTCTCATACGATATTTAACTGCAATAAGCTACCTTTGTATCAATAACAATAAAATACTTTGAAATGAAAAAGAAATGGGGGTCTCTAGTTGGCAATGGCTTGCACCCTGTCGAAGTAGGGATCCTTATTCTAGTCAGGCTAAGAAGTCACACAGCCAAGAGAACCCCTGCTCACCCCCTTGGTAGCTTGGCACGAGCAGTCAGTTCTATCTCATAGGTAATTTGTAAGCACTTGTACATACCCACAGAGTAACATAGTGAAAACACTACAAAACGACACCACACCAGTGTAGAAAAAAATCCAATATTTATCTGAATAAAACTTGACCGAAATAACAAAAATCCAACATACACAAGATATCACTTTTAAAAGGTTTGAAATAGGTCAGTCCATAGGAAACTATTGATGCGTCACTTTTATCACAAAGTACCTTGTAAGTGTCAAAATCAAAGACGAAAACAGGTGCACGGGAGGTGCTGGAAAAGCAAAGCAATGCGTCAATTCCTTACTCCCAGGGTTGGAGATGGGTCGATTCCTTACTACAAGTGGAGGTGATGCGTTGATTACTTACTGCAGCACAGGGGAGGTGATGAGTCGATTCCTTAATCGGAGGGTAGATGATGCGTCGATCTCCGGACACGGGGCCTCTGTTCCTTACTGCTGGGCTACATCGATGAAGAACTTGGTGCAAAGGTATGATGCGTCGAAAAACCAGACGCGCTGGATCATTGTGACAGTGGCAAAACAGGCGCTGTGTCTATTTCCCAGCCACAAAGCAGGTGATGCATCGATTTCTTCGGCCGCACAGCAGGGCTTGTGTAGGGGTCAGAGTGGGTGCCAAGGGCGCCAGTGACACGGTCCTCAGGACTCGTGCTGCGGCGATCTTCCAGTCGCATGGCAGGTGATGCGCAGATTCTTTGCCCGTACTACGGTGATGCATTGGTTTTTCGAACGCATGGCGATTTTGGGTCTGAAAAAAACAGGTGCTGGAGGTCGATGCATGGATTTTCTTAATCCTTTGCAGCAAAAACCACATCCAAGGGCCCAGAACTGGAATTTGCACCACTTGGCAAGTCAGAACTCCCAGCAGAGGAGTTCAGGGTCTGCAGATGAAGTCTTTGATGGCCCTGAGACTTCTTAACAGAAGGCAAGCACACACAAGTCCTTGGAAAACCTTGGCAAGCAGGATGTAGAAAGCAACGTCCAGTCCTTTCAATGGCCAAGACAGAAGCAGCAGGTCAACACAGCAAAGAAGTCGTCCATCCGGACAGCTTTTCGAGCTCTTCTACTTGGCAGAATGTCCTCTTAGTTCATAAGTGTTCTGAAGTTATGGTGTCCCAGCTCCAGTACTTATACCAGTTTCTGCCTTTGGAGTAGGCAAACTTCAAAGGAAAGTCTTTGTAGTGCATAATATCCTGCCTTTCCCGGACCTGGCTCCAGACAGACTACGGGGGGTGGAGACAGCTTTGTGTGAGGACAGGCACAGCCCTATTCAGGTGTCGGTGACAACTATTCCCACCACTCTAGCTCAGGAAGATCCATCAGCCTGGTGATGGGCCATCCGGATATGCAGGGCACTACTCAGCTCCCTTTGTGTGAATGTCTAGAGTGAATGCAAAAGCAGCTCAACTCTCACATTCCCTCAGACACGGATTCCACAGGCAGGCAGGCAGGGACACAGGATGGTAAAGCAAGACAATGCCCACTTTCTAAAAAAATAAGATATCTAGCTGACCGTTTGCGATGCTGCCAATTATTTAAACAGACTCAGACCAAAATCTGCAAGTATGATGGTCTACATCATTTAATTATTCAATGTTTTCAATTAATACTTGTTAGAACTGGGGGTCTATAGTTGGCAGAGGTAGGTACCTTTGACCAAATAGGGACCCTTGCTTCTACGTCAGGGAAAGGAGATTACACTACTGGATAACCCCTGCTCACCCCCTTGGTAGCTTGGCACGAGCAGACAGGCTTATCTCAGAGGCAGTGTGTTAAGCATTTGTGAACACATACAGTAATACAGTGAAAACACTACAGATGGACACCACACAGGTTTTATAAAAATAAGTATTCTTTATATAGACTTAACACAAGACCACAAATGACAAACATCCACAATACTGTAATCAAAAATAATACTTCAAGATGGTAGAAATAACTCAAAAATAGGTTATTCCCTTAAAAGCAGTCTTTAGCAGCAGATCACCCCAACTGGAGTTATCACGACGTCGAGGTCAAAGAAATCCCAAAGTACGGCGCCGACCGCGAGGTGCGCGGCGTCGGGCCCGGAGTCAAAACAGACCCACAAAGAACAGTACCTTGGGAAAAGCGAAAACAAAGACAGCTCACGGCGTCGGGGAGATGCGGCGTCGTTGGCGCTGTCGGTTCCTTGCTTTGGGGGAGGCGATCCGTCGGGTCCTCGATGCTTGCTCAAAGCAGGGGATGCATCTGTTCCTTACCGGAGAGGAGGTGACGTCGCGATGGCGCCGAAACAACGGTT
This sequence comes from Calotriton arnoldi, assembly GCA_963921515.1. Classification (NCBI taxonomy): domain Eukaryota; kingdom Metazoa; phylum Chordata; class Amphibia; order Caudata; family Salamandridae; genus Calotriton; species Calotriton arnoldi. The sequence goes on along the minus strand of CAWUFW010003468.1, from coordinate 341,186 downwards.
CCGTACGAGGTCACGATGTCAATGGATTCTTGACCACCCGCGTCGAGGATCGGCTCCGCGATGATGTCGGCTTCGGAGTCGATGCGGCAGAGCAGAAGGCATCGGGCCTACGTCGCAAGTCGGAGCAGCGCTCACGGCTTATGGCAGGTTACGATGTCGCTCGCTGGCGTCGATGTGGCACGGCGGCTGACGTCGGGTCTACGGTGTAAGTCGGAGCAGCGCTCACGGCTTCGATGCAGAGTACGGCGTCGCTCGCCGGCGTCGGTGTTGCAATTTCCTTCTGTAGCAGCTAGAACAGCAAGTTCCAGCTGCAGGCAAGCAGAAGGGGTGACGTCTTTGTATCCCTGAGACTTCAGACAGGAGGCATGCTCAAATTCAAGCCCTTGGAGAAATATTCTGCAAGATGATGAAAGTTCTTTGAAAGTTCCTTCTCCTTTCCTTGGCAAAGAAGACCACTACAGGTCAACCCGGAAAACAGCACACTGGCAGAGGGGCAGTCCAAACTCCTGCAGCTTCCTTGGTTCTTCTCCTTGGCAAAGGTTCGTCTTGTTGTTCCAGAAGTGATCTAAAGTCTTGGGGTCTGGGTCCCCATATTTATACTACTAAATTCTTTGTCCTCTGAAGGCAGAGGGGCCTTTACCTGGCCCAAACCAGTTCTGTGCAGTCCTGGAGCACTTTGTTTACAGGACTCCTTCTTTCCTTTGACAGTGTGGGCCAGGGACATCAGACGCACCACAAGAGGTGGAGCCAGCCTTGTGGAAGGCAGGCACAGCCATATTCAGACCCAGGTGCAACTCCTCCCACCACTCTACATGCAGATGGGTCTATTCATCCCTGTGCCGACTCACCCGGTCTCCTGGAGTCCCCCCCAGCCCCTGTCACTAACAAACCAGACATGGAATACACAACCTAGCAGAGGCAGGCTTGGTCAGTTAGGCAAGAAAATACCTACTTTCTAAAAGTGGTATTTTCAAACATAGAATGTTAAAACCAACTTTACTAAAAGATGTATTTTATCATTCGGAGTTCAGGCATACTAAACTCGAATTTCTACCATGTTCCCTGGGTCAGTTAGGATTAAAAGATGTTAAAATCAAACTGCCCATTCTGGTCAATGGGGACAGGTAGGGTTGCAATAGTGAAAAACGAAAATGGCTGTAATTCACTATTAGGACATGCCACACACACCAGGGCATGTCCTACCTTATACTTACAATGTACCCTGCCCTTGGGCCTACCTTAGGGGTGTCTGATATGAAGATAAGGGAAGGTTTAGGGACTGGCAAGTGGGTGCACTTGCCAAGTCGACATGGCAGCCCCAGACTGCACACAGGCTCTGCAATGGCAGGCCTGAGACACACTTTACAAGCTGCTTCTGTGGGTGGCACAACCAGTGCTGCAAGCCCACCAGCAGCATTTGATTTACAAGCCCTGGGCCCACATGGGGCACTGTACTAGGGTCTGACAAGTAAAATCAAATAACCCAATCATGGAGTCACTAATCAATACATCAATTTAACATAGGGAGCACTTGCACTGTGGCACTGAATAGCAGTGGCACAGTGCCCAAAGCATCTAAAACCAGCAAACAGATCAAAAACAGAGGAGGCAATCAGAAAAAAGTGGAAGGGAGACTCACGCCAATGGTACCAGGTCTAACACGTGTCCCCTCCAGCTGAAATGTGGGGAGAACTACCCTTCCCCTTGGGAGTTCTCATCACTAAGGCGGAAAAATCTGGACAGACCATCAGCATTGGCGTGTTCTGTACCAGGGCGGTGTTCCACCGTAAAGTCCATCCCCTGTAGGGAAATGGACCACCTCAACAACTTTGGGTTCTCACCCCTCATCTGCATCAGCCATCTGAGGGGCCTGTGGTCTGTCTGAACCCGGAAGGGAGTCCCAAACAGGTATGGTCTCAACTTCTTCAGTGCCCAGACCACAGCAAATGCCTCACGCTCAATTGCACTCCACCTCTGTTCTCGTGGAAGTAACCTCCTACTGATGAAGGCTACAGGTTGGTCTAGGACCTCTTCATTAATCTGTGATAGAACAGCCCCCACACCATGCTCTGAAGCGTCCGTTTGAACAATGAATTCCTTTGAGAAGTTGGGCGCCTGAGGCACGGGTGCTGTGCACATGGCAGTCTTCAGGGCGTCAAAAGCTTTCCGACAGGTGTCAGTCCAGTTCACTTTCTTGGGCTGCTTCCTGGAAGTCAGCTCAGTCAGGGGTGCAACAATGTTGCATACCCCTTGACAAACCTCCTGTAGTACCCCGTGAGTCCTAAAAAGGCTCTCACCTGTGTCTGAGTCTTTGGGGGTTCCCATGCCAGGATGGTATCAATCTTGGGTTGTAGGGGTGCCACCGGGCTGCTCCCTACCTGGTGCCCCAAGTACACCACGGAACCCTGCCCGATCTGGCACTTACTCGCCTTGATCGTGAGGCCTGCCTTTCGCAGTGCCATCAACACTTCCCAGAGGTGGCACAGATGTTCTTCCCAACTGGCGCTGAACACTGCGATGTCATCCAGGTAGGCGGCACTGAACGAGTCCAGTCCAGCCAACACCTGGTTGACCAACCTCTGAAAGGTGGCAGGGGCATTCTTCATCCCAAAGGGCATAACCCGGAATTGGTAGTGCCCATCTGGTGTGGAGAATGCTGACCTCTCTTTGGCCCCATCAGTTAAGGCGATCTGCCAGTACCCAGACGTCAAATCAAACGTGCTGAGGTACCGTGCAGCCCCTAACCGATCAATGAGCTCATCAGCTCTGGGGATGGGGTGCGCGTCAGTCCTGGTGACTGAATTGAGTCCTCGGTAGTCCACACAGAACTGGAGTTCGGGTGTGGCACCAGGCACGGCAGCCTTTGGGACCAAGACAGTGTAATATACATCCCTAGGCAATTATAAGTTTATGAATGTTGCAAATCTATAGATATATACGTCTCTTCAGTACATCTTATTTATGAACTCAGTGTAACAATCAATAGAAAAAATACAAAGGTAGATTATTCTAATTAAAAAAGGTATCTTTATTACAATTTTAAAATCAATTCAGAACACATATCAAGCTATACTGTGTATCTAATTGACCTGTGCATACATATATTCAATCATATAAAAACAGTCACATATCCAAGACCACTGGGCTGGCCCAAGGACTGTGAGAGGACTCAAATCACCCCTAAGGCAAACATCTTGGAGACTTCCTCCTTGATGTAAGCTCTGACCTTGTCAGTCACTCTGTAAGCCTTGTTCTTCACAGGAGGACTGTCCCCAGTGTCCACATCATTGATGCACCACTCAGTGACACTAGGAATCAGGGAAAACAAATCAGAGAATTGTCCCAACAGTTGGCGACAATCTTGCTGCTGATCAGGGGTCAGTGTGGCAGAGAGGTTGACACCATCCACTGACCCATCTTGCTCTGTTGCAGACAGGAGTTCAGGAAGAGGCTCAGTCTCCTCCTCCATTCCATCACCTGTTGCTAGGAGCATGCCCACTTTGGACCTTTCTAAGTGTGGCTTCAGGCGGTTAACATGCAGGACCCGCAAAGGGTTACTTGGAGACCGCAAGTTCACCAGGTAGGTGACATCACTCTTGCGCTCCACCACCTCAAATGGTCTGGTCCACCTGCCCTGGAGCGCACAAGGCTCTACAGGGGCCATGACCCAAACTTTCTGTCCAGGTTGAAGCTCAATCAGAGTGGCATTCTGATCGTACCACCGCTTCATCTCTTCCTGGCTGGCTTCCAGATTCGCCTCAGCGAGTTGCCTGAATCGCCTGGTCTGGTTCCTGAAGGCCAGCATGTAACTGTATACATCCTGGGGAGGTTTCCTGGGAGATTGCTCCCAGCCTTCCTTGACCAGACTCAAAGGTCCTCTTACCGGGTAACCATAGAGCAGTTCAAAGGGACTGAACCCTAAGGACTTCTGTGGCACCTCACGGTAAGCAAACAGAAGGCATGGCAAGAGGACGTCCCACTTATGCCTCATAGGTTCCTCAAGACCCATTATCATGCCTTTGAGGTTCCGGTTGAATCTCTCAACCAGCCCATTACCTTGGGGGTGGTAAGGAGTGGTGAACTTATAAGTAACACCGCACTCCTGCCACACAGACTTCATATAGTTGGATATGAAGTTTGTACCACGGTCTGACACCACCTCTCTGGGGAACCCCACACGGGAGAAAATCCCCATCAGTGCACGTCCCACCACGGGGGCCGTCACTGTCCTGAGCGGGATGGCTTCCGGGTAGCATGGTCCACCAAGACCAGGATAAACCTGTTGCCCATGGCTGTCTTGGGGTCCAGTGGCCCCACAATGGCAATGCCCACCCGTTCAAAGGGGGTATTGACTACAGGGAAAGGTTGGAGAGGAGCCTTGTGCTTCCTTCCACTTTTCCCACTTGCCTGGCAAGTTTGACAAGTCCTACAATGAGTGTCTGAACTCTTCCGCATCTGGTGCCAATGAAAGTGAGAGGCAAGCCTTTCAAAGGTCTTGTTCTGCCCCAGATGTCCAGCTAAAGGTACATCATGAGCCAAACCCAGTAGGAAGGCTCTGAAGCGCTGGGGTACCACCAGCACACGGGCTGACCCAGGCTCAGCAACCTTAGGCTCGCTATATAGGAGGTCGTTCTCCCAGTAGATCCAATGTGATCCAGACTGATCACCTGCTGCCTGGGCTGTGGCCTGTTGCCGCAAACCCTCAAGAGAAGGGCACTTCCTTTGTTCTGCACAAAACTCCTCCCTGGAGGGTCCTCCTTCTTGCTGCCAATGGGTCAGCTCAGGCAGGTCCCCCAGTTCAGCAACTTGCTCCCCTGTAGGTTCCAGGGCATCCCTCCCCCTCAAGGTCTGCCTCCTCCTGGACCGTAGGAACAATGGGGGCTGGTTTCCCGTGCCCCCTACCTCTTCTGTTTAAGGCAGGTTCCTGGGCCATACTTTCAGGCTCCAGGATCTCTTGAACACCCTTACTGGCTGCCATAGACCTAGTGGTCACACACGCCCACTCAGGCAGACCCAACATCTCCAAATGAGACTACTTCTCCACCTTAGCCCAAGGGGAGCTCTCTAAATCATTGCCCAACAGACAATCCACAGGAATGGCTGGCCTCACAGCAACTTGGAGAGTACCCGAGACCCCCCCACCACTCAAAGGGAACTTGAGCCACCTCACACTGGCTCTGCGAGTTGTCCGCGGCAACTACAGGGAAGAATGCATGAGGGATAACCTGCTCCTTGGACACCAACGGGCAATTGACAGCTGTCACACTAGCCCAGGTGTCCCTCGGAGCCTCCACCCTATGGCCATTGATGGTCACCCACTGCCTGTATTTCTTAGTGTTATCAGGCAGCTGGGTCTTAGGGACCATCTCAAAGTCTCCTAAAGAGACAAGGGACATTTCTGCGGGACCCCACCCAACTTGGGCACCCATCTCCTCCCCTCCCAGGGCTACACTCGCCATCTGACGGGGTGGTGCACATGGTGGTGCTTTGGAATCCTTTATGGGACATTGTGCATCATACCAACGGTGGCCCACTTGACCACACGTAAAGCACTTGTAGGGGCCCCTCTGAACAGGTTTACCTGTCGGGGCCTCTTGCTTCTTCTCAGGGGGAGGCTGGGAACCCTTCCCTTGGTTCCCTTGGGAATTACTTTGGGGCCCTTTCTGGATCTCCCTCTGTTTACCCTTGTCCCCCCATTCTTCTGCTGGGGACCCTGCCCACTCTTGGCTGAGTCTCCCACATGACCCTTGTGGACCCTGGTACTGACCCAGCGGTCCGCCTCCTCAGCAAGCTTCCTAGGGTTAGTTAACTTGCCATCAATAAGGTGCTGGCGTAGCTCTGGAAAACAATTAGCAGACAAGTGCTCCCATGCAAACAAATCATAGAGCGCTTCAAAAGTATCCACTTTGCTACCCTTCACCCAACCATCCATAGCTCTGCAAAAGAAAGGTACATATTCTACCAAAGTAGTTGCCTCCAGTTTCTTACAATTCCTGAACCTCCGTCTATAGAGTTCAGGGGTCAAACCATACCTTGTCATCAGGGCTTCCTTCATGTGGGCATAAGACATCCTATTCTCACTGGGTAGGTCTAACAAAGTATCCCTCCCCTCACTCACAAAGCGGCCCCACAACCCAGCTCCCCAATCCTTCTCAGGGACCTGGTGGGCCAACATTGCTATCTCATAGGCTGCAAACCACTGCCCAATATCCTCATGCTTATGGAAATCTTTGATGACATCTTTGGGGATATATACCCTGCCTTCTGAAGGCACAGATGGTGCGCTGCCACCAGAGGGATTGATCTCTAAGCCATTTGCCTTGATCTCTAACTCCCTCAACATCCTTTCATGCTCCATTCTCATTCTCTCTCTCTCCAAGGACAACCTGTTATTCTCTATTTCCCTCTGACCCTCCATCTTAAGCTTAGCCATCTCCAGCTTGTGCATCCTATTTCTTTCCCGGTCTTCCAGCTCTCTGGGGGACAGGTCTTTGGAAGAGACGCTACTGCCATGTGGGGATGGTACCCCTCCCCTAGCTGGAAACTCTGGCCTATCCAGTTGCCCATCTGCATCCCCAGCTGGCTCCACCACCAACTCAGGGGCATTTCTTGCTTCTACCCAGGCCCTCAGCGCCTTTTGGTAGTCATCCTTTTTGGAAATGCCTGGTGTAGCAACTTTCAATTTCTTGCAGAGATGCTTGAGCTGTTTCAAAGTGTAGGTATCCAACCTCTCTTCCTCAAAATCTAGATCCATAGATGCAACACATGCTGGTCTACTCATGGCAGTAAGAATTGGCAGTTCTCAGGAAAAAAATAACAGTCCAAGCAAAAAAAGAATTCTACCAAAAAAAAAGTATGTGGTTGCGTTTGGTCTGCACTCACTAGTAGTGTACACCAATTACTGTATATGAGTCACAAATGCAAGTCCAGAATCCTCACCGCTGACCACCAATGTTAGAACTGGGGATCTCTAGTTGGCAGAGGTAGGTACCTTTGACCAAATAGGGACCCTTGCTTCTACGTCAGGGAAAGGGGATTACACTACTGGATAACCCCTGCTCACCCCCTTGGTAGCTTGGCACGAGCAGACAGGCTTATCTCAGAGGCAGTGTGTTAAGCATTTGTGAACACATACAGTAATACAGTGAAAACACTACAGATGGACACCACACAGGTTTTATAAAAATAAGTATTCTTTATATAGACTTAACACAAGACCACAAACGATAAAAATCCACAATACTGTAATCAAAAATAGTACTTCAAGATGGTAGAAATAACTCAAAAATAGGTTATTCCCTTAAAAGCAGTCTTTAGCACCAGATCACCCCAACTGGAGTTATCACGACGTCGAGGTCAAAGAAATCCCAAAGTACGGCGCCGACCGCGAGGTGCGCGGCGTCGGGCCCGGAGTCAACACAGACCCACAAAGAACAGTACCTTGGGAAAAGCGAAAACAAAGACAGCTCACGGCTTCGGGGAGATGCGGCGTCGTTGGCGCTGTGCGGCGTCGGTTCCTTGCTTCGGGGGAGGCGATGCGTCGGGTCCTCGATGCTTGCGCAAAGCAGGGGATGCGTCTGTTCCTTACCGGAGAGGAGGTGACGTCGCGATGACGCCGAAACCACGGTTCCGTACGAGGTCACGATGTCGATGGATTCTTGACCACCCACGTCGAGGATCGGCTCCGCGATGATGTCGGCTTCGGAGTCAATGCGGCACAGCAGCAGGTGTCGGGCCTATGTCGCAAGTCGGAGCAGCGCTCACGGCTTATGGCAGGTTACGATGTCGCTCGCTGGCGTCGATGTGGCACGGCGGCTGGCGTTGGGTCTTCAGTGTAAGTCGGAGCAGCGCTCACGGCTTCGATGCAGAGTACGGCATTGCTCGCCGGCGTCGGTGTTGCAATTTCCTTCTGTAGCAGCTAGAACAGCAAGTTCCAGCTGCAGGCAAGCAGAAGGGGTGAAGTCTTTGTATCCCGGAGACTTCAGACAGGAGGCAAGCTCAAACTCAAGCGCTTGGAGAAATATTCTGCAAGATGATGAAAGTTCTTTGAAAGTTTCTTCTCCTTTCCTTGGCAATGAAGACCACTGAAGGCCAACCCAGCAAACAGCACACTGGCAGAGGGGCAGTCCAAACTCCTGTAGCTTCCTTGGTTCTTCTCCTTGGCAAAAGGTTTGTCTTGTTGTTCCAGAAGTGATCTAAAGTCTTGGGGTCTGGGTTCCCATATTTATACTACTAAATCCTTTGTCCTCTGAAGGCAGAGGGGCCTTTACCTGGTCCAAACCAGTTCTGTGCAGTCCTGGAGCACTTTGTTTACAGGACTCCTTCTCTCCTTTGACAGTGTGGGCCAGGGACATCAGACGCACCACAGGAGGTGGAGCCAGCATTGTGGAAGGCAGGCACAGCCCTATTCAGACCCAGGTGCAACTCCTCCCACCACTCTACATGCAGACTGGTCTATTCAGCCCTGTGCTGACTCACCCTGTCTCCTGGAATCCCCCCCAGCCCCTGTCACTCACAAACCAGACATGGAATACACAACCTAGCAGAGGCAGGCTTGGACAGGTAGGCAAGAAAATACCTACTTTCTAAAAGTGGTATTTTCAAACACAGAATGTTAAAACCAACTTTACTAAAAGATGTATTTTATCATTCTGAGTTCAGGCGTACTAAACTCGAATTTCTACCATGTTCCCTGGGTCAGTTAGGATTATAAGATGTTCTAATCAAACTGCCCATTCTGGCCTATGGGGACAGGTAGCCTTGCAATAGTGAAAAACGAAAATGGCTGTAATTCACTATTAGGACATGCCACACACACCAGGGCATGTCCTACCTTATACTTACAATGCACCCTGCCCTTGGGCCTACATTAGGGGTGTCTGATATGAAGATAAGGGAAGGTTTAGGGACTGGCAAGTGGGTGCACTTGCCAAATCGACATGGCAGCCCCAGACTGCACACAGGCTCTGCAATGGCAGGCCTGAGACACACTTTACAAGCTGCTTCTGTGGGTGGCACAACCAGTGCTGCAAGACCACCAGCTGCATTTGATTTACAAGCCCTGGGCCCACATGGGGCACTGTACTAGGGTCTGACAAGTAAATCAAATAACCCAATCATGGAGTCACTAATCAATACATCAATTTAACATAGGGAGCACTTACACTGTGGCACTGAATAGCAGTGGCACAGTGCCCAAAGCATCTAAAACCAGCAAACAGATCAAAACACAGAGGAGGCAATCAGAAAAAAGTGGAAGGGAGACTCACGCCAATGGTACCAGGTCTAACAATACTCTTTTGTATGTTCACAAGACAGTTTTGGACTACACTTCACAATTACATAACATCAAGACAAACTAACAAAAAACATCAAAACAATGTTCAAAATGGCAAATAAATGTAAATAAATAAATGTAGATCCAGTATTTGTATAGCGCGAACAGTTATCCGAAGGCATCCCGGCGCTGGGGGCCGTCGGGAGGATTAAGCAAGCTATTGCCCAGAGTCACATGGTGCTGGGCTGACCTGACGCCGGTGATCGAACCGTGAGCCCCAGATTCCAGCGTCAGTCACCCTGCCGCGGCGCCACACCTCTTCCCTCAATGTAAACTGTTACCAGTCAAGACAAACAAGGTAACCCACATTTCAATCAATTACAATTTTAGTTTAACAAGCTGGGGTTACCAACCATTGGGGGTAAAACATTTGGCACAACAGAGGAATTGTACATTTTGAACTCATTATTCCCCTTTGTTGCTATGCATATTTTTATGAGAAACTCTTCCCCTGGTGGTGAAGCGTGCCAACGCGTTTCGAATCCCACTATATTTACAGGGATTCTCTTCAGGGCTGTGACTGGATTCTGTAAGTCCAATAAAGAAAAGGATATTTTTAAAGTTGCCCTCCTTGTCCACTAGAGTTATAAGGCTCTTAGGAGTAAACAACAAAGGGGTCTGTACCTGTTATTGAGTTTGAAAATCACTTCTTCGTGATTGTGAGTAGCCCGATTTACACACGTTGCTGACCGATTGGCCTGAAACATGAACGGGTGTTACAAAGTTAAAAACAACTTAATTGAAAGTGAAAACTGTAGTAGACAGTAAGTACTGACTATTTGACTTAGTTATAGGGTCTTTGGTTGTAGAACAAGCTAAGAATTTTCTGGACGGATTGTTAGTTCAGAGCGCTTCATGTAAATGGTGAAGCCGTGTTGAGCGTTCAGATATTCTGAAAACGCGTGTCGATTTTCCTGAAACGACAGACGCGTGAAACAGTTATTGAAATGATCATCCGCCCATGATTCAAGATAGTTTTACCGAACGTCGATGTTATATAACCTTTGACTTACTTCACAACACTCTTGTGCGGCTGTTAACCTAGTTCGTGCAGCTTCTGTGGGCAGCGCGGAGTTTAATTAGTTCATGCGTTATTGTTGTCAGTGGCTGCAAAGCCGTGAAATGCGTTCGGATTTCTGAAGACTCGTGTCAATTTTTTCTGAAATGACAGGCGCGTAGGGCAGTAGTTTAACTTAACATCATCATATTTTTAAAGAATAGTTTCGCCGGGAGGCGTTGTTGCAAGACAGTCGACTTACATGAAAAACGTTCGTGCAGCCATTAATCAGATTCCTGCAGCTTCTGTCTGCAGCGCGGGGTTGTGTCAGCTCAGCTGTTCTCGCCTGAAATGTCAGATGTTTAAATCTCCGGGATACAACTTCCGGTTTGCAGGGCCGATGTTTGTTGCTCACGAGTGCTCTAGAAGTGGATGCTGGGAAATGTAGTGCATCTCATTGATCGTTTCATTAACAACTGTTTCATTGTATTCAATGGTATTTAAAGATCGTTGATGCGTATGTCCCTGATATTTCAGACATCTCATTTATGCCAGATATGGCGCTGTTAAACTTTAGTATAAGGTAGGCTTCCTTTTGTAATAGAGTCGCTTCGACATCTCCACCTCTAGGCATCTGTTTCACGACACATAGAACAGTCCATTTTTTGTCTTTTTCACTGTGGTTGCCCTGTGTGAAATGACTGACCATAGGAGCATTCAATGCTTTTGTGCAAATTCTGGATCGGTGTTGTACAATTCGTAGTCGGACCTCTTGGTTGGTTTTTCCGATGTATAGTTTGCCACAAGGGCAAGTGATTGCATAAACAAAGTTCTTCGTTTTGCAGTTTGAGAAGGACTGGTGGACCCATTTAATGTTGTTATGTTCAAATATAGATCCTTCACAAGTAGTTTCACAAGATACGCAGTTTCCACACTTATGGTGGCTTTCGATTGGTTTGAGGTTCCACTGAGAGCGTACGTCCTGCTTTTTGGTGACTGATGTACAGTCAGCCCTCACCAGTTGCTGTCCAATACTCGTATCTTTCTTCATGGCAAACAACGGCCGTTCAAAGGGACATTCTAGGTTTTGAAGCAGGTGCCAGTTTTTTAGGATTATTTGACGGAATTTGTTCGTGTGTGGTCCAAAAGTGGACACACACACACACCAATTTCTCCATTGGTTCCTTAACTCTCTTAGACAAACGGCATTCTCTCGGTGTGAACCATGCCCTACGTTTTGCTTGCTTTAGCACTTTTTAGGGTAACATCTTTCCCTCAATTGTTCACAAAGAGCCGTTGCGTGGACCTCAAAATCCTCCTTCCGTGAACAGTTTCATCTGATCTTTAGTAGCTGGCCATACGGCAAATTATCCCAGAGATTCCTGGGATGTGAACTTTTGTAGTGGAGGATCGTATTCCTGTCAGTTGGTTTACGATGTAAAGTAGTCCTTAGTTCTTCATTTATGGGTCTTACCACCACGTCGAGGAATGTTAGGGAGGTCTTGCTCTTCGTCACGGTGAATTTAATGTCTGGGTGTCTTGTGTTGAGCCAATCAAAAAATTCCATTAACATCAAGTCAGGGCCATCCCAAAGGCACCAGATGTCATCAATATAGTGGTACCATTTTATAAGATGTTGCTGGAAGGGATTATCATTGGAAACAAATTTCTCTTCAAACCGGGCCATAAAGAGTACCGCCATCTCCGGAGCGAAGGGACATCCCATCGCGGTCCCCTTCGTTTGGATGTAGAATTTTTCTTCAAACTTAAAATAGTTCTTCTTTAATGCCACTGATGCGAGTTGCAGAATTAATTCAGTGGGTACCTGGTGTGGTTTTTGACGGGTTTCAAGATACACTTCAAGTGCTTCAAGGACCTCGTCTTGGGGAATTTGTGTGTACAATGACACAACGTCAAATGAAATGAGCCATTGGTTCATGGAGTCAAATTCAATCTTATTAATTAAATCCATCGTGTCCCTCAAATATGAGGGGACTTGCTGAAGGAAAGGTTTTAAAAAGGTATCCACATATTTGGAGATCGGCTCCAGTAATGAGTCACGCCCTGATACAATGGGTCTTCCCGGTGGGTCCAATAGCTGCTTATGACTCTTTGGTAAGAAGTACACTCGGATGATTTTTGTTCAAGAACTCGTATTCCTTGGGTCCTAGTATTCCAATTTCGAGCCCTTATGTGAAAATAGGCTTGATGGCTTCCTGTATTTCTCGTGTGAGGTCATCTTTTACATTTCTGTAGCAAACATTATTCTGAACCTGCTTGCGTCCTTCCTTAAGGTACTTCTCTTTTGGCCAAAGGACTAATGCTCCCCCCTTATCGGCCGGTTTGATTACAATTGAGTTGTCTTGATTGAGATCCGCCAAGGCCTTACGTGTTGTGCTGTTATGTTACTCGGTTTAAAGGACTGTTTATTCTCAAGTTGTTGTATTGAAGATAGCACTACTTGTTCAAAAGCTGTTATTTGTTTTGGGATAGTGTGGGCCGGAGGGACAAACTTCGACTTATTTGCCAAGACAGACACTTCTTTAGGGGTTGTATTCTCCTTATTATGGAAAAAAGCTTTCAGTCTAATTTTTCGAAAAAACTCCACGGCCTTAATTTTTAGTCGAGGCAAGTCTGGTTTCCGTTTGGGTACAAATTTCAAGCCTAACTCAAAGACCGAGATTTCATCTGTAGTCAATCTTTTGTTGGATAGATTCAAAATCGGAGATAGGGCTACGATTTGCAGAATTGGCGCCTGGTCCTCATTTCCATGGCTGTGTTTTAAAGCCCACCGTGGTCTTTTGTTGGCCCTTCTCTAAAAAAGTGTTCTGCCTTTGTTGATTTCTATTTGATGAACCCTCACCAGGATCTGAGTCTCCCATTGAATCAGAGGAGGAGGTTTCAGAAAATGAAAGGAACCTGTTTTTGGATCTTCCTCTATATTCTGATAATGCTCTTAGTGATTCAGCTCTTGTATAGAAATCCTCCTTAAGATAAGGGTATACAACCTCAATGTTAAACGTTTTCTTATCCTTCTCAAATTGTGAAGATTTATAATTAATGGTGTTATCTTTGAACGCCGTCAGTTCTTTGTAAATTTTTTCAAGCAAGTTCTTGGTTTCTGTGACTGTATGGTTGTCCTTTATAGCCTGTACTAGTTTTTCTACTTCATCCGCTTGCTGTTTGCAGATCCTCTGGGCTGTATCAATTGTATGTATCATTAGGTCACGGCTACATTTCGTGCGGATGAAGGTGAAGCCCATTTTGTACTCCGGGTCTTCAGTGAAGATGACTGGGATATTTTTAACTTGTAGACCCCAAGGTATAGTGCCTGCTTTTAGGTGTTCTAATAGGAAAAAAACATGAAGCTCAGTACGAATAAGGTTTTTGCGCAATATAGTCCATTTGTCAGACTTATTCTGCTGTTGAGCTGAAGTACTTAAAGTAATGGAGGAGAAAGGAGATGGGGCAGAAATTAAATTTTGAATATAATCTTCAGTAAATGAAAGTGTGTCCTTCTCTGACATATTCAGAAGGAATTAGGTCACTGTGACCCAGACCTTCCACAATCTAACTTTGTTTGAAGTTAAATATTATCACTTACTGTGATCAACCCTCGCGGGATAGTACCGCTCTCAACTAGTAGCTATAAAGAGGGGTGGGCCCTAATTCACACAGCGAGATTGGGCCGGTAAATACTATAAAAAGATATCTAGCTGACCGTTTGCGATGCTGCCAATTATTTAAACAGACTCAGACCAAAATCTTTAAGTAAGATGGTCTACATCATTTAATTATTCAATGTTTTCAATTAATACTCTTTTGTAAGTTCACAAGACAGGTTTGGACTACACTTCACAATTACATAACATCAAGACAAACTAACAAAAACATCAAACATTCATTTGCCATTTTGATGTAGACCATCATACTTAAAGATTTTGGTCTGAGTCGGTTTAAATAATTGGCAGCATCGCAAACAGTCAGCAAGATATCTTATTTTTATAGTATTTACCGGCCCAATCTAGCTGTGTGAATTAGGCCCACCCTCTTTATAGCTACCACTTTCTAAAAGTGGCATCTTTAAACAAGCAATTTAAAAACTAACTTCACTTAAATATGTTAATTTTAAAATGGTGAGATCAGGTACCCCAAAGTCCAAATCTCTATCTCTTCCCAATTGGAAGTTACACTTGTAAGAGGTAACAGGGCAGCTCCAATGATAACCTATGGGAGAGATATTCCTTGCAATAGTGAAAAATGAAATTAACAGTATTTCACTGTCATGACATGTAAAACACATAATTACATGTCCTACCTTTCACATAAACTGCACCCTGTCAATGGGGCTACTTTGGGCCTACATTAGGGAAGGTTTGGGCCTGGTAAGTTGGTGCACTTGCCAGGTCAACATAAAAGTTTAAAACTACCCACACAGGGACTGCAGTGGCAGGCCTGAGATATGTTTGCAGGGCTACTCATGTGGATGGCACAATCAGTGCTGCAGGTCCACGAGTAGCATTTGAATTACAGGCCCCAGGAGCACACAGTGTACTTTACTAGGGCCTTACCAGTAAATCAAATACACCAATCATGGATAACCAATCTCAATTCACAGTGGTAAAGTGCCCAGAGTTCTAAATCCAGGAACAAAGAAATGCAGCACATTGTCAAAAACAGGAGGTCAGAAGCAAAAAAGACAAGCCAAAGATGCCAGGTCTAACACATACTTAAAGCGATACACATGCAGCTGGCTCCGTTTGAGTGGGAACTCCGCTCCCTTGAACTGGAATTCTATACCACGACAAGCGTACACACCTTAGCAGCCATTCAAGAGAAACTCTCGGCATACAATGAGGAGACTAAGAGAGAAGCTCTTATTTAAACTGAGAGAGGATCGTGCGCCACTACAGCGAGGGGGATCAGCCCTAGAAGACACTTGCTAATATGCTCAGTGTTGGAAAGTGGATTATTGGTAGGGGTAAGTATGCACCTACCACTAGTAATAAAGCCACCAACACATTAAAGGTCTCAGTGATTTAGCCCCCTGCTCAACCCTTGGTAGCTGACGAGCAGTCAAGCCTCAATTAGGAGACAGGAGTGTAAAGCATTTTAAAACACCAATACATCAAATAAGTAAGACACAATACACAATAAAAATCTCACATGTATTTAAAAAAATAGGAAATATTTTTATGAACAAATAGACACTAAAGCTACAAACATCCAATGTAGGGAACCGGAGAAATGAATTTTTAAAGATTACCCACTTTATTGTGTTTAAAAACCTATAGTGCCACTATGGGACATCTAGTCACGCTTGACCAGGACAAAGCCAAAGTTTGAGGCCGACCGCGATGGAGCCCTGATCAGATACACTAAGCGGGAGGCCCGGGTCAAAATGTTTCCTTCACACTTAGAAACGTTTATGGAGCTTTTTCTTCCGACGTCACTCGACCCTCCACAGCAGGCCGGAATCGGAGATGGTTTGCCGGCTTGACTTTCTGAGAGACCCTGGTCTAATCCCAGAACTCTAGAACTTTCAGAGGGATGAACCTGAAATCCTGGCTGTGTCGCGGTTGAAGGCAGGCGGCTTGCCTCTCAACGTCAGGGTCGGTCACCTCATGGAGCTTTTTCACAAAAGTTCTCCAAACTTCAGGAGGTGCTTCCTGAAGGTATGCTTGTGAGGTTCCAAGTGTCCAAATCACCAATCCAAAGGTCTGGAATCTCCTATATGGTCTCTGGGATGCCTGGACTACAATTCCCACAATACACCTGGCCAAATCCTTAAAAGTCCACTGGACACCTCCAGGATGGGGGCTCTTGGTGGAGATGATGCAGGTGGGTTCTGTTAACCTGTAGCTTGAGGGAAGTACACTCCTTAATTCTTCTTGAAGCAAGGTACAGTGCCCAGGGCTGTAGTACCAGATTGTGCAGCAGGGACAGTCAGAGTGGAGGCCTTTGGGTGAAAATCCAGATTTCAGCAGAGCACTCCATCTCCTTGTTCTTTCAGGCAGCAGATCCGAGAGACTATGCAGCTCTCCCATATTGATTCAGTGTTCTGGTGTGACAAGCAGGGGGGCTCCTCTGTCCAATGAGATTCTGGGTACCACCCAAAAGCATGACAACTTCCTTCAAAGTGTGGCACCTTCTTGTCCCACAAAGCACTGCACTTCCAAAATCCAACATGGATGATTTCTCTCCAGAGGAGTAAGAGCTGGCTAAACCAACTCACAGTGTGCTTCATTTCCATTAGCTCTCCACCCCCCGACCTCTGCAAATTCCTGTCCTAAGCTTGCTATCTGGCTGGGGCAAAGGATGTGTGGGTAGGTACGCCTGGTACTGCTTACTGATATGCTCTCTCTTTGAGCTCAGTTTGATTTACCCAGCCCCCTCTTTATGACCTATCCTCCTCAGCCTCAGAGATCTCTCCATCAGATAACCTCTGCTCTGGCCAGGCCACTTATCACCTAATCAAAGCAGCCTGGCTAAGCCTGTTATGTCTGACCAATCTGCAGAGACCACTAGAAGGCTGGATTTTGGCTTACAGAAGAGAAAGTTCTATAACTTCTCTTCTGTACTAGTTATGATAAATTCAACAGTGGCAAGTTGTTGAGTTTATCAATACTAATTGTTTAAGTCATTGAATGATATTTAACTCCTTTCCTAGCAATAGTTATACCTAAATAAAATATTGCAATATTAGTCTATGGAGCTAAGTATCTACAATGGGGGAAAATGAAATGGGCAGTTCTTTCCTCACCAGGGCATCTAAAACATAGTTTATAAGGTCTCTGCTTATAGTTACATGGCCCCCACCTCTGGGACAACTAGGGGAGACCTTACGGGTGCCCAATATGTAAAAATAAGGTAGATTATCACTTTTAAAGTGCCCATACCACCAAAGTCGAATTTGCACCCAATTTACTATTAAGGAAAGTCTGCAAAGCCAGGCTGCCTTTAAAATGACAGCAGGCACTCAGCAGTGCACACATTCAAGTGCAGGAAATCTGCTGGGCCTCTAAACCTCCATGCCCTATTCTATACTAGAGACTTGTAGGTAGATTGCACCCCTTGGCTTATTATCTATTAGGGACTGATTGGGTCTGTCATTGCCAATTGTAAGTGTACCTTATTACATGTACTTTTTTTTAAATAACACTGGGCCTCGTTAGCAGAGCCCAGGGTACAGTCAAAGTCAGTTACCATCAGTATCATTCAGCAAAACATGGAGGTGATCAGGCCAATAGGTTGACTTTCTAAATCTCCTCGTGAGCCATGGGCTTCTACCCATGTCGTGGAGCTTATAGATGATCAACAAGGCAGGCCAACAATCCCCAATGGCCTGCTAAAAGCCATGTCATCCTTCTACTCCCAGCTTTACAATGCCACAATAGTACCAATTGTGGAGAAACTGTCACTCTATTTGGACACAATCCAGTTACTCTGCCTGGACCCGGCCCATCGCCTGTACCTGAATGCCCCCTTTACCGTGGAGAAGGTGATCCAGGTCACACAGGGCCTTCCGAGCGGCAAAGCACCAGGTCTGGATGGGCTCACTACCTCCTTCTACAAGGAATATGCTGTCCTCTTGGCCCCCCCACCTTCTGGCTGTCTAGGAGGACTCCCTGGCGTCCAGTGTGCTGCTGCCAAACCTATGAGAGGCAGTCATCACCACAATACTAAAACCTGACAAGCCTGCTAAAAGCTGCGATTCGTACGGGCTGCGTTCAATGATTAATGTCGATAACAAAATCTATGCCAAACTTCTCACTAATTGCCTACTTCCTCTGCTAACGGATATGGTTCGCCCGGACCAGTCGGGATGTGTGCTGGACCACTGCACATCTCACATTCTTCGCACAATGTTCACCCTCATGCATACTATGGACCCGCAGCTTGCTGTAGTCGCTGCTCTATTGGACGCTACAAAGATGTTTGACTCCTTGGAGTGGCCATACTTATTCCGCTTACCACCATGACTTGGTTTTCGCTCCTGGTTCATGCATCTGATGTTTTTTTTCTACACTTCACCTCATTGGGATGAATTCTGATCTATTCCCAGTCACGCCCGGGGCTAGGAAGGGATGCCCCCTATCTCAAGTCCTCTTGCTGTGGCGATGGAGCCACTGGCTGCCAGGCTATGGCAGCACCATACTTCCATTAATCAACTTCACGCCCTGAAGGATTTTGGTGTCCATGTATGCCGATAACATCACGTTATACATACGAGAACCCCAAACGAACTTGGCTTCCATCCTCCTTGCTGCAAACAGATTTGGTGGTTATTCAAGCATTCATATCAATTGGGCTAAACCTACTCTATTCCCCCTTCCTCCAGTACGCAACCATTCAAATCTGAATATTCCTTATAGAGGGCCACTGACCTAGTGTGCTACCTGGGTATATGGCTCAACCGAGACATGGACGAACTCTGGAGGACTAAATACAGCAGGGCCATAATGTAGTTAGAGAAACTGATCCCGACTTGGACCAAGCTGCCTCTCTCCAAGACTGGGAGGATCGCTATTGAGAAAATGGTTGTTTTGCCAAAATTCCTTTATCTCTTTATCAACCGCTCACTTACTACACACTTCTTGCAGCGGCTAAGCTCCAAAATGATATACCTAGTCTGGGCCGACAGGCAGCCACAGATCACATGGGACATGCTTAGCCTGCCATTCCAACAGGGAGGCCTGAATGCACTGAAAATACTCTATACGGGCACAAGCCCAATTCATTCATTTCTGGCTATATCACACACGCTTTCAGCCTCACACAGGGGTAGAAGCATACCAGGGGCCACTTGTCCCTTTTTAAAAAAAATTATAATCATGAATAAAACAAATTTCAAACATATTTTAATGTAGCTTAATTATATTCACACTGAGTTCTCCTTATCATATTGTTTTTGTTGATGAGTGTTTAAACCAGTTTAAACCATCTGACTGCCTAGGAACTTTGCCTTATACTGTATTATTACCCTGTCCTAGGAGCTCTAGAAAAGTTACAGGGGGTCCTTGATATTTTGTATTGGCCACTTGTCCCTTGGCCCAGGTGCTCTACCAGCCTTACAGACCATGGTGAGCAGAGATTAATGCGATGGAATGGGCTCACTGGGCATGGGATGGCATGTGATGTTGCGCCCAGCTGCCCAGCATTTATGCTCCTTCTATCCCACTTGCGTGTACTCCCATGCTTCCACTGTTTCAAGACGAAGGAGCCAGAGTGAGTGCCCATGGGTGGGGCATCACTAGATTTTCAGACATGTCACCGATGGTCAATGCATGTCCCCATTCGTGGCGGACGAGCACCCTTGCCCCACTGAGCTGGACTTCCTATTCTACCACCAGAACCGCACGTTGCATGACATTCCCCGTGCCACCCATGTGCTAGAACACATGTTAACAAATTCCTTCCCTCATAAACTGGTCCCTCGATTGCCTACCGTGATGCAGGGTAGGGCGACAGTGCGCACTCTGGTGGCTGCACTGCCTGGGAACTGGCACGGGCAATAGACATACTGCTGCAGGCAAACTGAAGCCCTCTCACCTACCTACAGGCTTTGACTCATTCACTGGAAATTATTACACAGGCTGTATCACACCCTGGTGCAGTTGCTTCATAAAGGGTTAGTTGAAGAAGCGCGCTGACAGATTCTCTGCCCCACAGGCCACATTTCTTCATCTCACCTGGGAGTGCCCACATGTAGCCAGCTACTGGACTGCAGTATGCAGAGACCTGACCCAGGTAACAGGCCATTTGCCACCGCAGACCCCATTAGTCAGACTTCTGGGATACCTTGAAGATGTCAACCCTGTGGTTCGGCGTCTCACCGCAATGCTATTGGTCCTAGCCAAACTATGAGTCACCATACACTGAGGCAGAAAGCCTGCACCGAAGGCTGTGACCAAGCTGCAAGATGCGGTTTATTGCCATTAGCAGCTTTACAAATACTGGAAGCTCATGCCACCGAGATCCCGCCACAAGGACATTTGGGATCCACTGTTTGCCTACTTAAGACAAAAAGAACCTAGCCCTCAGCCAGGCAAGGAGAAGGATCTGCCAGATGCAAGGCTGCCTCTTTGGCTACCAGCGCACTTGACCATTTAGTCCTTGACCACTCGCCTGACCAATACATGAGTCCTAGGGCAGAAATGAATAACGTGTCTAAATGACTTGGACATCGCTCTGATGGCATGATGTATGAATTTTTTTTTTTTTGCTAATAATTAATTCACTTCACTGCTGTGTCTCATCTGTACCCGGATTCCCTCCCTCCCACACCTTACCCTTCTGGAGGCTTTTGCCTTGTTATCTTTGTGAAACTGCCCAAAAAAACAAAAAAATTATAATAATGATAAATCAGCATTGCCAAGGCCAACGGATATGGCATTGTTAAGATGGCGCAATGTTCTTTTAACTGTAAGCGCATGCCACAAAAAATGCAAGAAACTAAAATATGCTGCTATCAACATATGATGTAACAATTTAAAATAAAACAGTGAATTATCATATGTAATTTTAATAGAATGATTGGTTCCTAGCAGACCGGACACGAGAATGTTTTCTTAACGACACAAAGAAAATATACGAATGGTTTTGAATTACTATTACACTGTAGACTTAGTTTAAACACCCAAGGATAGATTAAAAAATATTAAAGTTAGGAAAGAGAAAGCATTGGCATACTTCGGTACTAGCCTACCAGTCCAGGCTTTAAAATGCACTTCTGTTTTAGACAATATGTCCATGTGATCAGGCAAAACAACTTCACTCACATTGCAAGAGAGCGAATTGCTGAAGCGGGCTCACTCACTGCCCATGTTATATGCTGTGGTACACAGAAGCAAAATGGGAATGACAGATGCGCAGATTAATGGATGAAGAGGGCTGACGAAAAGTCCCTCTACGTAGTTGTTAGACCTGGCTTTTCCAGCGGGTTTATCCCCAGACTTTTTGCTTTTTGGCCTCCCGTTTTTGTTGGTTTTGTGATCTGGGCACTTTACCACTGCTGATCAGTGCTAAAGTGCATATGTTCTCCCTGTAAATTGTATTTGTGGATTGGTGATTCCATGATTGGCATATTTGATTTACTGGAAAGTCCCTAGTACAGTGCACTGTGTGTGCCCCCGGCCTGTAAATAAAATGCTGCTAGTGGGCCTGCAGCACTGATTGTGCCACCCATATGAGCAGCCTGTATTAGTAACTCAGACCTGCCACTGCAGTGTCTGTGAGCAGTTTGGTACTGCCATGTCGACCTGGCAAGTGCAACCTTCCCTTTTCTTACATGTCAGTTACCCCTAAGGTAGGCCCAAGGTACCCCTGTGGGCAGGGTGCAGTGCATGTGAAAGGTAGGACATGTACTGATGTGTGTGACATGTCCTGATAGTGAAATACAGTGTATTTCATTTTTCACTGTGGAAAGGCTATCTGTCCTATAGGATAGAATGGGAGTTTTTTTTTATAACACCGTATAAATATAACTTCCCATTGGGACAAGATAGAAAGATGGAGTTTAGTATGTCTGAACTCAGAATATAAAAATGCATCTTTTCGTTAAGATGATTTTTATATTGTGTATTTAAAAATACCACTTTTAGAAAGTGGGCATTTTCTTGCTTAGCCATCCTGGGTGCCTCTGCTGGTTTGTGGATTGACTGTCTGGCTTTGGAGTGACAGGGGCTGGGGATGTGCATTCTCTCAGACAGCCATCGAGGTGTCGGGGGTGGGTTTGATGTGTGTCCTGCCTTTCCTGAATGAGTCAGGGCTGGGCTGAATCGACCTGGGCTGCATTCAGAGTAGGGGAAGGAGATCCCTTTCCCACCTGAGTGGGCCTGGTCTGCCTTGGACAATGCAGTCTCCACCTCCTGCCGAGCAGCTGCACCAGAAAGGAGAGAACTGGTTTTGGCTGGGCAAAGAACTCCTCTGCCACCAGAGAACAAAGGCATATGTGATATAAGAGGTGGGGCCCAGACCCCTGAATTTTAGATTACTTCTCGGATTCAGGAGGAACCTTTGCCAAGGAGAAGAGCTGGAGAAACTGAGAAGTACTGCCCCTTTGCTGTGTGCTGTCTGGAGTTGGCCTGCAGTGGCTGTTTCTGCCAAGGAAAGGACGAGGACTTTGCTGTGTGCTGTGTCCCCTGCTTGAGGAAGATCTCCTAGGCCTTGAAGTAGAGCTTGCCTCCTGTCCTGAAGTCTCAGGAACACAAAGACTTCACCCCCAGTCCCACCTGAACTCCTTTGCTGGGAATTCTGACCTGCCAAGAGGTGCCTGCCAGTGTTCTGGGCCTCTGGAGGTTGCTTTTGTGGCTGGGAACTGCTAAAGACCAAAGAACTGTGAAAATTGATGCATCGCCTGGTTCCGACGCATCGCAGCAGTGAGAGAAGAATTTACGACGCATCGCCGCAGCATCGAAGCAGCGCCTGCCCGCGGATGAAGTGTCTGCCGTGCGACGAGTCCTGTGCACTGATCTCCGACGTCTGAGAACACCACACCGACTCCGACACAGGCCCTGCTGTGTAAGAACTGACGCATCGAAGGGACACGGCTGGAATCGTCGCAGCGCATCCTGGATCGTCACACATCGCATCGAGGCACCAGGTCTGTCGCATCACTGGGGGACGCAGTAAGAATCCGACACATCACCTCCTCTCCGGTAAGGAACCGATGTATCACCTCCCCTGCGCAGCATTAAGGAACCGACGAATCACCTCCCCCGGGGCAAGGAACCAACGCATCACCTTCCCTGTGTGTAAGGAACCGATGCATCACCTTCCCTGCGACCCTTTTTGCTTGTGTTTTTGACACATCCAAGGTACTTTGCGTTGAACGGGTTGCATTCACCCTTTTCTATGAACAGAACTGTTTCTACCTTTTTAAAAGTCATATTTTGACAACTGTATGGTGGATTTTTGTTGTTTTGGTCTTGTTTGGTTTAGATAAAGATTACTTCTTTTTCTAAACCGGTGTGGTGTCCATTTGTAATGTTTTCACTGTATTACTGTATGTGTGCACAAATGCTTTACACACTGCCTCTGATTTAAGCCTGTCTGCTCGTGCCAAGCTCCCAGGGAGGTGAGCAGGGGTTATTTTAGAAGTGTATTCCCCTTACCCTGACCAGGAAGAAGGGTCCCTACTTGGACAAAGATGCAAACCATTGCCAACTAGAGGCCCCCATTTCTAACAGTATGTATACATGAATTGTTCAGTTACGATTTTTTCTAAACAAGCCTATCGATTAAGCTAAGGCTGTCTTGTAGACCAGACATAAAAATATGCTTTGAACCGCATCATTGTGCCCCAATGTTTAAAACATTACAAGAAAGGGTAGAGTTGCTTCATCTTATAGATGTTCGTTTTACTAATTCACTTGGTCACTCTGCACTTTTCACAATCCCTTTAATTTCAGTCAAATGTAGTCCGTGTTCGCTCATTCAAATTTGCCAACACCTAGCTGACTTTATACAGTGCCAAACAGCAAGGAGGCGTGAGAGATTCTTAGCTACGATCAGAAAAAAACACTAAACCAAGTAGACAGTAGTACAGCCTTCATGAATCTGGTCTTACATAAGGTATTTGTTAAATTATATGCGGCTGATAATAAGTGAGTTTTTTTCTAAATTGTAAAAAAAAAAACAACGAAAAAAAAAACTGTTTATCTATAACATGATTATTTTAAATTGCAATTATAAAGCAATAACTGTTTGTTCAATCCTTCAGGATGCTGTAGGGTTTCCTGCTTTATTTTAGCTATAGGATTCACTGGGATACAATGGAGCAGACACAGAGGTCACAGCACTGCCAACTACTCTAACCTGTGTACTTTCACTGTAAAGACCTGGCTGGTAGGTACCTTGTTTGCTTTTGCAGAAGAACAGACACTACAAAACATTTATTTAATTACACACAATAATTCACCGCAATCAAAGAGAGCGCAGGAAAGGCAACACCATCTCCCAGCTGCTGATTACATCAAAGGTCTGCGGCACAAATTCAGCTTTATGATGTTAATCTCAGCCTGCCACTCAGAAGTTTTCTCGGAGGGATACAATTTTCTTCTGGATTTCATTTTAAGAATGATTTTCTTCTTCTTCAATCAATAAAGATATGTTTTCATCAAAAGAATCTGTCTTGCCGAAATTCATTTGGCCGTTTCAATCCCTTTTGGTGACATAATATTAATTAAAATATTTTATGTTGTACCTAGCATGGAAAGAGGCAAAGTGAAACTGCAACATTTCACAACACGTGTCTTTAATATATCATGCAATGTAGAAACAATCTTCCCATCCTTCAACAAGAAAAGCAATGCACCAGTGTAAATGTTTTGTTTAGGGAAATATTGCAAGATTATTGGCCTAATTTATTCCAGGGCACAGTAGTGTGCTCATCTTCATTTCTTAAAGTAAAATAGTGCGTAGTCCACTATCACGAGGGCGTAGACGTTCCCTTTCTTTGTACTGGGCAACGGGCCAATCAGGTCCATTCCGACCCTCTCAAAGGGGTTACCTATTATGGGAAGTGGTTGTAGGGGCACCGCTGAGGGCCTATGTGTGTTCCTTCTCTGACAGGTATCGCATGACTGGCAGTGCACTTTATGTCCTTGTATACCTGGTGCCCCCCAAAACATTCAGACCCAAACAGAGACAACTACACAGACACGTACCGATTTGGATACAACTATAAACGCATACCCTCCTGGGCATTAACACCTCCTTCTGGTCACAAAATTGGTGGCCAACTGATCTGGGTACTCTTACGCTTCCTGTGAGGAACTTGGGGGTTATTTTCAGTGATAGACTGACCTGTAAAGACCACATCAACACCTTGATATCCTCAGTATTTACCATTCTAAAAATGATTAGGAAGATCTGCCCTTTTATTCCTCCATACCTTCAGAAGACAGTGGTCACTGCATTAGCCTTGTGTAAACTAGATTACAGGAATGCTCTATTTCTTAATATCCAAAAACGATTACTACGGAAATTACAGATGCTTCAGAATGCAGCAGATCAACTAATATTGGGAGTTCCCATGCATCAATCAGTCTCCCAAGATTTGGTCACGTTGCATTGGCTTCCAAACTGCAAAAGAATAAAGTTTAAATCCTTATGCATAGAATTTAAGCTCTTTACCCAATAATGGCCCTGCCTTTTAGGTCGAGCATTCGAGACCTCTTGTATATACTTTAGTATATACTTATTATATACTTATATGTGTATGTACTTTGTGGGCTCTGGAGATAAGCCGTAGGACTTGTCTGCTTCCGCTAAGGGACTTTATTTTCTGTTCAACAGCCTCTATTTAACGGTGTTGATAGAAAACGACCAGCAGAGTTCAGTAAAATACCAGAATTGCTTTCTGCTGAGGGACTTTCTTTTTATTTTTCTGGCAACTGCCTCTATTTAACTTTCTTGATAGAAAACGACCAGCAGAGGTCAGTAAAATACCAGAATTACTTTAGCATTCTCTAGATTCCAGTCCATAGAAATTGTCTTCCACGAGCACCCGTAGACAATAATATTTTTTCAATTCTTGTATTTTCAGTGATATGACCACCGAAGGCCCCGATTTTATTTTAAAAACAGAGCTTTGGACTATACCATTTCCCACTGAAAGGCAATATTTCTCTCCATGTGTTCCCATACCTGGCATGTCACGCAGTTTGGTGCTTACTTTCCCTCCATGTTAAAGAACAGTAGATTTTTCAGCACCCAGGCTAATGTGCTGCATAGCTAAATACATATAAGGTCCCAAAGGCGAGACCGATTGCATTGCAAATGCTTGTTTCAACAAGCATTTCATCTGGTACTCTCCAGCGAGGCAATTAAGATCGTCCGATGCAAAACTTTTGGTTGTTCCCAGGATTAAAAGAGCTGAGTGAGGTGGAAAAAGCTTCATTGTAGGACCAGCGAAACTGTGAATTTCTCTCCTTCTGGAGCTTAGAAACAGTCCAAACTTCTTGTCTTTCAGGAAATCATTAAAAACCTGGCTTTTTAATAACTAGCTGCAATGTGGAGCATAAGGTACTAGATCTATGTGTAAAGCAGTGCCAAGATGCCTCTGGGCATTCAAGTGCTATATAAACTGTAAAATCAAATCAAATACACCTAGTTTATGAGGAACAAAACGGATCCCACAACCAAACACACAGCGATTGGCAAACACATGCAGACATAGGCACACATAGACAGTGGCGTAGCTAGGGGGCGATGGGGCGGATCGCCTCAGGCGGCACGGAGTTTTGAGCGGCAGCCGGCCCCCTTCACCCGCTCTTACCTGCGGCCGTAAGAATCGGCCGCACCCGCTACCGCTACCACCCCCTCTCCCCCGCTTCTTCTATCATTTTGCCGAGGGCGGCAAACACAGGGCGCCGCCACGGGCAGCCTAAGGCCCAGCTACGCCCCTGCACAGAGACAAACACACACACACATAGATCATGCCCACGCACAGTCCCAGATGTCTGCAATACACACAAAAACCCCTCATGCACACAGAACACTCTGGTGTGGAGTAATCACACCAGACACAAATGAATTGAACAGGACTTGTCCCCCTTGACCAGAAAAAGGCACCAATATGAAACCGACATCTAAACTAAATTTATGACCATCAGACCACATAGATCATATAGATGTTCTATCATGTTAGAGGGAAATCCGTTGGACAGGGAAAATGAGTTTAATTATCTGGGCCTAACACTGTCTAAATACATGGCCTGGTCTTCCCAGGTGGCCAACAGCTCCTTGAAACTAATGCAACAAGCTGCAACGGTTATGAGGCTACATTAGTCTTCTAAATGTAGGCGCATTTCTCCTGTCCTAAAACGTTATTGAGTGAAGGTCGAGGGTAGCGCGCTATATAGGGCGGAGCTCTGAGGCCACAAATGTTTAAACTCAGCACAGCGGAAAATTATTTCCTTGGAGCCTTTTGTATCTCCCTAAAAGTAAACCTTTGCTCCCCTTATGACATGATTTAGGAATTTTATCAACAGTTACCAAGGCTCAGCTAAGGCCACTGCTGTACTGGCTAAGAATTAACAGGACAAAAGCCCTCCATAGTTACTACAAAGTATTTTCAGAGATTGTGAAATTAGATGAATCGCACATAATCAGGTGGATAGAGTATATAAGACATACATTTAGTGAGCTGGGTCTGGGGGCGCCTTGGTCAAACAAGGCTCTCTCAACCCATCTCACAAGGGGTACACAAAGAAATCTTTATGGGGCAAAAATGGGAGCAGGAAATAAGAAACTCTAAGCATGGCTCCCTCCTCTCCAGTATCTTCCTAGACATCAAGCATCGGGTGGAATTTGAACCTTTCCTCAACTATTTGATTGTCCCAGCTGCCAGGAAGCTATTTCTAAAGTTTAGATACAGCACTTTACCTCTCCTTTCCTTGTGCGCTAAATAGAAGAGCAATACTGGTAGCAGCACCACCTGCCCGGTATGGCAGTTGACAGAAGAGACCCTTTCACATTTTATTTTATTTTGCCCTGGATATGCCTGGCCCAGGCATTGCTGGATTATCCCTGTATGCAGACAGCTGGGTAGTGGACATTTTCTCCAGGCACTCAGACTTTTGAACACGGAAAAAAGGAAGTGGTAGTTTGTTCTGTTGCCAAATATCTTTAGTGGAGAGGAGTTATAAGAGGAGTCCATAGCCTCCTCTGGCTTGTTGAAAGGAAAGAGTGAGGCATAAGTATGTCCCCCCCCGGTCTTATATATGTTTTCTGTGCTTTTATGGTTGAAAACCAAACTCAAACCTGAAAAGAGGAGATTTTAAGGATGGCTATATACATGTTAGACCGGTCATCCTTACGGTGGTCTTCCCCCAAACATTTTGCCAGCTTACCTCCTCTTTGTGATGTATCTTTTTGTTGGCCTTAGGACTCTGAGCACTTTACCACTGCTGACCAGTGCCAAAGTGCATGTGCTTCTCCCCTAAACATGGTAACATTAGTGCATACACAATTGACATATTTAGTTTACTTGTAAGGCCCTTTTAAAGTGTTATACCATATACCCAAAGCCTGTAATCTAAATGCTACTAGTGGGCCTGCAGCACTGGTTGTGCCACTCACGCAAGTAGCCTTTCAAACCTGTCTGAGGCTTGCCATGGCAAGGCATGTGTGTGCAGTTTACTGCTACTTCAACTTGGCATTTAAAGCCACTTGCCAAACATTAAAATCCACTTTTATTTCACATAAGTCATCACTGAGGTAGGCCTTTTTAACAGGTTTATCCCCAAAAATGTTGCCTTTTGCCTCCTATTTTCCTGACCCTGGTTTTGTTGGCTATAGGATTCTGGGCCCTTTACCACTGCTGATCAGTGCTAAAGTACATACGCTGTGTAAATTATGACAATGATTGGTTATCCATGATTGGCATATTTGATTTACTGGTAAGTCCCTAGTAAAGTGCACAGTGTGTGCCATGGCCTGTAAATCAAATGCTACTAGTGGGCTTGCAGCACTGGTTGTGCCACCCACATGAGTATCCCTATAAATGTATCTCAGAACTACCACTGTAGTGTCTGCATGCACAGCTTGTAAACTGCCATGCTGTCCTGGCCAGTGCACCCACTTGCCAGGCCCAAACCTTCCCTTTCATGTAAGGCACCCCTAAGGTAAGCCCAAGGTACCCTCATGGTCAGGGTGCAGTGTATGTGAAAGGTAGGACATGTACCAGTGTGTGCGACAAGTCCTGATAGTGAAATACAGTTTATTTCATTTTTCACTGCTGAAAGGCTATCTGTCCCATAGGCTTATAATGGAGTTGCACGGTTACATTTTTACATGTGTAACTTGCAATAGGGACAAGATAGGAAAGTTAAGTTTAGACTCTCTGAACTCAGAATTTATTAACCCACCTTTTGGTGAAGGTGGTTTTTAAAACCTGTGTTTGAAAATGCCACTTTTAGAAAGTGGGCATTTACTTACTTTAACATTCTGTGTGCCTCTGGCAGTTTGTGTATTCAGCGTCTGGTGTGTGACTGACAGGAGCGGAGATGTGCATTCACTCTAGACAGTCATTGGGGGGGTTGAGGTGTGTCCTGCCTTGCCTGGGTGACTCATAGCAGGGCTGAATAGACCTGGTCTGCATTTAGAGTGGTGGGAGGAGTTGAACTTACACCTGAATAGGCTGTCTCTCCTTTTGCACAATGCTGCCTCCGTCCCCTGTGGTCATGCTGCACCAGTGAAGGCAGAACTGGTTTGGACTGGGTTCAGAGACTCTTGCACAAATAGAACAAAGACATTTTGGGGTATAAGTATTAGACCTAAAACCCCAGAACTTTGGACTACTTCTGGGATCAAGAGGAACCTTTGCCACGGAGAAGAGCTGGAGAAACTGGAGGAGGAGTACAGCCCCTTTGCTGTGTGCTGTCTGGGGTTGGCCTGGAGTAGCTGTTTCTGCCAAGGAAAGGACAACGACTTTGCTGTGTGCTGTGTCCCCCTGCTTGAGGAAGATCACCAAGGGCTTGTGTGTGCTGGCCTCCTGTTGAAAGTCTCAGAGATACAAAAGATTTCATGGAAAAAGACCCTTGCTGGGTCTGAATATAAGTTGCCTGGGAGGAGAGCTGGAGAAATTGCATGAAGAGTGCTGCCCCTAAAGTGTGTGGTGCAGGACAGGCCTGCAGTGGTTGCTCCTGCCTGGGTCAGAGAAAGGAGTGGGCTGTCCTTGTACCAATTGCCCCAACAGTGTGTGGTGAGCGCTGTGATATTCACTCCTTTTATTGTTTTTAAGCTATGCCCGTAAAGGGCACTTTTTGTCAGCGCGTTGGGAGTGCTGGTCCGTGCCCCGAACTCTGGGAAAACCGCAGCGTATGGTAGGCGCTACAAATCCACTTTTCTTTCTACCAGCTAGTGCGTGTTGAGCGCTTATATTCCTGTTCTGTTCCTCTGGCTGGAAAGTAACCCCCAGCCCTTGAAAGCCCCAGTGCAGCCCAGCGTCTGAGCCAGCTGCAGCAGGAGGGGGCAGGGCCCATGTCCGAAGCCGCAGTGCTGGAGAGGAGCCTGTACTCTCCGGGCGGTGGGGTCGGCACCTGGAAGGGAAAAGCTGCCTCGGACAGCATGTCCTGGGCGACTCACGATGCACCAGCAGTGCGGACTTGAGCTGAGGGGCCGGCAGGAGGACGAACCGCAAAGGAAGCTCCACCTGTCCGCAGCAACCGGAGGGAGAAGTGGTCCCCCTTGCCACCCAGTTCCAACCCCCCCATTGCAGAACAGAGCCTCGCGGGTGAGCTGATCATCCACTGGGGCAGGGACAAAGACCGAGGTGAGCAGCCTGTCCTCGCCTCATCAGGCCGACGGGGACTCTACCCACCTTCCAGGCGAGTCAGCTGAGCGGGGAGGGAGCCTCGATGGAGGTCCCGCTTGGCTGCATTGCTCGAAAGTACTGCCGCATTTTTCGAGAGAGGCACGGGCCGGTGCCCCAAATATGCAGAACAGTGCCTGCTCACCAGGACGGTGGGCTCAGGGCCAATTAATCCCAAGCAACTACATCCAGAGTTAGGGATGTTGGCAGTATAACTGCTGTTTCTTAGGTGTGCCAAACCGGGTGAAACCTTGATAGAGGCCCAGTGTGCTGTTAGGGAAACAGGCCATTGTCACAGATTACCTTATTTCTGGTAATGAGAGGCAAAGCTGCGTTAAGTGTAAGTGATTACATTTCCTAGGGAGATGTTAAGGTGATGCATGTTTTCCCTTCCCCACCTAACTACAGCATTTCATGCCCGGATGTTTTCATGATATGGGGAAGTTATCAGTATTAGTTGCAATGCCCTAAATGTGAGCTTTTAAAAACGTGTTCTCACTACAAAAACTGCATAATACATACAGTAATGGCGTAGGGTGTTGGTTTCATTATATTTTGATAATGTGAGCAACGTATAAGTACGTGCTTCAGTGCACCAACTGGTATGTATATGACAATTGCCTTTTGGCAAAGTGATTTATGACCTATGCAGTGTTATGAATATTGCCTGTTTGGCAAGGTCATTGCTGAACTATGTGTTTCATATGCATTTTTTATGACAATTGTCTACTGGCACAGTGATTTATGTAAGTGTGGTTTAATGTGGTTTTATGTATAAAACAAAGGATATTTTTGTTATACCCTTGTGTGCAGTCTCTTTTGTGGTGTGCCTAGTGTGTCACTGGTGTGTGTGACTGTTTTGCGCAAACACTTTGCACATTGCCTCTGGGATAAGCCCGACCCTAGTTCTAATAATTAGGTAAAGTGATGCTGCATCATAACACATATGAATGTGACCATCAAATCTCAGGTTTTGTCATGCTCACACTTATGTTTGTTGTCCTAGGTGACAGTGTGTATGCATTAAGGCCTTGGATACTGACCCCATACCTAGCCCCAGCAAACCAAATCGTAAGGCATTACAACATTGCTTATCGAAGCACTAGAGCAGTGATTAAATTAACATTTGGCATGCTGAAAGCAAGATTTCTGTGCCTTCACAATAGTGGAGGTGCACAATAGTATGTTCCTGAGACAGCCTGCAAAATAGTGGCAACATGTGCCATGTTGCACAACTTAACGACCAGGCGTGGACTTCCCATCCCTTTGGAGGACACTGATTCTGAAGATGACGATCATGAGCCACCTCTTCTGCAGCCTGGAGGCCAGACTACAGCAGCGGAGGGGAGACACCAACAGGATCACATTGCAACAAATTACTTCTCAAGCTAAGTTCTATATGACACTACACTCACTGAAATGATGAAAGCAGAGTCGATGCAGCTAACTAAAGCAACCTTTAATGTCATATATCAATTGTTTTATACTTTTTGATAACCAAGTGGTTTTTAAAGTACAAACAAATGATGGTTACATCATCAAAATAACTACAACCATTCTAACATGACGTGTCCCTCACTGCTTTCTGAGGCTACGTCCAACATAGCGTGCCCCTACTTGTTCTCCAGCAAGAGTTCAGCTGCTGCTGCAGCATCGCAGGGCACGTGTATCACTGGAAGATGCTGCTAACAATTGAGATGTCCTCACTATCCTGAAGGGCATCTCCAACACCACCTGCTATCCGTAGTTTTGTAGCACTTTAACTGCAGAAGTGATCTGACCTAGGCCACAGGCAACGTCACCAATAAAGTGTCCCATTTCCACCAGCAGGGTAACTGTTCTCCTGGATAGGGTGGAAGTAACATTGACCAAACAACCAATGGAACGGGTTAGGCCGTCCATTCTAGCTACAGTGCTATGATCTCGATGCCTTTGATAGGCACAGTCAGCCCCCATGCTGGCATAATTCTTGTATGGCAGTGGGGAGGCTGAACACATTGGTATTCATGGTTGCCAATTGTGTCCCAATGTTCTCAAATCCAAATGAAATGCATTGCTGCATGTTATGCATCTTCTTGCTCATGAGCTTCTTCTGCTTGTGTTGCAGACATTGAATTCGGATCATGAATACCTCAAGGCCTCCAAACAACTGTGCATTGGCTTCAGGATCTACAGCATGATGTGCCTCACGGCGTCAACTGCGCCCTAGTGTGCCTCACATGAGTGCTGGATGGGACTGTTTGTTAGGGTGACTTCATCATCCTCCATTTAATGCTGCCTGTGGTGACAATGAGGCAGTGCTACATTGGGCTGGTATTGGGCATGGGTGACTGGCAATGGGGATGGGCTGCTCAGCTGCCAAACTTGCCTCCTTTCCTCCCTCCACATTGGTGTCATCACTATGTACCTTAGAAGAATCCGTGGTAAATAAAGAAAATCTTTTTGCTCACTGATATGATAAGATATCAATATATATGTTCTGATAGCAGTACTTCAATAAATGTATACATGTACCAGAACAGATACGTCCACTGTTAAACATTTGGGAGTGAGCAACAAAGCAGGAAAATGAGGAGCACATTTAACAGTTGGTCTCTTGGTGAATTGCCATAAGTCCCATAATACCAATGTCCTTAAGGTAAAGGGGGAGGGTGGTGGCCTTCAATGCCTCGGAGACCTATATGCAGATGGCAAGATACAGGGGAAAGCGGACTTCTGCACTTAATGGAATGTTGCGGGCAGCTGCTTCCTCATGTATGCTGGCTTGGCAGCGGCTATACAGAAGGCATGGCCAGAATTCCCACAAGAACCAGACTGCCAGACATGGGGGAGAATGTAGGCTTATTTCACGACTGTGTGCCATCCTTGTAATGTGGGCAGCAGGCCATGCATGCCACAACACCGAAAACACAGTGGGAGGGAGATATGGGTGAGGAACTGAATGAGTGCAATTGGGCTTCAGTGTTGGGCAATTGCAGGAGGGTGACTCATAACACATGGTTAACATTGATAAACTATAAATGTGTACACAGGAGTTATTTCACACCACCATGGCTGCACAGATTAGACCCAACCAAGCAGGAACATTGCCCCTGATGCCAGTCAACTCCTGGGACTTATATTTATATGTGGTGGACATACCCAGCTGTGGGGGTTCCTGGAGTGAAGCGATTCAGGTGTTGGGGGGTCCTGACAGAACTAACACTGACACTTATGGTGCAACTGTGCCTTCTGGGACTGGTGACCCGATCTAAACACTAAATACGCAGAGAAGTTAGTAGAACTGAGTTTAGTCATAGCAAAGAAATGTATAGCACCAAGATGGAGGACTACCAGATCACCTACTTAGGAACAGTGGCTTTGGAAACAAGTGTGATGGGTGCGAGCAGAGTGTGGGGTAAGTCACAGATTGGTAGACAATGGGACTAATTAGGGGGGGCAGACTGGAGAGGGATACGGTGGAGATCTGTTTACAGCAAGAAATAGAGGAACCTGTTTTGGAGAATTAAGCGGACTCTGGAGATGAGTGACTAGTGAACATAACGGAAAGCTCAAGGGGCGGTGTGTTTGCGGGGTGTCAGCATCACAATGTGCACTTCATAGTTTTTAATTATGGTGTTTGAGTATCATGCCCTGGCTCTCAGTCGAATACGTGTGCGAAGTAATGCCTCTCTCTCTGGACCTGTGGGAGGTGGGGGAAGGGATGGCAAGCAGTTATTGTTTTTAATTTGTGTTGATGTTTGATTGCAAAAATCAATATAAGAAAAAAATGTATACATGTGACTCCTGTGCTGACTTCTTGACTACATGTTTCATAATGTACTATAACAATACTTTTTGACTATCTTGAGCAACAACCGCCTGAAGTATGCTACAGCTCTATGTGGACTTGGACATAGATGGAAGGTCTGAGATGTGACAATAGGGACTTAGTCACACATACTTTGTGAGGTTCCAGGTGCTAAGGTGTCACTGTTCCCAATTACCATACCAGCCTCAGGCTCCAGGGTGGTCTCAACCCTGATCTCGTCTTCAGTGCAGTGAGTGGGGATAGAGTTGGGAAGCACCTTCTGTTGCTCGGCATTCGGACAGTCACGTTGCCATCTTTACTTTTGTACGCAACATAAGGTCATACCACCTCTTATGGATCTCATCAATGGATCGGTGGGTGACTCCAACAGCATTAACTTTTTGTTGCATTTTCTGCCTTTTTATTTTGAGAGTTTGTGACTGTCATGAATACCCTCCCAAACACTACCTTTTCTCCACTTTTGCTGGCCATTGGTGCAGGTGGACCTTCTTTGGAGTCTTGATATTTTTGGGGGGAAATGGCAGCTGCACCCCACCTCCACTCCACATCCACTCGGACCGGTCTCCAGGCAGGTACTGTGAGGCACATCCTAGTTCAGACGCTAGTTACCCATGACCAGGGCGTGTTTTTCTCCATTTGTGGTCACTTTCGCAATTTGAGACTCCAGTCGCAATTTTGGAAATCGATAAAAGCGATTCCTAAAATTGTGATGAGTCTTAGTAGTGACTCGCAATTTGTGGCCTCAAATTGCACCTACATAAAGAATTGCTATTTCCTAATTGCAATTAGCAGAGAATTGCAATTAGGAAATCGCGATTCTTTACGTTCGTACATCTAGCCCAAAATGCTGTAATTCACAGGCAGAGAGCAAATGACGGTTGTGGACTGAACCATTACCCCATGCAGTACACTGTCATGGATGGAAGCAGAGTGCAACTGACACCCAGAGAGACCAATGGCAGAAAAAGGCTGACACAAAGGTCCTTCTATATGGCTATAAATTTACTAATATGGACATATGTATTATTTAATTATATTTATATTACAAAATCCTAATAGACGGCTAAGAAGATATTTTAACAAGAATTATTACAGTGCACATGTTCTTCCTTTAGGGTTTGTTAGAGGTGGTAACCAGCACCAAAATCTTTCCTTACAAATGTAATCTGTGACATTACATGTTACAAAATACACATCTGTGGGCTTTAATACAGAGAAATTACAATCCACCCTTATATGCAATTGACTTTAAATCTTTAAATCACGCTTTTCATGATCAACATGCCAGGCCTACAAACGTTATCGTGACTTTTCAGAATAACAAGGCCTATAACCTTTGTCATTGGTTTGTCACTTTAACCAACTTAAACCTACTGTACTGACTGTAAGTTTTCCCAAGACAGCCATCTAACATACAGTAATAATAGTCCAAGTGTATAAAATATTTGGCAAAACAAAATAGTATCTCTCCTAAAACAGCCCAACAATGATTATTGCAGGACATATCTTTGGTTCCCACGGTCTGTTCAGGTGGATCCCCAACACCAAACCTTTGCCTACTACAGTAATTTGAGAAACTCCATGTAATAAAATATCTGCCTACAGCCTTTAGCACAGGGTAAGAACAATCCATCCTTAAGCACATATTGTCTTTTATACATGCTTTTCACAATAAGTAGGGATAGCCCACTGGTTTTGTTATAACGTTTCAAAATAAACCGATCAAACCTATGAATCTGGCAGGGCTTTTCCCAATGAACTGATGAAGCTTTTACCCTTTACCAATGGCTTTACACCTTACTCAGCGCCTATTCAAGTGCATATAAACTGGCAAACATCATGCACACAGTTATAAAATTACAAATGTGTGGAAAACCACAGCTTAAAAACAATATACAACCCCTGTCAACAGGGCCTAACAAGAATCACCATAG
Source organism: Calotriton arnoldi (assembly GCA_963921515.1). Lineage (NCBI taxonomy): Eukaryota > Metazoa > Chordata > Amphibia > Caudata > Salamandridae > Calotriton > Calotriton arnoldi. The sequence continues at coordinate 304,787 of CAWUFW010003468.1, read as the reverse complement.
TGAAAATCTCCAGGGTTTGTCAGAGTGGGTGGCAAACTCCAAAACACGTGCCTGCTACAGTAATCTGTGGGATGACATATTTTTAAAAAAAAATTATATATATATATATTTTTTTAAGAGTTTTATATAGCGCGAACTAGACCCGAGACATCGGGTATCATAGCGCTTTACATGAGCACCAGTTTCGTTACAGATGAACACATTAATTTTTGTTAGGCATGAGGAGATTAAGTGATTTGCCCAGAATCACAGGATGTTGAGCGTCGTTGCCGAGACTCGAACCCGGTTCCCCAGGTCCGAGGTCGACCGCTCTAGCCTCAAGGCTACATCCTCTCCCCAATATAATAAATTCCGGTCTATAGATTGTAAAATATTGTGAGAACAACCAACTGTTAAAGACTTTGAGTTTAACAAATGTTTTCACAATTAATAAGGTAGACTAACTGCCTTTGTCATAACGTAATGGGGAGCCCTGTCTCCCCCAGGAATATCTCCTCGAATATTGCTTCCTTTCCAAGTCCATCCTGTTCCCCGAGAGGAGAACAGATCAAGTCCAACAATGATAGCCCCCTCTGGGAAGTAGAGTCACAGAATAGTGTTCCCCCAGGGTGCTTCGTGCACAAACAGGATATGGCTAGGTTAGGTGGTATGGGGGAGGCGCGGGTTGTAGTGTAGGGCTTCATAAGAACCAGGAAGAGCGTCTATGGCCTTTTACTGACTCCGAGCATAGCCGGGTGGGGAAAGGTTTTAATAAAGAAAGTTTGTGAAAAGTGTAGCAGGGTCCGAGCAGCATGTCCATGCGTAGCGAGGGACAGGTGAGGGCCGCGCTGCACCTATTGGGTGCAGCTGGCAGGGAAGACCTACTCAGGCCTGGTGTCCTTGACCAGGCCTGGGTCGGTTTGACCCGCCCGACGGGGTGGCCGCGGCCGATGTAGCCTGTCTCCGCGGGGTGTTTGGAGGGGGAAGAAGGCCACACGGGGACACTGTAGGAGTGCAAGGTGCTCCACCAGTGATTCCAGGCAGGCCGGGAGGCGTCGCAGCCTCCCAGCTAGGTTACAGGCCCCCGCTGATGAGCAGGACGGATCCGAGGAGCGAGAGGGGGCTGGGCCTAATGCTGCTGCACTCGCACTGGGTGGCGCGAGCGCCCCTTAGAGCATGATTGACACAGAGCTGATGGGGCAGAAAAGGCCCCTTGACTTATCTGTGGGACAGCCCCGATTACAAGTACCAGGGCAGCGGCTGGGCTGGGTCAAAGGGCCCAGCCACCAAAAGCATAAGAATGCTTCCGTAGGCCTGGCAAGCACAGTGGTTGAGGGGAGAATCGGGGAGTTCAGGAGGGGGGGTGGGTCAGCTCTGGAAAGTCAGGGGCAGGCAGTTCAGGGGGGGACACGCCTAGTAGATGGGAGGGGCGGGGGTCGATATAGAGGCGCAGATTAGGGAGCAGTGCCGCCTGGTCAAGGAGACTGAGGAGCGCTGGCAGCACATGTGCAGAGCCAAGGAAGAGGAGGCAGGTGCTTGAATGTATGCGGCTGGGGGTGTCTCCAAAGATGTGGAGGGGGACGAACAGGGAGCCCCCAATTTTGGAGTTGAGGCAGGACGTTGGCACTGGATGCCTGATGAGGGGGACATGGGCTTCAGTAGGCAAGGAGCTGTTGCGACTTGGGCCTGGTGTTGCTCGAGACACTCCAGGTTGGTGCAGCCTGGAGGGGGAAATGCTGACAAAGCCAGCAGCAGAGGCTGGCAGACAGATGGCAAAGCCAACTGGCCGCACGACGGCCCCAGGATGTTGGTCCGAAGAAGTGCAGAGGTCAACAGCGGCTGCCCCTTGACCAAGAGCTTGTGCATTGAACCATAAACAGGACCGTTGGTCCCAGCATAGCAAGGATGCAAGTGTGCTGATGTGTGGTTCATCGGAGTGACTTCGAGGAGGGTGAATGTGATGATGCGTAGGTGCTGGGTTATAACAAAGGTAGCGTTGATTGGGAAGAAGGTGAGCTGCATGACGATGATGAAGTGGAGATGCCTGGGGTGCTTCACAAGGGAAAGGGGCATGCAACAAGTGGTGCAGTTGGTGTTTTTCAGAAGTCAAGTGCGGACCGAGCAGCGGACAGCACAGGGAGAAGAAGGGCATGGACCCTTTGACTGCAGGTATGGGGAATTGGTGGTCAGTTTGGAACTCCGGGGAACGTAAGACAGGGGCTGCCACTTGCAGGTCAGTGGGTGTTGGGGACAGGGCATTAACACTGAGACAGGGAAGGCTAAGAGTGCCTTGAAGGGGATAGGTATGCCCAAGCGGTCTGGCGGCAAGAAGGCTGCAGAGGAAAAGAGGTGTCCAGCGGATAGCTCAGGGGAATCAGAGGAAGCAGGGTCGATGAGCCCTCCGATGACGACAAACATAAGAAGAGGCTGCCATACATGGGTTTGGCAATGCCATTGGGGTCCCATCTGTCCGAAAAGGACAGGATTTGGAAGCACAAATATGTTGATGTTTTCAAGTTTTTGTACAAGGACATTCAGGCCAAGGAGGGGTCCAAGGAAGAAGAGTGGGAGCCGACTAGAAGGCCCAGGGTACCGATTAACTTGGAAAATTGAATGTCAGCTTTCCTGATATATGCCAGCACATATAGTGAGAAACACGGTGACAGTGCAATAGAGTTTACAAATATATGGACATCATCAGGAAGGCCCAGATGCATTTTGGGGGCTACACATGACTTAACTATGATGAAGAGTTCAGAGCGAGGGCAAGTCTGAATCTGGATAAGCCATGGGCGGAGGTGGACTCCGAACTGTGGATGCAGTTGATGTCTTCCATGAAGTCCATAGCCTCTACAAAGACCGCAAGTGGCCTGCCTATTACATATTGGCCTTTTCAACCCAAGGAGAAGGTTATGTGCCAAAGTCAGCTGGACCCAATGTTGGGGCATGCTGGAACTTTAATAAGGGTTTCTGCTCCAGTCACCTGTGCAAGTTCAAGCATAAATGTTCCAAGTGTGGGGGGAGACATCCTATCATCCAGTGTTTCCCATTTGCCAGCCCTGCAGAACATTGGAAGGCTTCCAGGGGCATCGGTCATCAGAATCAGCCTGGACTGAAAGGCACCTATACCCATTAGGGCAGACCCCCTGGGCCCCCTGGCCTGCAGTTTATCCTGACTGGGAGGCAGCTTTGCGGCTGGAATGGGGTTTTGCAGAAGGTTTCAGGATTGGGTACCAGGGGCCTAGAGGGCATAGGTGGGCAGACAATTTGTGGTCTGCCAAGGAATTTCCTGGGGTAGTGGCTGCGAAGTTGGACAAAGGAGTGGTGGTAGGGAGAATAGCGGAACCCTGTTTTGAATGGCCCATCTCGGACTTGATTGTTTTTGCTTTGGGAGTTGTACCCAAGAAGGTGGCAGGGAAATTTCGGTTGATATCACTCTTCCTGGCCAGAGGGATCTTCAGTGAATAATTTACTTGCGGAGGAGGACTCTAGGGTCCTGTATGCGTCAGTGGATGACGCTGTTCGTCTGCTGAGACAGTGTGGTCAGGGAGCGGGATTGGCAAAATGCAACATTAAGTCAGCTTTTCGGTTGCTGCCGATACACCTCGCTGATTTTTCACTGCTGGGTATGCAGTTCAGAGGGGCCATATATGTTGACAAGGTTTTGCCGATGGACTGTGCCATTTCTTTTGCCTTGTTAGAAACCTTAAGTACTTTCTTGCAATGGGTTTTCACGAAATCTAGTGGACATTGGGAGGTGTCTCACTACCTGGATGATTTCCTGTTTGTCTGCAGGAAGGACTTGGCGAATGCGTCAGGGAACTGCAGCATTTTCAATCCAAGGCTGGGTGTTTAGGGTTGCCTTTGGCTCCAGAGAAGATGGAAGGTACGCTTGAGGTCTTGACGTTCCTGGGCATCGAACTGGATATGCTAGAGTTGGTGGCGAGGTTGTCGCAAATGAAGGTGGAAGAGATTCAAAGTTTCCTGTTGGAGGTGATGGGTGAAAGTAAAATTTAGTTGCGATGTGTACAAAAGTTGCTTGGCTTCTTGAACTTTGCATGCCAAATGGTAGGGGCTGGCCAGACATTTTGCAGGTGTCTGGGCATGGCCATGTCCGGGGCAGTTTTGCCTCATCACCGAGTGCGGATCTCTTTGGCGGTCAGGGCAGACTTGGGTGTTTGGAGGACGTTTTTGGATGACTTCAATGGAGTATCCATGTGTTTCTTGGATGAGAACACAGTTTGGCAAGTACAAATATTTTCAGATGCAGCAAGTGCTCAAGGTTTCGGAATGGGAGATGGTGTGCAGAAAGCTGGCCAGCTCACTGGTTGAGCCAAGGTCGCAGCATAGCCTTTTTGGAGTTTTTCCTACTGTTGGTGGCATTGGAGATGTGGGGGAGTGGACTGGTGAACATGACAGTGTTGTTTCATGTCGATAACATAACAGTGGTGGATTTGGTCAACAGACAAAAGGCTAGAGGCTTGAGGGTACTGCGTTTGTTGCGGAGTTTCATGCTGATCTGCTTGCATTTGAACATTGTTTTCAGGGCTAAGAATCTACCTGGCGTACAGAATGACATTGCAAATTTCGTAACTCGTTTGCAGTGGCATCGCTTTTGCAGATTGCCGCCAGGAGCAGAGAAATACAAGACGCTGCTGCCGGCAGACATTTGCGCTCTGGGCGAATGAGAGTTGTGGGTCTCGTTGAGGGCTCGTTGGCTGAATCTACCAGGAGAAACTACAGGCTGGCTTGGAGCGAGTTTGGGTTGCTTGAAGGCTGTTCACTACAGGAATGGGCACTGGATCAGAAAGCGGCAGAGAGGAGAGTGTTTTGTTTTGTTCTGTCCTGTATAGACAAAGGTTTATCGCACACGACTACTGGCGGTAAACTGGCAGGGTTCTCATTCTATGGCAAACTGTATTGGGGTTTCGACCCTGCAAGGGATGAGATCCTGGGCTGGACTCTGAAGGGGTTGGGGTAAACAACGGGGTGGGAGGTCTGCAGTGCAAGACGGGGTTGTTACATGCATGAAGACGTGCCCGTGGACCCGGGACGTTTGGGCATTTGGTTGCGGTGTTCAATGACCGATCAGCAAGGTCGAGGGAAATGGATATGGCTGTGTGAAGGCGGGAGCATGGAGGTGTGCCCGGTGCAGGAATGGCGTCATTTTAAGGTGTGGCCTGGTCGGCGGCATAGGGCGGTTTTCTGTCATGAGGGAGGCAGGACAGTGTCGGCTTTTCAGTTGTTGGCAGTGCTGCGGATGGCACTGCGCCACCTGGGGAGGGACCCTGGTATTTTCGGGACACTTTCTTTTCAGATTGGGGCAGCGACAATGGCAGTGGCAGGTTTGGGGTCAGATATGTCAGATTGGTAGGTGGAGGTCAAGGTGCTGTGAACGCTATGTGAAGAAATAAGGGGTCTTCAGATGTTACAGTTTTACACACTAGATCTTCATGGAGAATGCTGCTCATTTAGATAGCTTTCCCTCTCTACAGGTACATGTAGTGGAGGATATGCTGGAAGCAGTTAAATCTGGTTCCCCACCTCGATATAATGCCAGCTAAACTCTTTGCCCTATTAGCCACGCAACTTGCCCCTTCCATCTGTGCGGTATTAAGTATATCTTTGAATGAAGGCCAACTTCCACATGAATGGGGGGCTGCACAAGTGCTTCCGATTTGTAAGGCGGCGAATGTTCCTGCATCTGACTTGACTAATGACCGTCCAATTTCACTTCTACTGCTGATGAGTAAACTTTGTGAAGGATATATTAATGTAAACCTTATGGAATACTTAGAATCACAAGGCTGCCTAGATTCATCACAGTCCGGTTTTAGACCAAAGCATAGCACTGAATCTACTCTTATAGCTGTTACGGACTGCATTAGACTCTCCCTTGACAACAATCAGGCTGTGCTGCTGGTGTTATTGGATCTGTCGGCAGCCTTTAATACTGTGTCACACTATAAACTACTTCAAAGACTGAAGCAGATTGGGATCTGTGGACTTGCTCTAGAATGGTTCTCTAGTTTTTTAAATCACCGCACACAAACCATTAACCTTGGGCCTTTCCGTTCCCACACCATGGAGTTCATGCAGGGTGTACCACAGGGCTCTTGTCTTAGCCCTACCCTGTTTAATGTTTATGTGGCCCCTCTCGTTAAGATTAGAGAGTTTGGGTTTACTCCCTTTTCTTACACGGATGACACCCAACTTCTCTTTTCATTTGAAAAAAACACGGCCTCTACCAAATCCTTTTTCGCAGAAGGTATGCGAGCAATTTCTGGATGGATGACTGAAAATGTTCTCCAGCTAAATACTGATAAAACTGAGATTTTACTATTTGGTAATGCTCAAACTCTGTGGTCTTCCGAATGGTGACCACCAGAGCTAGGTACAGCCCCGGTCCCTAAATCGGTGGCTAAAAACTTGGGCCTTTGGACCACTCTTTCACTATGAGGGATCAGGTGGTAGCTACCTCCGGGACCTTTTTCATATGCTTAGTCTTAGTCTAGGGGGAGGAGCCAGTTCCATCATGGCTGCTCGGAGCTTAAGCTCCGTGGAAGCCCCGCGCTCAACAACCTAGCGCGGTGCTTCAACACCACAAAACCAACAGGAAGGGCTAACTCCCGACATCGGAACATTGGGAGCGTCTGCCACTGTGGCCGCTGTTCCACCTGGCTGCTGCATTGCCGTGATATCAGCTAAATTCTTTCCAGGCGATCGCGCCTCAAGATGGCGCTTGGGGTGGAGCGGACTCGCGTTTTGATGTAGCAGAGCGGGGGCCGCGACATCGGGAGCGGGCCCCCGGGAAACTACACCGGATTAGCTGCGAGTTCTGGGGCTCCCCCATCTGCTTCCCCAGTGGGCGCCCGCAGCAGAGGTGAGCAGTTCTACCGAGGGTGCAGCCCTGAACACTGGATCTGCACCAAACGAGATCCAGGCATACGGGAGCCTCCATCCGCTTGTGTGGCCCGGCCGCAGCATGTGGAAGGAAACCGCGGCCGCAGCGGACATGCCGGACATGTTTTCAGGAGCCCAGAGGCACTTGTAGCTGAAGGCAGAGGTGAGCAGACCCCCCCCCCAGCGTGTGGCAAAATGGCGGCTCCTACCGCGCTGGCCTGCTGAGAGGGTAGATGCATCCCGGTGGGCTTATTGGGACTGCGTAACCCCCGATCGCCCGTGGACGCCTGGGAGATATTGTGACCTTTGAAGAGCAAAGGGAGACTGGCCCATCCTTCCTTGTAAAGTACTGTGAGTACCTGGCATATGTAGGGTGTGGAGAAGGGTCCCTGGGGCCACTACATACTCGAATCTGAGGCCGATGGCTGCCTGACCCTAAACATGGCCGCCAGTATCTTCAGACTATAAGCATTGCACTCAGGCAATCCTACCAGCGCACGCTGCAGTCCCCATCCCCGATGCTTATAACATGGAGATAGTGCTCAACGAGGGCATTAATAGAGGGGGAAGCCCTCCCACATTGCTCTACCAGTAAGGGCACACGTTGACATGATAGCAGCAGAGACTTCTCAGAGAACCCCCCCCTGTCACATCGATCTGGCCAGGGTGACTTTTTCTCGAGCTGAACTTTTCCTTACAGAACCCTCCCAGGACTGTGACTGACCTCAAGATGGCGTCTGGATTTCATTCGGACCATGGTTTCTCACCACCCCCCGTGCTACTCTGATATTCTCTGAGTACACCTGATCACTATCCCGACAGCGGAGTCCGAGCATTATCTCCGACACCCGGTGGAGCTGCTCTGTTCAGCTATTGAGGAGATCGGCCCTGGTTCATCCCCTCGGCCGTCACCTACCTAGCCGGACATTGGGCACAGTTTCTCCCAGTCTCCCAGTCTCTCCCATCCCTCCCCCTCCCATAATCGAATTTCTGTAACTCTGCTCTTTTTCTTTGTTTCCTATGTTTTGATTGCGCTTGAACAAATGTAACGTGTTAGCCTGTAACTCCGATCCTCATGTAAAGCGCTCTGATACCTCCGGGTCTAGCCAGCGCTATATAAAACTCAAATAAATAAATAAATAAATACGTAGAGCGTTCCATCCCCTTCCTCTATCGGTACAAAAAACTTTGATTCAGGCCCTGGTGATCAGTCATTTAGACTATTGCAATGTGCTTTTAGTGGATACAAATAATCTTTGCTGAATAAGCTTCAGTGGTTCAGAACACTGCTGCCCATTTGATTCTTAATATGCCACCCAGAACAATCTCTCTCCCTCTTTTGCGTCATCTTCATTGGCTACCTATATGCCAAAGAATTAACCTTAAGATCTGTTGTTTTGTAAATAAAGCACTAAACGGCAATGGTCCTAGCTATCCAATTGAAAAACGTATCGGCTATCAGCCGAGCAGACTTTTACGCTCAGGGAAGAAAGCCCTTCTTGTTACCCCCCTGTTTTAGGAAGTCTCTTGCGGGGGGAAAGGCTTTCTCCTACTTTGCTCCATGATACTGGAATTTATTGCCTTTACAACTACGAAAGTGTACTGATCTCTTACTTTTTAGGAAACTAAGAGTTAGACTGAACTCTTCTGTAACTGATCTTCCTGGTCTGGTATCCTTGCTCCCATAGTGTGAAGATACCCCTCAGGGGGTGATTCCGGCACTTTACAAATTCCTTCATCCATTCACTCATTCATTCTTCTTGTTTATGTGGGTGGTTTTTTTTGGGTCTGTATTGGCAGCCAGACCGAATTCCTTTTTTCTACTGATGCAGGGTGGGTGAGCGGGCCAGAGACCAAGAAGGTGACCTGGATTATGGGACATTCGTTTGTGCATTGGGCAGCGAAGTACGCGAACCAGCAAGTATACAGGCGGAATCTGGGACTGCAAAGCAGTGGGCGTGAGGTGCTATGGTGGAGTAAAGGAGGGATGTGCTGGGGTAACTGATTACCTTGGTTGACAAGGCTGCTTCTGCAGAGGGCTTGCCCTGACATGATTTTGATTCACCTGGGGGAAAATGGTTTGGTGAAATTATCTGGATTAACACTGTTACAGCACATGCAGCGCGATCTGGAGGCAATCAAAAGGAACTTTGCTGGGACATGCATAGTTTGGACAGAATTTGTGCCATGATGGGTCAGGAGGGAGCCCCTGAGACATATTGCAATTGACAAGGCTCGACTGAAACTTAACAGGGCCATGAGGGTGTTTTGCATGGAAAAGAGTATTGAGGTGATCTTGCATAGGGGCATAAAGGAAGAGGAGGGATGACTTTTTCAAGTTGATGGAGTGCATGTTTCACTAATGGGGAATGAATTTGAATTTGAAAGTGATTTATATAGCGCATGGTTACCCGGAGGCTTCCCCGCGCTAACGATAAGAGCTGTGATGAAAGTCAGAAGGCCCCCTAATGGCTGGATGGAAAGAACCAGGTCTTCAGCTTTTTCCTGAAAATTAGTTTGTTTTGCTGCCCTCTGATATCCAGCGGGAGAGCATTTCACAGTTTTGGTACCAGGTGGGAGAAAGATCTGCCTCCCCATCTGGATTTTTAAATTCTAATGGTGCTGAGGAGGAGTGAGTGAGTGAGATGACCTTAGAGATCTCGAGGGGACATAGACCGAGATCAGGGATTTAAGTTTGGGTGGGCCTTTGTTATTTACTGCTCTGTGAGCTATGCAGAGGGCTTTAAATGTTACCCTTGATGCTACTGGCAGCCAGTGGAGTACTTTCAAGGATTCTCTCACTTGTGCTTGTCTTTGGAGTTTGAGCAAGAGCCTGGCCGCCGCGTTCTGCACAGTCTGGATCCTCTTGATCACATACTTGGGGGAACCCAAGTAAAGGGAGTTCCCATAGTCGAGGCGGGAGACTATTAAGGACTGTATGACGGTTTTCCTAAGATGCTCCGGGATGAATTCTAGTATCTTTCTGAGCATCCTCAGGAGTCCAAAGCATATGCCCGACAATTTGTTTGCCTGTACGTTCATTGAGAGTGCATTGTTGAGCCACATACCTAAATCTTTTACCGCCAGTTTAGGAACTGGAGGGTCCCCCATGCAATGAGGCCAGTGATTTATGGGTCTCGGGATGGCTCTATTGCCCAATATCATGTATTTGGTTTTTTCACCGTTCAATTTTAGGAAGCTATTTGACATCCAGTTAGCCAGTTTGTTCAAGCAGGGGCCCAATGAGGAGTCTCCCTGATGGTCGTCCTGGGGCAAAGCGACGATCAGCTGGGTGTCGTCCGCATACGAAATGCCTAGGATGTGAAATTCCTGTATAATGTTGGCAAGCTGCCTTACATATATATTAAATAAGGTCGGGCTACTATATGATGGATTTGCGGGATGTGGTTAGCTGCCTGTGCCATGAGAATATTTGGTGCAGGCGAGAGCACCGTTGAAAAGTTCGTTGGAAAAGGGGGTGCAAAAAAGACCCCCTCTGGGATTTTTCTGGGTGGCAGTATTTTGGGGGGGTGGAGAGTCACATGCGGGCTTATTCACCCCATCGGGGTGGGAGAAGAAAGGAGTACAGGTGACAAAAGACGGTGTGCGGTACGTTGTCGAGCGAGGAAAGAGCTTCAGTGGAGGGTGTTTGGTAGGAAAATGAAGGAGAGTCTGGATATATTGCAAGAGCCCAGTGAGTGGAACAGGGAAGTATGAAACATGGTACGAGGGCTTGGGGATGAAAGTTGGCATGAGGTGCGAGTGGTTACGGGAAATGTGGGAGTGTCGTACTTGCAAAAGTTAATGTTATTTGTTTATATGTTGATACAAGTTCAAAATAAGCGTTTGTAACCGTGTCCTGATAAATGGCCTTTTACGGTAATTCATGGACATGGAGTGTTTTTTATTGTAAGATGTTTGTAATGTGGGGAAGCCTAGCGAAGATGGCCACCCACAGTCCTATTTCTTTGGTTATTCTCCAACCTTCATGTTCTGTGCTCTTCAGAATCAGTCGGACCAATAAATGCTCTTTCCTGTGCTGCTAAAACTTTACAGCAGTCGGGCCTCAGCTCAACACCCGATAATCCTTCTTCAAGCGGTCTTGTCCCTGGGCCCATCACTGGTGGGCTGGTGAGGCAGTGCAGCTCTGCTCACCTTCAGGCCTTGGGACACCTCTGCTGAGTCTCTCCTGCCACTCTCTCTGCTCTTTCCCAATGACCTCTGCATGTCTCTCTCCTTCTTCCACAAAGTTTGAGACCCTCTCACTAGTCACTAGAGTCTGCATCAAGGCACCCAGACCTTGGCACCAAGGACCTCTACATGAATGCTACCATATTCCCCGCCCCCATGTGAATTGTTTTGAGGTTCAAATTATAGAAATTGCTTGAGCAGTGTTACCAGGCTTCCAGTAGTGATTTAGTGGAGGTCCACAGAAGTCAAAAGACTAAGAACCACTGAGACTGACCAAGATAATAGAAAAAGGTTTTTTGAAGAAATACAAAAAGCAGAAAATGTAATGCATGATTTTGCCTGTTAGTAAAATCATTTATTTAATTTTAATATTTGGCCACAGTTAATTGACTGATGTGGAAATAAAAGGTGGTCATTATATGATCATGTGTAGCGAAAATATATTGAATATACCCAAGGAAATGAAAAAATAGCTGTGTAAACAGACACATACAGGCTAAGATTTTAAGTGAGAATGGGGAAAAACCTGCTTGAATTAAGTTCTCACAAACAATCCTCCTTCCAATTTTGGACTTGGTGAGAGATAAAATGTGAGCAAACCTCTATGATGTGGAAATCTCCACGGGGAGATCATACCAGGCAAGTACAATTGATTTTTGAATCAATTGCCCTTGACAACTAAAATCTGCAAGAAGCAATGAATGTCATATAATAAGACTTCAGTAAAATCACTAACCTGCTTCTCTGAAAAAATCACGTGGTTAGAGAACAAAACTTTGATAGCTGAACTAAGCTATAATATTGATAAGTGACAGGAAAAAGGACTGCGGTAACTGGAATTCACAGAGGAAAGAAGGACTAGAAAAACAAGTGATGATCGAACACAATAAGACAACATTCAAGCATAAAAAGTGTGCAGGAGCTAATGTTTCAGTTCATTTTATATTGAAAAGTAAACTTAAAAAAGAAGAGAATGTAAGAATTTAATCTCTTATATAGGTATAGGATTTTTTTATCTTTATAAAAATGTTTTGCTCGAAACTGTTAAATGTTTAACACAATAGGTACATGTCTACCTTACATCTTTGTGAGTTCTTTTAGCCTGCCTTCTGCCAATCTGCTGGTGCCCAGGAATACCTACCAACTCCAGATATTTCTTAAAAGACAGCGTCCAATGATAGTGGCTCAGAATATCAAATCCCGAATATCGAAAGGACAGAATATTGTTACAAGAGTATCGAGGAACAATATATTGAAAGGTAAGTGTACAGAGGGTGGTTAGGATATACTATTCTTAACCCCACATCTACATACCGTGAAGCTATATATATATATATATATATATATATATATATATATATATATATATATATATATATATATCCATCCAAGGTGTTTTTATGTGAAATTGGGTATAGGAAAGGTTTAGAAACTTACCTTTCAATATTTTGTCCCTCAATTTTGTTTTAACAATATTCTGTCCCGTCGATGTTTGGGATTCAATATTCCCAGTCTAAACCCACCCAAGGGAGACCAGGGTGGGGTGTCTTGTTTTTTGTTTTTTTTGTTTGCAGATTTATATAGCGCAAACTCAACCCGAAGCTATCGTAGCATTTTACATGAGCACCAGTTGCATTACAGACAGACACATTCATTTTTAGGCATGGAGAGATTAAGTGATTTGCCCAGAATCACAGGATATTAAGCCTCACGCCGAGACTCGAACCCGGTTCTCCAACTACAAAGTCAGCTGCTCTAGCCGTTATGCCACATCCTCTCTTGTGCAGACATTCATCATGGCAAGTGAGAGATAACTGATTTCTTTGGGGGTAGTTGTGACATATGAGTTGGCAGAGAGTATATAAACCCTGCATTCTACCTCGTCCTGTTGGCAGAAATGTCTGGTCCTGGGGCCCGATGCCAAGATCGTACAGCACCCCATCTCACCTTATTTCTTTACAAACTTTTTTCCTCTGGTAGTCTGGTTGGTTTTCAGCCTGTCTGGGTGGGCAGGCTGGGATGTTTACTCCCTATCTACCCATCCTGGGGTAAGAAAACCCACCTGACCTCCTGGCACTGCACTGCACTCCCACCTCAGGGCACCAGTCTTTCTGCCACTCGGGGGAGGAAGAAGGAGGGTGTTAACCCCTTCTATGGCTGGTAGACCACATGTCAATTCTATGACAAAAAGAATCCAACTTTCTTCTTGCTTTCAATGGGGATGCTCTAAATCAGGGTTCTCCTGATGGATGGCCAGATTTTTAGCATATACCCATTTTGATAAATGTAGTGATCTTAAAATTTAGCATGGATCCGGCCCTCCAGGAATGACTTTGGAGAACCCTGCTCTGAACGCCTGGGGTACAGAAAGACATGGATCCTATGAGGTGTGGTTGTGGCCTGATGCTAGGACAGACGAGGCCTGTCCCATTTTTATAAACCTATCCCTGGTATCTAGTGGGTTTTCTGACTCCCTGGATGGCAGAATAGGAGGTAAATCCCCCAATATTCCACCTGGAGACCTGACTAAATAAGGCTTCAGGTGTGAGACTACGGCCCACGCCAGGACGAGCAGCCCCACAACATTCCTTTTTAGAACTATAAAATTATTTGGTGTCTAGTGGACTTTCTGCTCCCCCCTCACCCGCCCCCTGGTTGGCAGATTCAGGCTAAACCTTCAATATGACCCCCAAGGAGACCGAGAGGATTTGGGGCCCTTTGATGTAGGGTATGGTCTGATGCAAAGATGGACCAGTAGGAGTCTCCCAATGCACCGCCACCAAGTGGAGGCAGAAAGATTGTTGTGCCCTTCGGATTCGCGGTATGGCCCAATGCAATCATGGACTTGACCAACTAAATTTTCTTTACAAAAAAAAAATATCTATCCCTGATATTAAGTGGGGCTTTCCACAACAGGAAGGCAGATTGGGAGTAAGTCTTCAAATCTATCCTCAGCGGGAAAAAAAGATTGTTGGTGCCTCCAGGAGTGGGCCTAGTCCCCAATGTCAGGTGATCATCCCGACTCCATTCTTTTTATTTACTTTAATGCCATTCGTCTAGTGGCATTTCAGCCCACTGGCAGGGCATATTGGGTGAAAACCCACCTTCCCAGAGGGGCAGAAAGACTTTTTTGCCATTTTTATTGGGTGAGAAAATTTGCCATGCCTTCGGGCCGCCCCTCTCCCAAACAACCTCTGGTGGTCTACTGAGTGGATCTGTGCCAAAGGATCACACTCCTGTGGTGAATTCTAATCCTCAGTGCAAGGATGAGAAAATTACATCCTCCTCCATGGTGAGATACTTAATATCTAACCCCCGCAGCAGAGGGATTAACCATACAGATATTTGTCCATTTGTCGCATGCTGAACATTTCAATTATTAGAGACCAAGGCTACTGCAGGACTGCTGAGAACAAGTATGCAACCTCATAAAGAGTTTGAAGGCTGTAGTGCCGTTCCTTTCTCCGATGGAGGATATACATAATTTAGTGGTAAGAGTTGATTTGTCAAAACTGTGTCAGTTTTGAACATGTTTTATTGGAATTCAGATTGCTTGGAAATTCCTTTCAGTGAAGGGCATGAAACAATATATCGTATCCCTTTTGATATGAAAAATAAAAAGGCATTATTATTTTCAAATAAAAACAATAAGGTCAGGTCTGAGTGTGCTTCTAAGTAAAACAAAAATGTACCGAATATGAAGGGTAGACAAAGTCGCCTGCATCACTGTAGCATTTGAAACATTAAAGAAATTAATGACCGATTGGGGGCTCCTGTTTACATTTTACACATTGCAATAGTTTTATAAGTATCCAGATCAAGTGCTGGAGAATATGGCTAGGAGAGAGATAAAATGCAATTGTGAACTATGGTTGTGTAGGCTGATATTAAACAGCTGATTAATAGGGCTTGAAGTTTGGAAAGAGCTGCCACTTTACATTTGAGCCTCCTCCTCATTTGTACAGATTTACACAAAGTTGAAGACCTGGCTTTTCGAGTAGTCCCAATAGGCCCTAGATTTGGTTAATCTCACACTTGCCCAGAGACAGGATACTCTCTCGGGGACAGTGCGCTCTACATATTTGCATAACATAATGTAACATAGGGCCCAAATTAGGCTTCCACCACATTGAAAAATGCTATTAATAGCTCTTTAGATAGTTTCGGCATTAGGCTCTAGACCTCCTGACAAATAACGGAGGGAGCCCAAATGAGAATATGTTTAGGTGTGAAATTTGATAAAAAAAAGAAGATTGCTGTTAGAAATTGGTTTTGTTGGTTAGCTGGGGTGTGAGCCCTGGTCAAACAGCAACCATAATCCTCATCAGGGAGAGGCACGAGTCAATCCTATATTAACCTGTGCTCAGCCCTCTGGTAGCTTGTCACAGAGCAATCAGGCTTAACTTAGAGACAATGTGTAAAGTATCTGTGCAACACTTCCAACAGTAATAATGTGAAAATACCACACAAAAAGGATCCTACACCAGGTTAGAAAAATAAAACTTTTTTAAATAAATAAAACAAGACTAAAACAACAAAAGTCCAAATAGTAGAACCAGAGATAAGCAATTTTCAATATTGTTGTGAAAATAGCACCAAAAAGCACAATGTGCCAACTGTGGAAATCTGGTTGTGGCGGACCGGGACAAAGTCACAAGTTCAGGCCAACCATGATAGAGTATGGGTTGGCTACAGGGACCCAGTTAGGTATGCTAGACAGAGTACCTTTGTTAGACCTGGCTTTTTCAGCAGGTTTATTCCCCGACGTTTTGCTTTGTAGCCTCCTGTTTTGACCGGTTTGTGTTGGTTTTATTACTCTGGGCACTTTTCCACTGCTGATCAGTGCTAAAGTACATATGCACTCCCTGTGAAGAGTGTTTATGGATTGGTGTTTCCATGATTGGCTTGTTTGACTTACCTGGAAGTCCCTAGTACAGTGCACTGTCTTGCCCAGGACCTGTAAGTCAAATGCTGCTAGTGGGCCTGCAGCACTGATTGTGCCACCCACACAAGCAGCCTTTCCAAGGGATCTCAGACCTGCCACTGCAGTGTCTGCGTGCAGTCTCTACTGCCATGTCGACCTAGCAAGTGCACCCACTTGCCAAGCTCTAACCTTCCCTTTTATTCCATGTGACCTCTGTGGGCAGGGTGCAGTGTATGTGAAAGATAGGACATGTGCTAATGTGTGTGACATGTCCTAATAGTGAAATACATTGTATTTCGTTTTTCACTATTGAAAGGCTATCTGTCCCAAAGGATAGCATGGGAGTTAATTTATAACATCTTATAAGTATAACTTCCCATTGGGACAAGAAAGAAAAATGGAGTTTAGTATGCCTGAACTCGGAATATAAAAATGCACATTTTAGTAAAGAGGATTTTTATATTGTGGGTTTGAAAATACCACTTTGAGAAAGTGGGTATTTTCTTGCTTAGCCATCCTGTGTGCCTATGCTGGTTTGTGGATTGACTGTCTGGCCTTGAAGTGACAGGGGCTGGGGATGTGCATTCACTGTAGACAGCCACAGGGGGGGAGGTGTGTCCTGCCTTTCCTGGACGAGTCAGGGCTGGGCTGAATAGACCTGGGCTGCATTTAGAGTAGTGGGTGGAGATTTCCTTGCACCTGAATTGGCCTAGTCTGCCTTATACTATGCTGTCTCCACCTCCTGCCGGGGAGCTCGACCAGGGAGGACAGAACTGGTTTGGACTGAGCACAGAGCCTCTCTGCCACAAGAGAACAAAGAGAAATTGAATATAAAGATTGGGGCCCAGACCCCAGAACTTTAGATTACTTCTGGACTCAAGAGGAGCCTCTGCCAAGGAGAAGAGCTGGGAAAGCTGAAGGAGAAGTACTGCCCCTTTGCTATGTGCTGTCTGGGGTAGGCCTGCAGTGGCTGTTTCTGCCAAATAGAGGACAAAGACTGATCTTTGCTGTGTATCCTGCTTGAAGATTATCTCAAAGGGGTGGAGCTTGCCTCCTGTTCTGAAGTCTCAGGAATACTAAGACTTCATTTCCTTTGTCTTCCTGCATCTGGAAGTGCTTTTTCAGCTGCCACAGAGGGAAATTGCAACACAGACGCTGACAAGCGATGCCGCGACCTGCAACGAAGCCGTGGCACCGTTCGTGAAGAGCACAACACACCGTCCTGACTTGTACCGCAGCCCAGACGCCTGCCGACACCGCACCGTATTGAAGCAGATCCCGAGGCTGCTGCCTGTACCAGAGCCTAGAGCACCACTCGTGACGCTCACGATGCACCGCCCTGATTCGCACCGCAGCCCCAACTTCATCGACGTCGGTGCTTCATCATCACAGAGCCGATACTGGATGTGAGTGATCTCCTGAATCCATTGACACCGCATCGTCGTAAGGAACCGCCACCGCGACGTCGCCTCCCCGGCAACAGTAGGGAACTAAAGACTCAGCTCCCCTGCATCGCAGTGAGGAACCGAGGCCTCACCTCCATTAGGGTCGTAAGGATCCGACGCATCACTTCCCCTGTGGTCGTAAGGAGCCGAAGCCGCCAACGAAGCATCACCTCCCCGACGCCATGCACCATCTTTGCTTTCATTGTTTGCCAAGGCACTGTTCTTTGGGGGTCTATGCGACTCCGCGCCTGACTCCGTACACCTCGCGTTCGGTGCCGTACTTTATATTTTCATCTGTCACGACGTCGTAATAGCTCCAGGGGGAGTTATTTGTTGCTACAAGCTTTGTGTGAATAACCTATTTTTAAGGATATCTTGGTATATGTATTGTGGATTTTTGTCGTTTTGGTCTTGTTTGGTTTAGATAAAGATTACTAATTTTTCTAAACTGGTGTGGTGTCCATTTGTAGTGTTTACACTGTATTACTCTATGTGTGCACAAATGCTTCACACACCGCCTCCGAGATAAGCCTGTCTGCTCGTGCCAAGCTACCAAGGGGGTGAGCAAGGGTTCTCTAAGGGCATAGCTCCCTTACCCTGACAAGAAGCAAGGGTTTCTATTTGGACAAAGGTGCAAATCATTGCCAACTAGAGACCCCCATTTCTAACATTTAAATCCTGGTTTGTGGAGGGTTGCACAGCCGTAGTGATGCGCCTGTTCCGAGATGCACCAAGCATGTGATGCGAGGGCATGCACTGTCATTGAGGATCCATTCCACCGGGCTTGGAATGCGAAGTCCAGCACTGAGGATGCGGCGTGCAGTTGAGGCACTGCATCAGGTCCAAGGAGCTGTGAGGCCGCAATGCGGAGTGAGTCATCTAGGCTGCTGTTTCCAAGAGATGTGAGGGCCTGCGCGGAGGATGGTCACTAAGTGGCGGTTCCGATGAGGCTGTGGAGGTGATGCGGGCCTTTGCGATCGATCTAATCCACGCAGCAGTGGCAATGCATTCGTTCTGCTCGGGCTTGCGCCACACATCAGAGGAGAGGTGTCAGTTCTGCTGGATCCACAGAGGCTGGTGGCACACCTTAAGCCCACTGCCAAGGGTCCAGCACTGGGGTGGCACCACTTTGCATGGTAGACTCATAGATGGCAGAGTCCAGCTGGAGGTGCAAGGTTATTGGAAGCCTGATGTGTCCCTGAGGTTTTAGATCAGGAGGCCAGCCAACTAGCCCCTGGAGTCACTGTGGGTTCTTGGTTGAAGAGATGCTGGTCCTGTCCTTCTCACCCAGGCAGTCAGTAGCAGGTCAGCACAGCAAGGCAACAGTCCTTCAGAGCAGTAGTCTAACAGAGTGGAAGTCCTTTCAGCAGCACAGTAGTCCTTCTCCCTGGCAGAGTATCCACAGGTCCAGAAGTGTACTAAAGAGTTGGTGTCTGAGGTCCAGCATTTATACACAGTTGTGCCTTAAAGTGGGGAGAAGCTTCTTGAGGGATGCCTTTAAAGTGCATAGGTGCCCTGCCTTCTTGGCCCACGCTCCAGACTAACTATAGGGGGATATGCAGCCCTTTGTGTGGAGACAGGACCAACCCTATTCAAGTGTAAGTGTGGCTGAGAACAACTTCTCCCTCCATTTTGCCAGCGGTGGCCTATCCAGTCACAGCTAAGGTCCCCATTGTGAGTGACTGTCTAGGACCGTGGAACTCATAGTACAGCCAGCGGACTACCAGTGGCCCGGCAGGCTATTATTGGCGGCCCGCGGACCTTGCCTTGCCGTTTCCAGTGAGTAAGCACAGAAGATGGCCGCAGGAGCATATGTAGTGAATACGTATTCAATATGTATTCACTACGTATGCTCCTGCAGCCATCTTCTGTGTTTACTGCTGGCCTATGAATGTGCCCGCCTCTGTGACGTCACACACAGCACCGGTGGGAAGCACAGGCCCTTGAAAAGTCAGCTGTAAGCGCTTTCACAGCCGACTTTTGAAGGGCCTTTTGGGAAGCTTCCTGTTTCTGTGTTGCCGACGACGTCCTCTCCGCCCGCAGCCTCTTCTTCGCCAGACGACGTCCTCTCTGCCCCCACCCACAGCAGCCTCTTCTCCACCCACAGCAGCCTCTTCTCCACTCTGCAAAGGGGATATTACAGCTCTAATTCCCAGACTCATAAAGTGCTTCTCCTGCAGCAGGAGACTGTCCCTTTTCTTGTAAACATTTTTCATATTAAACTCTTTGCCCTCTACCCTCAATAAACTCATTTTGCGAGCTTATGCTGATGTCCATAAGAACATATTTTTGGACTTCATGTGGATTCAGGGCCTTGTCGAATGTAATTCTGCGGCTGAATTTCAAATTCAAATCACCAGTGCTTGAGAATTGGGGAGGGGTGCGTCCACCAAACCCCCTGACCCCGTAGAAAGGTTAAAGGAGGAAATGTCAGATACCGTGAACATAAACTGAGGTGCAAGATTGCGCCAATTGAGTCAGTCTGTTTTCTATCCAGTGATTGCCATTAGCCTCAAGAACCAAGAAGCTGCTGAAACTGGGAGTTCTACTGGGCAAGCATAGTGTGATGCACCACAGATTTTCACACTTAATAAAGAAGTACAAAGTTTCTCAAAATACCCAGCGCATAGCATAGTTCATTTTCATTCATCGCCAACAATTCCAGTAGTCAAGATAACAGTCCCAGGAAAACGCAATTACTCACTGTCGCATGTGCCAGCAGGGTCAAAAACAGAATAGCCACTCGGCCCTGCCCTGTGGCCTTTCTGCACTTCTACATGTCCAACTCTGGGACTGTGTGGCAGATGTACAGTGGCTGTGGCTGCTGAGCGGGGCACTCCCAGTTGAGCACATCCTGGCATAGGCCCATTTTTTGGCCCTTTTTTTTTTATTTAAACGCACCAGTTTCAAGGGCCTCAAAGCAAATATAGTTTTAAATAAATTGCAAGAATAAGTCCAGGACTTGGTAACTGTTCCTATTTCCAGATGACACTGGGAGAAGGTAACCCTCAAGTGCCTGTCTGTAAGGTGGCACTACATTTGTGAGAGGAGATCGCATCTTCTGTAGTTTTTGGCAAACAACATACCACTTCAAGGAGTGTTCAGGCATTTATAATGGTTAGGAGGAGGAATCAATGGCAGGTCTTGCCAGCAAGAGTAACAACTTCATCTGGAGGAGGCAACCAAGACACCTTTTTTACTAGCCTTACCAAAAGGTTTTGGGAAGGTCTTTTAATTGATCTCCACTTTGGACTTGCAAGAGATCCACAAAATCTCAGCCCATGCTTTACTCACACGTGCTTTACTCACATGGATTGACAGAGTGCCCTCGGTTGAGGTTTATTCAATCAAACAGTTAGCTGCAGACAACGCTTATCGAGGACAGGTTCGTATTGTTTCTGTCTTTAATGTACCTAATTTTTGGACTCTGAAGCCTGTGTTGCAATGGGCTTGTGCTGAATATCTGGTTATTGCAAATTGCCATGCAATCCCTCTTAAGATTGCTATTGTCTGATAATAAAAATGTGCTCCTTTTAGTTACATCTGCTTTGGAAATACAGCATTGTCTAGTAATGTTTTGAAATGGTAGGGATTTTTATTTTTTTTACTCTAGCCCCGCCCCTACTGACCCCGCCCCCACTGACCCCACTTTCACCGGTGCGGGCCTCGGCCACAAACCACACTGTAAATTTGGCCCCCGAGAGAAAGTTTGTGAGTGCCCATGGTCTAGGAGGAATACACAAATCCTATCTGTCAACTACACCCAGTCATGTGACCCAGAGACAGGCTGCAGCCACCAAATGGATAAGGCATAAAAATACCAACTTTCTAAAAGTGGCAGTTTCAAAATTATAATTTAAAATCTAACTTCAACATAAGTTACGGTTTTCTATTACAATTACAAAGACACCAAATATGAACGGGTTATCTGTTCCCATTTGGAAATTATACTCATTAAATATAATAAGGTAACTCTATTTAAAGAGTTTTTCACCACTAGGACATATAAGACTTAAAAGTACATGTCCTACTTTTTATATACATTGCACCCTCCCTCTGGGCTGTTTAGGGCCTTCCCCAAGGATGACAAAAGTACAGTTTGGCATGACACAGATTAGAGCCATACCAGTTGGTGAAATGATCAGAATTCATTGTAATTGTGATCTAGATGCCTGCTTTCAGTGGAACTCCTGGAATTGGAAAATAGATTCAGAAACAGAGGTTACTCACCACAGGTTCTAAATGAGGCCAAAAAAAAAAAAAAGATTCAAAAGGTCCATAGCACAGATTTGCTCAAAGATCGGATAGTTAAAAAGACAAGGGCTAGTAATTGGAATAAGGAACTCACACTGATTACACCCTACAGTGCACTCAGTACTGATTTGCACAAAGCTATGTCCAAACATTGGCACATCTTACAGATGGATAGCACTTCGAAGGAATTGATCACTACCAAGCCCAATATTATTCATAGTAGGGGCAGAACTATTCGACAAACTCTTTGCCACAATTATCTTATTCCATCTACTTCAAACACGTGGCTACCCAAATTGCCCCCTGGGTTTCGCAAACGTGGACATTACAATATGTGCCGATTTGCGAAAGTTAAGGTTCTTGAATTCCAATATAACACATGCAAGCCACACAGAATTACCAGGTTTATCATTTGCAACACAAAATTTGTTGTATATAGCATTATTTGTGTGTGTGGTCTTATATATGTGGGAAGCACAATAAGACCCTTTAAGGAACGCATTCAGGAACAGGTGAGCGCCATCAAAAACAATCCAGGTTATCCCTTTGCTGTTCATTACAATGGTGCGCATGGTCTAAATGAAAATCTTTCAATCGCTTTCCATGGTTTAGACACAGTAGGCCCTACGTATAGAGGGGGCAATAAAACCATGTTTCTTAAACAGCTGGAAAGTCGTTGGATCATACAACTTAGAGCGGTGGACATGGGCCTTAATATGGATCGAGAACTCCACACCTTTCTAATATAACTGCAACTGTCACTTTCTTGATAGTTATGTGGTATTTTCTGGATAATGGCAAGGTGCGTGTTAATGAGCAACTGTCATTATCTTCATCGATATGTAAAATGTTCGTACAATGGACAATGTTTAAATACTGTTAACATATGTACATACTTAGGATTTACTAGGTGTTATAAGTGATGTCTTGAATTACATGTGAGCCCACATTTCTCAAGAAATTTTGAAAATGTCTTATATCATTCTCTTTGAACTCTCCAAATTTGATACAGAATGCTAGTATTCCATAATGCTATATGGCTTCTTATTGTTTTGGTACTTTGTTCATTCCTTTTATGTCATTAGCAAGGAGTTTTAATGTCCCTTTCAAGATGAATTTAATCTGTATAACATGTATTTCCTCGTTGGTTTGGGGTTAAAAATAACCCCTTTTGTCACAGCACCAACTTTACTAACATGTAGATACACTATTCTATGCTTTAGCAAGGATACTTGCTGCTTCCTGCACTATTTAATACAATGCATGTTTTTAATTACACTGGATACTTTTGCATCTTTATCTTGCCTTTTCCATTCACCTTCTTTATCTCCCTGCGACGTCTTCATATGACATTTTGTCTTACGAGCTTTTTTTTGTTTCCATTTACAAACATGGCGCTTATTATGTTTTTTGCAACAACTGCTGCTCTTTAGTCCTATTTTCATTACTGACCTCTTTTGGAGGTGCACGCTCAACTTGTTTAAATATGGCATTGTTTGCGGCGCGCTGTTGTGAGACATCGATATCACAGCATCGCACAATCCACATCTGAAGTGATTTAATGTCAGTCAGCAGTGTTTGTGTTTCTGTGACAAATAGTTGATATATACACTTTATATGTCAGCCAGGCTCCATTGACAGTGTGCTTTACAAACCTTGTATTTTTTAGGCTTATCAAGGTCTCGTAGGTCCACCACTAATTATGTGGTCCGGACCGAGTCCTGCAAATCTTTGTGCAAACCCGCTTTCTGCCTTTTTGTGCATGTCATCTCCTACTTCGGAGTGGAGTCATATGGTTTTCATTCACATTTGGCTGGTGTTACAGATACTGGGTTGATCTACATGCGATTTTTATTATAGTAATCCAATTCCTGGAAGATAACTCTTTGTTGCGCTTAATATATCTTATGCTTTGAGTTTGATGTCGATTACAGTTTTTTCTATATAAATGTGGCCCGTTTTTATATTTACTACCAGGGTCCGTGTGTATGGGATGCACGTTTGCACTCAAATAGTGTGTAGATATAATATTGGCTAGTGAATTATGATGTGGACTTTTAGATCCTAGTTAGCAACTCCATTTAAGAGATAGTTCTCTGTTCTGTCATATTCTTTATGCCGTGCATTTTCTAGATCAGCATTCAGTTTTGCCCCATGCTATCTGCCTACGAATCCTGTCTGAATTTTGTTCCAGTCAGACGAATGTTTGTGTTTTTTTCAACCATAGTGGTGTTTTATTTTATTTATTTTTCCTTTTTTTTTTGATTAGTGTTAGACTTTGCATCTCTGGCGTGTTTCCCCTGCCGTTTTGCTTTGACCTCCCAGTTTTGACTCAGTTTTTGCTGGTTTAGTGTCTCTGCACACTTTCTCACTGCTGTTTAGTGTTAAAATGCAAGTGCTCCTCTTGTAAATTGTGTTATGCATTGGCGTTTCCATGATTGGTATATTTTATTTACTAGTAAGTCCCTAGTACAGTGCTCTGAGAGTACAAGGGCCTGTAAATCAAATGCTACTAGTGGGCCTGCAGCACTGATTGTGCCACCTACAGAAGTAGCCCTGTACAGGTAACTCAGACCTGCCACTGCAGAGTCTGTGCGCAGTTTGTAACTGCCATGTCGACTTGGCAAGCGCATCCACTTGCCAGGCCCTTATCTTCCCTTTTCTTACATATAAGTCACCCCTAAGGTAGGCCCAAGATACCCCTTTGGGCAAGGTGCTGTGTATGTTAAAGGTAGGACATGTTCTGGTGTGTGTGGCATGTCCTGGTAGAGAATTACAGTGCATTTTGTTTTTCATATTAGAAAGGCTATCTGTCTTATAGGGTAGAATGGGAGTTTATTTATAACATCTTATAAATATAACTTCCCATTGGGACAAGATAGGAAAATAGAGTTTAGTATGTCTTGACTCAGAATGTAAAAATGCATCTTTTAGTAAAGGTGATGTTTATGTTCTGTGTTTGAAAATACCACTTTTAGCAAGTAGGTCTTTTCTTGCTTAGCCTTTTTGTGTGCCTCTGCTGGGTTTGTGGATTGACTGTCTGGCTTTGGAGTGACAGGGGTTGGGGATGTGCATTCTCTTCAGCCAACGGGGGGGCGAGGTGTGTCCTGCCTTTCCTGGATGAGTCAGGGCAGGGCTGAATAGACCTGGGCTGCATTTAGAGTAGTGGGAGGAGATTTCCTTGCACCTGAATGGGCCTGGTCTGCTGTAGACAATGCTGTCTCCGCCTCCTGCTAGGAAGCTGGGCCTTGAGAGGACCAAACTGATTTGGACTAAGCACAGACACTCTCTGCCTGAGAGAACAAAGGAATTTTGAGTATAAATATTGGGGCCCAGACCACAGAACTTTAGAACTCTTTTGGAACCAAGAAGACTGCCAAGAAGAAGAGCTGGAGAAGCTGTGAGGAGGGACTACCACTTTTCTGTGTGCTTTGCTGTGTTGGCCTGCAGTGGCTGCTTCTGTCTTGGGCAGTGAAAGGTTTGGACTGAACTTTCTGCAACTACCTTTTGTGAGTTTCTCCAAGGGCGTGAGGTAGAGCTTGCCCCCTGTTTAAGAAGTCTCAGGAACAGCAAAGGCTTCAAGTTCATCTGTTACGAGCACAGAGGACTGTGCATTTTGTGCTGCAACAGAAGAAAAAGCAAACAACGCCGTCAACGACACCGCTGCCGCTCCGTGCCCTGAAGGCACTGCAGAGGGCACCGCTGCACTTTGCACCGCAACGCTGGTCTCACTGACGACGCCACCCGACGCTGCCACCTATAAGCTGCTTGCACCGCGACCTGTGGGCACTGTACTCCGCACCACCTCGCTTCACGCCGTCGCTCTGGTATCACCGGCGACACTGCTCTACACCGATATCGACGCCTCTGCTTGCACCGTGGTTTGAGGCCACCGCTCTGAAGTTACACAACGCACCGTCCTCAACCCGCACTGCAGCCGCGGCCTACTGAAGCCGGCACCATCGACTCCAGTTCGTCAGCCGATGACAGCTCTTCAGCAACGACAACACCGCTGCTTGCACCGTGACCTGCCAGTACCGGGAAGAGCACCGCATCACTTCGCACCGCAGCCCTGGTCTCACCGACACAGCTGGACGACCATCACTGAGCCGCTGCCTGCACCGCAACCTGAGGGCACCGCACACCACACCGCTGCACTTCTCACTGCAGCCCCGACGCCGGCACTCCTGACTTCAGCCGCGAGGAGTTCGTTCTGCAACGCATGTGACGTCAAGGGCCTGACGACCCCTGCACCAACCTCCGGAACCAACGCCTGCAGACGCCAGCTCTTCGGGGCTCATCCAGAGGTCGCCGACGCCCTGCATTTCTAAAGGTACAGTTTTGCGGGTCTTCCTGACATCGGAGCTGGCCCGCGTCGCCGCAGTCAGCCAGAACTGTTTGGATTTGTTGTTCACGATGCCGTGATGGCCCCAGGTGGAGCTATTGACTTCAAGAAACTGTATTTCAAGTCTATTTTTGACTATTGAGATGTCTGAGAACTGTATGGTGGATTTTTATTGTTTTTGGTCTTGTTTTGGATATATAAAAATATTGGATATTTTTCTAAAACTAGTGTGGTGTCCTTTTGTAGTGCTTTCACTGTATTACTGTTGGTTATGTGCAAATGCTTTACACACTGCCTCGGAGATAAGCCTGACTGCTCCTGCCAATCTACCAAGGGGGTGAGCAGGGGTTATTTTAGGAATGTACCCCCCTTACCCTGACTAGGAAGAAGGGTCCCTACTTGGACAAAGGTGCAAACCATTGCCAACTAGAGACCCTCATATCTAACAATTAGTGATTGCTCAACGTTTAATATTTTTTATATTTGTTTTTTAGAACAACTCTCATTACGTGTGTAGCAACGTTTATGCGGGGTCAGACTTTGCTAGGCTCAGCTATTTCTGACCTACTGCAGTTTAAACTCTCAGTACCATCTTTTCATTGCTGTTTGGTAAGAGCTTTATAGCTTCTGGCTGTGTTGTTTACAGCATGCATGTTTCCATTCTATGGTATGACACGGAGTGGGGCACACCTAGCACTATTGGCACGAGTAATCAGGCGTTTCACTTTAACACTATCTTGCTGGGAACAACAACTGGGTTTTGCCCTCACTCTTTGGCTTGCAAGGATAATATCTTTGTGATAGGATTACTTATCAACGCCAACTCTTTGGGTGCCTGCCTCTGTCCAACACACACTTCCACCAATGCGGCTCTATGAACAAATAAGTTTGCCTCTGGACACATACTGCATGTGTCTTTGAATTTCTTCATATATACATAAAATTGACTGCTATATAGCTATTTGCATATATATATATATATATATATATATATATATATATATATATATATATATATATATATATATATATATATACACACACACACACGTTATTTGCAGCCTTGAAAAAGTCCATAGGACGAAACATGTGTCGACTGACTGTGCTTAATCTGTGTGAAAAGACTGGATAATTAACATCAGATCTTAAAGAAGAAAAGTTACTCCGGACTGCATTTGTATAAATTCTATTGCTACGAATTAGCATCACTGCATGAACTTCTGACATGTGCCTCAGTACTCTTTTGTGTGATGATAAAAGGTTTACTTTCCCAGGTTGAATTGGCAGTTTAAACTGCACACACAGATTGCAATGGCAGGCCTAAAACATGCTTACTATTCAAGTAGGTGGCACAATCAGCTCTTTAGGGCTATTTGTAGCATTTAATTTACATGCCCTGGGCACAGGTACTGCCACTTTACTGGGGACTTGCAAGTAAATTAAATATGCCAATTGGGTATAAGCCAATATAACATGTTTTAAAGATAGTGCACAAGCACTTTAGCACAGGTTAGCAGTGGTAAACTGTGCTGAGTCCTAAGGCCAGCAGAAACAAAGTAAGCAAAATCAAGAGTCTGAAGGCAAAAAGTTATGGGGAAAACCACGCCAAGGATGCCAGCTCTAAACTGCAGTTGGAAGAAACCTGTTGAACTAAAGCTCTGACGGTTATTCTCAGGGGGCAGGGAGAAGATTACTGCGGTCCCGAAGGAGGTAGAGGACAACAGTGCATCTTGCAAGAAGAACTAGCAGGCCAGGAGGATGAGACTGTGGTGGGAATCCTTGCTAAAGAGAGTGGTTGGTCCCGTCTCCCTCTGTTATATATGATTTGATACTATACAAAATGGACTTCAAAGTTTGGGAAATTTATATAAGGTTAGAACTTAGAAACTTTTGAAAAACCCTGAGAAATAGGACATGGTGCAAGGGCTTACTGATAAAAGTGCACTTTTGATGAGAAGTGCATCAAGGTTTGTACATACAGTGCCCCCTCTGCCTCCAACCGGAGGCCGTGTACCCATGGGGGCCCTGCTGGGGGCCCCAAAGCCGACTTTTGACAGCCTTTCTGTGTCATAAAGGCCGGCACAGAAAGGCTGTCGGAATCCGACATTGCAATCCCTCAGGCGGAAAGAGCCGCCCTTGGGATTACTGGAGGCTTTCCGAATGGCAGACTGAGCCCGTCGGAAGCCATTCGGAAATCCAGTTTAGATTCCTTTCCGACCGACTCCATCCAAATGGGTCGGTCGGAAATAAATCCAAACAGCTGATTACAATGCTGTAGGAATGGCTCCGACCGAGGGTCAGAGCCGTTTACTACGGCATCGTAATAGGCCCCTAAGATGTACTAGGGATTTACTGTTGTCAACATTGGCTCAGCTGCCTTGCTTCTGGGTTATAGCCTGAAACCACCTTCCAAATCAATGAAAATCATCTCAACTTGGACCTGCATGGACCCTATACTGTTGATGTATTCAGAGGGCAGAGTCGCAGGCTCCCCACTTCTTCCCCCGGATAGGACTAAGCCCGAAGGCCATGCTGAATTTCTGCTGATTGACTACCCAGCTGTTGCCTTATCTGTGAGGGGGTCCTCAGCCACCGGAGAACAGAGACCATGACCTAGTAACTTGATGCTTGCTCTACTACTCACCAGTGTCTCTGCAACTCAAAATGTACATAAATATCTGCTAAAGTAAACCAATGAATAGCATTTGACCCTTCACCATAGTTGAAGGAAGGCTACTGAAATAGTCCCTGATGGAAATGCAGGATAAACTTCTAATGCAACACCTTTTTTATTTTCTGTTGTTTTACCCTGTGCTTTCAGTAGACCTCAACCTGGTGCATTAGCCAGCTTTCCAGACCCAGAGAGAGAGCCTGGAGGTCTGTAGGGAGCTGTGTGTCTACAGACTTGCACTCCATTCTTCACACACTTTGAGACGCGGTCTCCTTTCTTTACAGTTACTAGGTGCATTGTGGATTGAGTCTGTGCTGATTAACAAATTTGCAAATCTGTAGTATCTTGAACCTGAAACATTTCCAACTTGGGACCTTATTATGATGTTGGTCGAAAGCATTACGATCGACTCCTTGTCGGAATCGTTTCGGACCTACTCGGGTTCGGGGAGTCCGACTGACCGATTATGATCTTTCCGAACACCGTTCGGTCGGACTCCCATTGACTTCAATGGGAGCCTGTGTTCCGACACAGGTTCCCATTGAAAAAAGGGGTGGTTGCGGAACACCTTGCTGCACCCTGTGGCGGGTACTCCATGGTCCCTGCCCCACTGTGCATGGTTGTACAGATACCCCCACGGGCCCCAAACGGAGGCCTCCGGGTGAAGGGGGACGTGCTATGGGCCCCCAAAGTCAGTTTCTGACAGCCGTTTCGTGTCAGACAGACCAATTGGGAAAGGCTGTCAGAATCCGCCATTGTAATATGTCAGTCAAAAACGCAGTCCATAGACCTGTACGATTCAGCTCCGACCGACTCGGAGTCTCCGAATGCCAGGCGGAACGAGTCCGAAAGACCCAACGGTTACCTTCTATCGTAATCGTTCGGTCGGAAATGTTTCCCAGTCGGTCGGAAACATGGGTTTCGACACGGGTTAGGAAATTCCGAATGCCATTCGGAGCCTTTCCGAGCGGCATCGTAATACCCCTGATGTAAAGCAAACGTTCTTGAGGAAATATTGTGTCCCCCTTTGCTACAGTATCCTGTGTGTTTCTCATATTGTTCTTAAAATGTTGTACTTTGGAAAGCCTGTAATAGTTAAGTATAACAAGTGTGCAATATCAGCTCACTCTGCAACTTTGTAAACCTCGAGTCTTGCCATAAGCTGTGAGTAAGCCCCAACAAGGCAATTGGATCCACAAATTCATACTGCACTTTTCTACCAAACTTTACAGTTCTAATATTTAAATAAATTATGTATAGCAAGATTATGTCCTGCACGAAAGGCTGCTAGGAAATTATGTCATGCTATCTTTTCTGGATAGTTGGACAAATATATACTTCTGAAATTTATGACAATTTACAACTCAGTGTCTTTTGGTTGGAGCAAAATGTATGTGGTGGGCCCGATGATAATTCCCAAAACTATATAAAATAATAATACTAATATTATTATTATTATTATTATGTTAATAATAATAATAATAATAATAATAATAATAATAGTAATAATATTAATAGGGGAGGAGCTGAGGACAGGTTTTTTTTTTTTTACATTTTTACTCATACTCATCAATCAGAAGGAGGAAGAAGACGCGGACTCTGAAGAAACGCCTAATCACGATGCAACCGAACACTGTGCGGTCGCATACTCCCATTCCCCTATGGGAGCTCGTGTTACGGCCGCAAACCGGTCGTAACACAAGCTCCCATAGAGGAACGGGAGTCTGTGTTCATCCCTGCACCGTGTGGCAGGTACCTCAGGGTGCCTGCCACACGATGCAGGTATGAACAGGGGGGGCACCATAGGTGCCCCATCAGCCCCCAACCCGGAGGCCGCAGAGGCAAGGGAGCCCTGCTAAGGCTCTCCGACAAGGCTCTCCGACAGGCTTTCCATGTCGGAAAGCCCGACATGGAAAGCCTGCTGGAGACAGTATCGTAATCCCAAGGGCAGAAAGGCCGCCCTTTGGGATTATGGGCCGGCCACCGACTGGCCGACGGGCTCATTGAGCCCGTCGGAAGCCAGCCGTAATGACAGTCCGGTTTAATTTTCGACCGCCAGCATTGTAATACGGCGGTCTGGAATGAAACCGAGTTGCAGCCCGGAAAGGGTCCGACCAACAGTCGGAGCCTTTCTGTGCCACATCATAATAAGGCCCTTGGTGTTAATAAACCCCAGATCTTTAATAAGTGCAAGCTGAAATTCGCTTCATTTAGCAGCAAGCAAGTTTCTGCAACAATCCTATAACCACAGCATTATTGATCACGGTCTGTTCCGTGGAAGATATTTGTGCCAACCAGATATCCATATATGTATCATTGGGAACTACTGTGCCAATCAACAGTCCCACCATAGAAACCATGATATTGGTAAAGATAAAAAGAAGCATATTTCAGGGTCAACTTTGAACTCAGAACCGAAAGTGCAGACCATAAATATTAGAAACTTGTGGTATTTCCTCTGAATTGTATGTGCAGATGCACATCCTAAAGATTCAGGGATGGCAAGAAATCTTCGATCTGAATAAGAGGACTGTCCATCCTGAAACACATTGATGCAATATCTTGACCCTCTTCATGAGAGTAGGCATGAATCTTCAAGAGTACGGAAAACGAAAGAACAGGTCCTCTTCAATGTGTCCCTCAGCACTGCATACAAGAACTACTACTCACTTTCTTTCTAGAAAACCCCCAACAGTCCTACTCTGTCTGTTAATCCTTCCACCATAGTCGGTAGTGGAAATGCTTCTGTTTTGTGGTGGCACATATCATAGCTATTACTATGATTGAAAAAGACCTATCCCTGATCGGAAATAGTGAGGAATTTGTTCACTCAAAGATTGGAATTGGTGAGGGTAATATGTTGCTTTCCTGATGAATAGTATGGCATATTTATATTCCTTGAAAGAAATGAGCTGATCACAAAATTAAATCAATCAGCAAAAGCTGCTCTTCCAAAGGAGGTGCCCTCTCCCTTCAAAAGCAGCAAGAAGAGAGGTTTAAGATGAAATGTTCATCTCTATCAACTGCACAGTGCATTTGTTGCTCGAATAGGAATTCACCTTGAAAAAAGAAAAGACAAGAGCCGTTTGGCAAAACAGGAACAGTTGGTTTCATTAAACGCTTCGGCCAGGAGTACAGTTACAGAAGCAGGTCTGAGGACGGTCTCAAGGTACAAATGATCTGAGCAAGGTTTTATACATTTCTTTGGGTATTATACAATGCTTCCATCGATCCTTTTTTGATTCAGAATACAGGCCTTGTCTTTGGAGTCATAAATAAGGCCCCTGATAACAAATACAGAAGGGTCTTGACCTTGCATGGACACAATGCGGGCCAGTGGGTAACATGTCCAGATGTCCAGCATGAGGGCTCGTGATCACTGCGTGTACGGTGTCCTTATTGGCTATGTGTTCCTAACTTCATGTGGCATCTGACTTTATGGTGTTTTTGGGAAAGCACGCACCCCTCTGGCCATGTGCCCTTAATTGGGGCTCATCTCCCTGGACCATTGTTGTGTCACTGCGCCTATCTGTTTTTGATTTGAGTTTTTTGTTTGCGCAGTTGTCTGCCAGCTATGTGCCACCCCACCTGTGATCTATCAATCAGTAACCTAAGGTCTAGGTCTTAGAGCCTCCCTGACCACGTATTTCTGGGTAGGGGTTGACGGAGAGTTCATGACAGGTGAATTCGATAATAAAGATGGGATTTCGTTCTTATATACGATTGTGTCATTATTAACATTGACTTTTTCAATATTAACATATGCATTATTCCCCCTAGTGATTGATAGTAAGTCAGTGAACGTGTCTTCATGATAGTGCTAAGGTTTTATCCCAAGCTACACAGTAGACTGTGTGTCAACTAAAACAGACTTACTAAAAGGAAAGGTATGCCGACAAGAAAAGACAGAGCTCTACTGCATACAAAAGGATTGTATTCGTATCGCCTCTGCCTTCCTGACAACTGTCCAATGGCCTAAAGACCACTACTGTGGTGGGCGTCTTTTCCCTCATCACATCGCTCATTTAGTAGATATGGTTTAGATGAGTAAAGCAACTAGTCAGCTAGGCAAGTGATGGTAGAGCCCGCCCTTCTCTGCTCCACCGGCTAGGCAGCAATTTTCCTAGTCTGGGTATGGTGCGGGGTGTCCTGGTGTGACACAGAAAGAGCGATAAAGAGGAGCCTAAATATTTTGACAAATGCCAATAAAATTGAAGCAAAGTACAAGAAGCTCTTCAAAAGTGTCTATCCAGTGCCCGCTCTTGTGCTCCATCTTTTATGTATGTAGCAGCAGCTCAGTGTCACACAGTCAGCTGGTCTCCTGATCGTAGAACCAACAGTGGGCTTGGGGAAAGACATCAGAAAGAGAGCAGCATGGAAGGGATGTTAGGAGGATCCAGGAAACACATCCACTGCCATGGACTGCAAAAAAATAATGAAAAGAAAGAGCCCATAAGGCAGCAGTGGAAGGACACAACTCATCCAATGAAAGCACTGAGGCCGAAATTCGCCTCTCTCAGGACTAACACAAGAAACAGGAGGAAAGACACAAACAAGAACAAAGGGCTAACAAAAGCACACTCTAGTTATATGTAATGTATTGGAAGCAATAGGTCTGTCACACACAGCTAAAGCGATCCGTAGTCGAGACTTAAAAATAGCCCCGAAGTGTTGGGGGGGGGGGAAAACGCACAGCTTGACAGTTTTTAGTTTTTTATATTTCCAAGAAACAAACCTTGCGTTGGAGTTTTGTTTCTGCGAAACAAAAAAAAT
This sequence comes from Calotriton arnoldi, assembly GCA_963921515.1. Taxonomy (NCBI): domain Eukaryota; kingdom Metazoa; phylum Chordata; class Amphibia; order Caudata; family Salamandridae; genus Calotriton; species Calotriton arnoldi. Next base: position 271,302 of record CAWUFW010003468.1, on the reverse strand, counting down.
AGGCAGACTGTGACCGCATGATTTGGAAGCCAACACTGCATTACATTTTCGCTAAAAGTTGTATGCTGTATCTAAAATTTACTCTGCATGTCGCCACGGCAACAGATATTTGGCTTTTCAACATTCAGAAAGTCTATTTGTAATGTTTGGCCTCTTGCACCAGGAATATAAGGCCCACTTGTTCTGCAACAGCAGGTGAATCGGAGAACTAGGTCTGGGCAAAATTTTAATTACATGCCTTAATTTGCCTTATTATGTGCAATTCCCAAAATTACACCATCACACCACATAACGTTATATCATTCGTGGTAAAAATATCCTGCAAACATGCCATTCGTTGTAAAATATACCAGAAATGCAAAGTAACAACAGAACGCGGGCCGCTGGTTTTTTTTTTTTTGGGTGCTTTTGTTTAAATGAGTCATTGTGGAAAAAATTGAGGAGAGGACTTATTTTATACTAAAATATAACATGAAATGGCGAATATGCATTTTACATAATTATGCATGATTTTGCTGATTCACATAACTATGCAAAAGCAAATAATGTGAGGTTTGCACACCCCTAAACAGAACTAGCATTCCTTTGGCATATTGCTTGTCCAAGCTCCTTGTTAAAGGTTTGTCTGTTGTAGGATCCAGGTTTCCAGGAAGGAGGCCTGGTGTAATGTTAGCTGGAATTTGTAGAGTCACTACTTGAGCTTCTGTTTACTTCGTTGAGGGCCTTAAGACCGTAGCTCAAATTTCCCTTTGATGTGCCTCCGAAATAAATACAAACTGGGGAGAAGAAGAGGGATCTAAAAATAACACGTTTATCACTTCGTGGTAATCCCCATTAGCTTCAGTCCTACCGTTCCTTTTTGCAATCATTACTCCCTACTACCCTCCCGCAATCCGACCCAGTTTGGCTGGACTTTTTAGTTTAAATGTTTTAAATGAAATTGCGTTAATATTCAAGCTTGGAGTTTTGGTTAGTGACACATGTTCAAGTTATACTTTTGGAAACCCTTCAGTGGTTTGTGAACTGGGAATGACATCTGTATTCAGCCTAATGCGTGTAATCGCAGAGACAGGCTAATTGAATACATTGGAACCTGAAGCTCGATGAGCACTGTTTTATAGATGCTCCTCAGAATAATTGAAAATGATTTGATGTCTATGGGCGAGTTTGCTTTAAGTAAAGGGTCTCATACAACATCTGCAACCTTGCTTTTTCTCATCTTCAAGCCTTTCATCTACGAGGTCATTCATCAAGTCTTCTTATCAACACTCTGCTACATATGTTGTTGCAAAAAGAACAATTAATGGACAGAATGCAGAACAATGTCATACATTCACCCCAGTACAGAGATCTGGGCCTAAAGCCATCATTTTTTTGCAAACCATGCCATTCCAGTTTGAACCCAGCCATATGTAAATCAGTCTTGACCCTGCGCCCAATGGAAACAGTCCAGCCTGAATTGCCAGGCCAGGTCCTCCCTGGACTGGAAACAAGCATCCTAGGACCGGTTTCGGGGTTTCATCCCTCATCAGCCAGGATAGCTTAAATCCAGTGGCATGGAGAGCACGGGACCCATGTCTGGGCATACCCGTCCCACTCGGGGTGACAAATGCAAAAACAACAATTGATGGACAGAATGCAAAACAATGTCATACATTCACCCCAGTACAGAGATCTGGGCCTAAATCCATCGTTTTTTTGCTCCCCATGCCATTCCAGTTTGAACACAGCCATATGCAAATCAGTCTTGACCCTGCGCCCAATGGGAACAGTCCAGCCTGAACTACCAGGCCAGGTCCTCCCTGGACTGCAAACAAGCATCCTAGGACCTGTTTCTACCAGAAGCAGGCAAACACAAGGAGATGATGGACGGAGTGCTGAAATGTTTCAAACACTCACCCCCAGTCACAGATCTGGGTTGAATCTATCATCGTTCTTTAGCTCACTTCGCCACCCCGGTTCAGACACAGCTATATGCAAATCAGTCTCGACCCTGTGCCTCATGGGAATAGTCCAGCCCGAACTGCCAGGCCAGGTCCTCCCTGGACTTGAAACAAGCATCCTAGGACTGGCTCTCCTAAGTTAGTGTGTGATTTAAAACTCCTCTGATTTCACTACTGCAGATTTTAATAGTTTAAAAAATAATCAGTAAAATTAAGCCTCGCAGTCCTATTACTTAGGTAATTCTGTTTCAGGGCCTTCTATCCAAAGTAACGGATAGGTTACAGAGAGGAGTACCACATTACTATTTTCTTATAGTCAGGGACACTGGAATTGTGGCCAAGGAAGACCAAATTAAGCGTCAGGGTTGACTAAATTATGCGGCAATAAAAGGCAAATTATGCTGAACAATGCAGCACATTTTGGGATAGTATTGCTTCCTTATGTTGGCATTTTTGCACAGGTTAACACTGTCTTGAAAAAGGGATCTCCATTGCATCATTGAAAAAAAAAACAAATGAAGATAGCGCTCCATGGAGCCATAATGACGGAATATTTGAGGGCCAACACTGCACCCAATGGCTTGATTGTTAACACAGCATCCCGTCTGTTTTTGGAAGATCTAATCTTCAGAAGAAAATGGATCCAGATAGCATGGAAATGCACACGGGACTGGCTGATACTGATAATCAGTACCGCCAAACGCCTCTCGGATGCCTTAATAATCAAAATCAACATTGCCGAAAATGCACTGAAGGCAAGCATGAGCTTCTCAGCCTACAAGTCTCGCCTAGCTGCGATCAATATGGAACTCAACGAAAATAAGGACTACTTGATGCAACAAAAAATTCAGAAGTTACAGGGGAACATACGCAAATTAGACAGAGCAAGAATATATCCATACACAAAGGAGGATTACCAAGCTCCCGGAAGTGACCAATCCACTAATGATGGCTCTACTTCATCTAGCAGAACACACCAATTGACTCATAGCACCTCTAGCGATGAGAGTCGTAACAGCAACAGAAACCTTCAGGGACTACTCCCCACACCCCCTATGTACGGGTTTCATGGGCCCCCCTTTGAATGCGCAACCCCGATGTGGTACCCAGGATTCACAGGAAAACAACAACCATATCCGCCTTTTTTCCAAAACCCTTTCCCTCAACCTTTTTGGAACAGAGGCAGGGGCGGAGGCAGAGGAAGAAGAAGATGAGGAAACAACAAGCATGTACAATGGCAAGACACGGACAATCAGCGCCAAACGCGGAGCCAGACGGACAAAAGAAGCTAATCATCCTCTCTGACAGGCCTTTGAATGATGAAGAGACTAAGGCACTACATCTGGGATTAGGATTTGTCCCTACCCCTCGTGAGGACCCCTTTCGCCTCTCCACAGAGCTACATCCGTTTTTCTTCAAAATCAGACTGTACTCTTTTTTCCAACATGAATCGAGTGCCCCTATAACAGACACAGGACTGAGACCCAAGTCCACCTTCACTCCGACTACAGTGAGGACTCCGAGCGAAGTGCTCACATTCGAAAAAGCTGTACTCAAAGATGTGGGTACTTTGAGAAAGACCAATCTCTACAACAACCTTCCAACCAAGTCCAGGACAGCTCTCAACAATCTGATCCAAGATGATACAATTACCATCAAACCAGCAGATAAAGGTGGGGCAACAGTTATTATGAACACTGCAGACTACGACCACGAATGCAATCGACAACTGGCCAACACACACCATTATGAAAAACTGGACTCGGATCCCGCCGATAACCTTTTGAAATGGATTAGGATCCTTACATAGTCAGCTGAGAACCAAGGATGGATCTCTAAGAAAGAAGCATCATTCCTAATCAATGAGACAACCGTGATTCCCTACTTCTACATGTTACCTAAAATCCACAAGGATAAACATCCACCGCCTGGAAAACCCATTGTCTCAGGGATAGGGTCAGTCCTTGAACCATTGAGACAGTTTTGTGACTTTTTTCTTCAACCTTTGGTCCAGACTACTCCATCATACCTCAAGGATACCAAGGAAGTTTTGAATCTCATTGCTAACATCGAGAACCCAGAAGAGATCACCTTACTTATGACATTGGATGTGGAGGCACTGTACACAAACATCCCCCAAGACGCCACAATTGAGGTGATTAATGCCCTCTTGAGAACCACCAACCTTGCGACGTCTACACCGGCGGGCTTCATTATTGAATGTGCAACCATCGCCCAACAAAACAACTATTTCATGTACAAAACCCAGATCTACCATCAGATACAGGGGACATCAATGGGTAGTACATTTGCCCCCAGTCTAGCCTGCCTCTATATGGCTGATTTCGAATCCAAACATATCCACTGCCCCACTAACACATTTAAGACCAACATCTTAATATGGAAGAGATAAATTGATGACGTGCTGTTTTTTTGGAAAGGCAGTAAGGATAGCTGTGAATCCTTCACGGAGTGGGTCAACACATTGAACCCCTACCTTAAGGTCATGAGCTCCATATCAGACTCAGAAATCCTCTTTCTCAGCCTTTTGATCAGTCTCACACAAGAAAAGGCCAGCTAAAAACTAAAACATACAAGAAAAGCACGGACTGCAACAGCCTACTCTCATTTGAGAGCCACCATCCCAAAACCCTCTGGGAAAACCTCCCATATGGGTAGTTCTTACGCCTTTGAAGTAACTGCAGTGACCTGTCTGATTATCACACTCAAGCCACTGAACTCAGGGAAAACCTGAACGAGAGGAAATACCCTCCAAAAGTAATAAGACAGGCTAAGAAGGGGGCACATAACAACAATAGGGAGGCCCTCCTGGAGAACAACACATGCACGAAGGAGGAAATATTGACATGTGTCACATCCTTCACACCCCTTTCCAACAAGGTGAAATCTGTCATACTAAAACACTGGAAGATCCTGATTACAGGGGATCTAAACTTAGAACATCCCTGATTTGCATTCAGAAGAACATCTAATCTGAGGGCTCAATTGGTACACTCCAGAACACGCATGAACAAATCCTGCCCACAGACCACCCTTTAGAATCTTCCTCCAGTCATCGGACACCACCCTTGTGGCAGATGTACCGCGTGTCACTCCACCACACACTTCACTACCCTACAGTTGAGGTCATTCTCCTGGACACAAAGGCAACATACCAACTGCAACATAAACAAGCATTGGCATAGCCAATAGGTCTCGCCTTTGGGACCTTATAAGTGTTTAGCCATGCAACAGTTAATGTTGTTGCACCAAGGATATTGTGCTGCATAACAAAATACTTATAAAGGTCCCAAAAGCGAGACCTATTGGCTATGCCAATGCTTGTTAACAAAGTTGCCGGTAAGGCCCTTCAGTCGGGGAGGAGGGTGCAGATGAACATAAAAGGCATGAGATGGAGAGAGGAGACCAGCAGTGGGGACTGGGTGGACAGAAACCAAAGTGGGCTGAATTCAAAAGTAGGGAGGAAGGGACGTTTTCTTACGCATAAATGCTCAGTCTTAAATTGCTGTCGGTTAAACTTTAAAAGGATAACAAAATATGCGTTTTACACATACATTATCTTATAAGGTGTCTTAAACACCTTATCCACGAGTAAACCCAAGTTCATTAAAGCAACACTAGTGAGAACCTTTGAGCCAATTTAAGAAAAATGGAAACTGATTTTTTTTTTTTTAAATCACACCAATAATGACATGTTTCTTACAGAAAAACATCGCTTGTTTGTAATTTCACAGTACTGCGTCATGGACATGTCGAATTAGAAGATTGAGTTAGATGGAAAAGCGGTCTCCGTGAGAAGAAAAATAGATTAAACAATGCTTGAATTTAATTTTACCGTGTACACTTTAAAAAGAACGACCAAAATTCAAATAAACCGGACAGGGTTAACTTTTTTGGGGCGAACTAAGAAGGATGATGGGTAATGCTATTGAGAGACTCATCGTAACTTCTGGTGTAATACTGAGGTTTCAGATGGCACCTATAGAATAGAATGCAAGTTGATCTAGAAGCCACAAGAAAGCTCACGACCATAAATGAGCTTTCCTTTTATTGTACGGCACATAAAAGCCCCCAGGGAACGATTCAGAGCACATTGCGGGTAAAAATACAACAATAGAAGGGGCAGCACTATAGACACACATGCATATCACTTCTAACCGGATCAATCTGCATTCAACTTATCCAAAACAATCAACCACCCACAAAGATGTTTAAAGTTTTGTGTGTACTGCACTCACGTTACTTTAAAACAAAATATATACCTGAGGTTGCCATGTTTTAGTGTATGTGTGAGTGGTGCGGAAGTGAATAGAGGGATCAACCGTACACACATAGCACAGCAAAAAAGGAATCTGATGCGAGTGTTTGTGTGTGTGGCACCTTCACATAATGGTACACGCGGAGGGAGAGAGGGAGAGAGAGAGGGGGAGAGAGGAGAGAGGAGGTGAGAGGGGGAGAGAGGGGGAGGGAGAGAGCTCGTTTATACAGTAGAGAATTACAAGTGCACTGTATATTATTTATATGTAGAGTACGGTTACATTAAAGGACGCAGCGTATGTGGCACGCAGAAATATAGTACCGTGAGATAAAAAGTCACTTAGAGTAACTTAAAAATATGCTCTTTGTATGTGAGGCGGCGGGCGCTAGCGCACATTCAAAAGAGTGAGAAAAGAGATCACTGTGTGCGCGAGTGTGTGTTTTGAACGTGGAGCACAGCGAGACAAAATGTCATTGTGTGTGTGTGTGGGCGTCATCCTGCATATGGAGCAAAGTAACAAACATGGGCATTGTGTGTGTGGCACCAGCACTCATACAGCACACAGAGAAAGAACCAAAGGCACCATATGAGAGTGTGGTGTCACCAGTGCACATAGACCATGAAAATCAAAGGTCCCTGGGGACATGGGTGGTGGAGGTACAGTAATTTGAGCTAATAGGGCACTGGGTTTGCTTCGCCAGTGCACACACAATAAAAGAGCACTGTAGGTATGAGAGAGGGTGTGCCTGCTGTGTTCTGTGACGCAGCGCATGTGGAGTGAGATTCTACAGAGGTCAGGGCACAAGGGGCCTCTGCCATTACCTGTGTCTGGAAGTTTTTGTATCTTACCTTGACGTAAAACGACGTGTCAGGGACCGTCTGGAACATCCTCTCTTGTACGACGCGTTCCTCAAATCGAACTGAGATGATCGAACTGAGATGGAGCAGGTGTGTTTTAACGCCGGGAAAAGCGGGGCAATGTAACAGTAAATTTCAAAAGGGATGGAAGCGTGGTCAACGCACTCAACAACTGTCATTGTGCGGTTAATAGTGATTTGCCATATCTACGCCACATTCTGAAATGCTCGAAGAACGGGAGAAGCTGCCTCTGCAAAGTATTACATGACTATGTCCAGTTCGGTGGCAAGGAGGTCAGACAGTGTCAAACTATTACTGGTTGGGTAAGGGAGGGGCGTAACTAGAATGTTACTCTAGCGAGGGAAACAAGCCCGGGAGTGGTGCGCGCTTGTGCCCGCCGCTGCACGCGAAAAACAGATGGCACACTGCGCACCGCTGCGCGTAACCGCAAGCCGTAGGCCGTGGACGGCTACAATTCCTGGCAAAGGTGGGACATGCACCCGCCTTTGCCCAATTGCGTGCTGCCTTCGCACGCAACGACCAAAAGAAAGAAAACAAACAAAAATAAAACACACGCACGAGCGTGTGAAAAGTACAGATTGATTCCAAGAGGTTGTTTTCCTAGCGCAGCGCATGCGCGCTGCGCTAGGCTCGACCTAAAAACGTATTTACCTGATCACTTGTCCCTGCACGATGTAGTATGCAGGGATGACCACTAGATCATTAAGAATCAGGATAGGGGAGCACAGGAGTACTATCAGATGTGGACGGAGTGCGACTAAAATGAGCAACCACTTTAAAGATAAAAACCACTCCGTTGATGATCTAAAATGGACAGTCCTTGAAGCAGACTCCTCCTGGAAGGCTGTGAACCTCTTTAGACGAGAACAAAGATGGGACTTCTGCCTCCAGACGAACAAGAGCGGACTCAATGATGAAATCCCATGGGTGGAGCTATAGACAACCTTGCCTCCACTCATGGCAACAGTATTCCTCTGATCCATTGACGAATCATGAACATACTTTACTGTCCGAACACCTAGACATGAGAGGCTCTCTCACCGAGTGGGCACGCATATCTCTACTACTACATTGATTTCCTCTCCAATGAGTCACTCGTTGACATTCTCTTGTTTTTTTCTCCCCTCCTCTTTGGGAGTCCGGGACCCACTGTTCTACTTTCTATCCCTTTTAAAACATACTATACCAGCATTCATGTCTGCCCGTCAAGCTTCGCCATTCCAACATGGCTGCCAGACATGCGCGGTATGTATGGGTGACCACACACGTCCGAGCTGCCCGCCCACTATTCTCACTGAGTTAGTCAATATACTCACTGGCACACAATCTTTTCCATCCTGAACAAATTATACCCGCGTTCATGTCTGGCCGCCTAGCCTAGCCATTCCAACTTGGCCGCCAGACATGCGCAGGTTTGAAGGAATGACCACACACGTCCTAGCCGCCTGCCCTCTCTTTCCACTACAAAACCAAGCACCACGGGCCCAAGCAGTCCCGGGGACGCAGAGACAAGAGGGTAGGTGTAGACGCACTCTCTGCACCAACTCAACGCGAGTACCTAAGCCGTGCCTGGTGCCGGCAGAACCTTCCATCTTAAGCTCACTAGGAGACTTGCATTGCCTAACTGACTTTGCTCCTCTTACAGTAGTGCACGCTCGAACGCGGCATCTTTGCACCACCTGAGGCACCAAACTATATAGCGATAGGTAAGCGTGACCCTACCTTAACGCAACCCAACCCCACCCCTCCCCCCATTTTTTTTGTTAGCGAGGACGTTTATATCGAGGGTCACAAGTGGCCATCAATGCTACACTCACTGGCGCTTGGCCACTACGACAATTAGCATAAAGGGCACTAATAACTATGAGCATGCACACTCCTGCAATGTTGTATCTCCACGTCATTCAAGCCCCTAGATACCGGTCTACAGACCTTTGTGCACCACCGGATTAGGGCTCAGACGTGGATGCCAGGCTCCTCCACCCACTGCTGAGACTGGCACCTATCTTTCAAGCCTAATGTTTAACAACACCCTTTACGTTTATCGCATTATTTTGCAGATACACCTATACTATGGAAAAGATGCTGTATACTTGTAGGCAATGCCTTAGGTACATCACTGCCATATGCAATGGATCTGTTTAGCAGTGACAATGTCTTCTGCGGACATCGCTGCCACAGCACAATTTGTATGATACATGTTAGACCTGGCACCATTGGCGTGGGTCTCCCTTCCATTTTTCGCTGATGTCTCCTCTGTTTTACTGGTGTTAGATGCTCTGGGCGCTGTGCCACTGCCATTCAGTGTCACAGCGCGAATGCTCCCTGTATAAATATGTCTATGTGAATTGGTATATCCCTGATTGGCTTATTTGGTTTACCTGTTAGTCCCTAGTAGTGTGGCCTATGTGTGCCCAGGGCTGGTAAACCAAATGCTGCTGGTGGGCCTGCAGCACTGATGTGTGCCACCCACAGAAGCAGCCTGTAAAGTGTGTCTCAGACCTGCCACTGCAGTGTCTGTGTGCAGTCCAGAACTGCCATCTTGGCTGTGAAGTGCACTCACTTCCCAGCCCCTGAACCTTCCCTTGGCATCCTGTAAGTCACCCCTATGGTAGGGTGCCTTGTATGGTAAGGCAGGACATGCCTTGGTGTGTGTAGCATGTCCTGGTAGTGAATTATGCCCCATTTCGTTTTTCACTATTGTAAGGCTACCTGTTCCTCATAGGCTAGAATGGGCAGTTTGACTATTACATTCTATAGTCCTAACTGACCCCAGGAACATGGTAGAAAAACGAATTTAGTATGCCTGAGCTCAGAATATTAAAATACATCTTTTAGTGAAGTTGATTTTTATATTCCGTGTTTGAAAATACCACTTTTAGAAAGTAGGTATTTTCTTGCCTCAGCCTTCCAGTGTGCTCTGCCGTTATGTGTATTGGCTGTCTGGTTTTAGAGGGGCAGGACAGGCTGAGTCAGACCTAGGTTGAATAGAGAGATCTGCATTTAGAGTGTGGGGAGGGGTGGCTCCTTGACCTCAATAGGGCTGTGCCTGGCAAGGTGAATGCTGGCTCCACCTCCCACTGTGTGTCTGCTAGCAGACCCCCTCTTTCTGAAAGGAAGGATGCAGCCTGGTAAACAAAGTGCTCCAGGCCTGAGCAGAACTGGTTCTGGCTAGGTTTAGTGACTGGTAGCTTCAAGGATCAAAGGCTTTTGGGGTATAAATATCTGTGCTCAAGCCCTTACATTTTGTATTGCTTTTGGATCTGGAGAGGAAACTCTGTCCGTGCCACTGGAGGAATCTGCAGGAAGTGACTGTCCCTGTGCTGTGTGTTGTTTCTTGCACTGGCCTGCAGCAGTGACCACTGGACTTTGAAGAAGAGGAAAAGGAACTCTTGAGAGAACTTTTATTTTTGTTACAGCAATTACCCGAGGGCTAGGAAAAGAGCTAGCCTCCTGCTGGAGTCTCAGGCACATCAGACTCCACCACCAATCTCCTGCTTCCTCCCTGCGAGGACTGCTATCTGCTGAGGAGGCTCCTGTGAGTTCCAGGGCCTCTAGTTTGCATCAGAGAAAAGAGGGTGAGAAATCGACGCTAACGCATCTTTGCGGGCCGCTGCAGTCGAGAGCGCTGGGAAAATCATCGCGCTACTGCCGCCGAGGGCCCGCAACCATCGCTGACGCCCCTTTGCGAGCCGCTGCAGCCGGGACGCGCTGGAAAGATCATCGCACTGCTGTCGCCGCGCACTCGCAACCCCTTAAAGAAATCATCGCTTCGAGACATCGCAGTGCGGACGCCGTGCGTCCGCCACTTTGATCGCATCGCACCGAATTCCGTCGCTCCCTCGCGGAGCGCTCTTGTCTTCGCAACACGATCGCACAGCATCACCGCATCGACTTCTCCCACGCGGCAAGAAAGTCATCGCATCGGCGGTCCAGCGTGCAGAAGTTTGTCGCATCGTCTCCGCACTCATCCCGCAGATCGGGCGCATCATCCTCCCTTGCGGCAAGGATTTCAACGCATCGCCGGCCTCGCGTGCCGAGAATCATCGCTACAGCTTATTTGCGACACTTTGTTGGTTTTGCAACTAAACCCAGGTACTTTGTGAAAGAAAGGGTCGCAGAGACCACTGCTTTGAACTTGAACCTTATTTTTGCAACCTTTGAACTATTTTTGACAGCCCTTCAACAGCTATCCTATTTTTGACAGTATTGTGGCTTTTACAGTTATTGGTCTTGTGATAAATCTGCCTTTATATAAAGATACTTATTTTTTATGATAACTACTTGTGTGGTGTCCCTTTGTAGTGTTCCTCACTGTGTTACTGTGTATGATCATAAATGCTTCACACCCTGCCTCTGAGATAAGCCTACCTGCTCGTGCTACGTTACCACAGGGTTGAGCAGGGGTATTAAAGAGGGTAGCCCTCTCACTCTGACTTAGGTAAAAGGGTCCCTACTTGGACAGTGGCCAGCCATTGCCAACTAGAGACCCCATTTCTAACAATACAATTGTTTGTTTATGCTATCTTGTTTCTTTATGAACTATTTGAATCTGCCGTCTGCCAACTCTCGGTTTCTTCCACCTTGGATTTCAGGTTGGCAGACACTATCACAACAGGGACACAGGATCCCTTATTTTTATCAGATACGCTTTTTTTAAAATGATTTTAAACATCCTTTTTCTTCTTGTTATGTTTAGATTTCTCTGCAGGTTGGACCTTGATCCACACATTAAGTAGGTAGCTCTCTAAGGGGCACAATATCTGTGTGGGTGAGTTTATCACCATATGTTTTGGTGTCCTGATGAAGCGCCACCGATCCTTAGGACCCCGAGATAGGCGCAAAAGATGTTGACAAACTTCTGAGGGTGTGACCCTAGATAGGTCTCCCGCGCACGACTAGAGGGACCTTTTCCCTCAGACGTCTTACTGTACTGACTACCCTGGTTTCCTCACACCACCTTGAGGGTAGCACCTGCTTGTTGTAGGCTCTTCTAACCCTGACGGGGGGGGTCCATTTATTAAAGGATAGCCCACGACCTCCCTGATCAGTTTTAATCCCCAACCACATTCACTCCTCCACTCACACCTCACTTGCATTTATCATACGGCATTTCTCTTAAAAAGATATCTGCCAAAGTGACCCTTTGGGGGGACCAGTAGGGCATTGCAGCGCCGGCCCGATGAGGAACACCGCCCAATGATGAAGCATGACATCTCCCCGGGGGTGTGTGAGGGCAACATGAGACAATCATCCTGACTGCCTCTACTATCTTGGCAGAATATACTTGTATTAAAATCATCTCTCTCTTTAGGAACAGTAGCCCTATTAGTTGAGTCTTCACCTTATCAGTACCAGTTCAACACCCAAATACAGCAACAAATAACAGAAGAGGACCAATCAACCTTTGCAGAGGTCCCTCTGCTGTGTGACAACGTACATCGTCACATTTTTAGTAACTAATTATCTGTTTGCGCTAGAAACAATCTTTTTTGCTAAACTCTGTAGATTATGGATTATGTGACAAATGCGGAAAATCCATAAAAATGCAGAAAATAGTGCAACAGTAAAAACGCATAATTCCAGTAGCCCTGCTTGTAGTCTTCAAATGCTTAGGAAAACTCCAAGTACCAGAATCCTTTGCAGTGGTCATTTTGATTTCTAATTAAATTGACTACTGTGAGAGAGAATCAGACGTTTTATTCACATTTGTAATTCTATAATTTTATGCACACTGGTTATGAGCTTTTGCACACTGTTCTGGTTATGGTGTGAAGCCAAGGGAAATGACTATTGACCTGATTCATTCACTGGGAAAAGTTATGTCCAATGCCATATGTCTGATCTGTTTATTATAAAAAGATATGACAAAGGCAGCAGGCCTAACTTGATTATTGTGAAAAGCATTCGTTATAGTACTTACATGGAATTTCACAGAATACTGTAGTAGGCAGAGGTTTTGGTATTGGTGACTTACTCGAATAAACTGTGGGCATAGAAGATTTGCACTAAAATAATCCTGGTTAGGCCTTCTTAGGGGGGATTTTTTTATTTTCTTGACAACTTTCATTTTGTATATATTTGCAATTTTACTGATGGCTGGCTTGTAGTAAAGTTTATGCACAGTACAGTTAGCCTGCCTCTATTACAGTGATGAGCCAATGACAAATGCTATGGACCGGATTGGTTCAATGGGAAAAGTTATTTCATATGCCATAGGCCTGATCTATCTATTATGAAAAGATCTGACATAGGCTATAGGCCTGATTTATTTATTATGAAACACACCTGTTAAAACCAATAGGCTTTTAAGGGTGAATTGTTATTGCACCCTGTTAAAGCCTGCAGAAGTAATTTGTTACATGAAATCTCACAAATTCATTTTTAGGAAAGACTTTGTGTTTATTACCTTTTGGATAAACCTTAGAGGTACACGATTTGCACTGTAATAATTCTTTCTAGAATCTCTTCGGAAGGTTTGACAGGCTTAGCTGTCTGCCAGGATCTTGTAATAAAAAACAAATATACCACTGCTATATACACACACACACCAATGGTATATATACCACTTCAGTCATTGACTCTCCTGCCCTGTGAGTGAATTTGTCTGACCACATGTGCACAGCTACCTGAAAATTAGTGTGTTTCAGTACCAAGGCTGGTGGGAGCGTCCTTTAATTGTACATGTTCTAGTTATCTGGTCCTTTCATTTCTTTCCCTCTTCTCTTTATTTTCAGGATTGAAGCCTGCTACACCTCAAGAGACAGTTCTAACTCGCTGCTTGCCTGCCGCTCAGTGCAATGTACTGCAAGATGTACAGCCACTGCATCTAAACCACCTGACCTCCATGGAAGAATATTGTCCATAGGGTTTCATTTCTTTTAACATTGCATAATGGTCAACATGTTGGTTCTAAACATGGTAATGAGATGCAACTATAAAACAATACACTATGTACAGTACCATTGCAAAGCAACCACCTGCTGCTTTGTTTAATTTTGTTACTGGAGGCATATGTCTGTCATTTTTAGGCGATATTACGTTTTCTTCTTTCTGTTTTTCTTCTTTTAATTGCCTGCATATGTTGCTGAGTTTGTGCATGCACTTTATTGTGGTTGTGTAAATGAGTGAATATAAGAGTTACTCAGTGATGAATAGATGTATGAGTGCAAGGATGAGTAAGAGAATGCATGTATGATAACTTATTCTGTACCTAAACTCATGAGTGATTAAGGAGGCACTTTAATATATAAGCCAGACCTATTGACATTGCCAGTGCTCATCAACCTTCCAGTGGTAGCTAGTCGATTTTCCTAGTTGCACATCTCATCACTCAGTTATGCACACAAGCTAGAAACATATGCACGCAAACATTCTATTCCACACACGAGGAAGAATAATTAAAGGGAACACTGGTGACCGGAATTGTCTGGTGCGACCCATATCAACACGCACTGGACGTTGTGCCTCATTTCCAGGGAGGTACGGAATTTGCAACTCTTCGTTGTGTGCGACTGGAACGGTCTGGTGTGACCCGTATCGAAGCGCACCAGACGTTGTGCCTGGATTGTCTGGTGTGACTCGGATTGGCATTTACCTGACAGGGTGCCTCCTTCTTCCGAGAGGCTCCTCTGCTCCATTTCGCATTCAACGATTGTTACCTTTTTGGCCCTCAGTACTGCGGACCAACTGCCCTTTCCTCACCAGGCCCTTGGCGACATTGTATTGCCAGGTAGTACTGCCCGGCTTGGGTAAGTAAGAGTGATTGACTGGGCTGAAAGAATGCTTCCAAAAACGATTCAAGAGACTGCGTGACCCCCCCCACCCGTGCTTTGCAGAACTGGGCTGGTGCCGGAAGGCCCTTGCAGAACCCTTTTTGAGTGATCAACTAGTGCCCTCAGTCCCGCTTCTGCTCCGCATCCTGTGGGTGAGCTTCCCGAGTGGTGACCAAACCTCCATTTGATGACTGCCTCTCAATAAGTCCTGCTACCTACCCCCACCTGCTTCCCTGGGATCCTCACTAAGTGTGAATCTGGCTGTGTGTGACCTAGTATTCGGGGGGAGGGCTGGTTATCTTCAATCTGTGAGCATAGGATAGTCAGGGTGAGCTCGAGGGTGGAGGGAGGCTTGGGCCACCGGGTCTGCAGTGTGCTATCAATTGACCTGCTGTGTATCAGTTGCACCGCATTACGGTGCTGTGTGCGTATGTGTGCGAGCATGTTCCATACGGACCTGCCTGATATCCGCAACACCGCGGATCAGTGTGGAGTGGGAGTGACAGTCTGCGGGCCGCCTGTGATTCAAAACACTGGCCGGCAGTGTTACCTTACACTGTGATTTCTTGTCATGAGAACACTACCTTTGATATTTATTTTACCTGTGTGGCCTCAGCCCACAGTGCTGCTAAAAAGTGTTTTAATTCTGTGTATGTACATTTTTCTGATATCGTTGTGACTTGGGGTGGGCCCTATAACGGTGTGGAATTTAATTATAAGAATTGCTAGGGTGGGCCTGGGTTGACAACGTGTTGCACCACATAAGGATGCTGAGCGGAGGGAGATGGGGGGGGGGGAGGGGAGGGTGGAGGGTGAATAGGAACTTTCTGAAGTGTGCATACTACTGATGTCATTTCAACACAGTTGGGCCTAATACTGCTAGAAATATTTCCAAGTGTGATTTAAACAACGAAATACATGATGTTCGTGTTGTGTTGATTATTGTGTGTGTTAAATACAAACGTTATTTACATACATCATGTGCGAACTCTCTTTTGTGACGCTCAGTGTATTTATTTCGAGTGCTGTGCCACGGCTTTAAACAGTGCCTCTGTGATAAGCTTGACTGCTCAGTGCCAAGCTACCCAAGGGTGAGCACAGGTTATACGGTGAGTGTAATCACCCACCCCTGACAGGAGTGGTGGGTTCTGCCTGGCTGAGGCCCCACCTCAGCCAAATAAAGTGCCAGTTCCAACAGTGAGCAAATAAAGGTGGGTTACTAAAGATATTTTAGAAGGAAGGTTTTCTAAAGTTTATTTAGAACGTATCAATGTTTCTAAATTTAAACTGGTGCAATTGGCTCAATGTGTGACATAAATAAGCACAGGTCTAGGAAAACATGCACAAATGTGTGTTTTTTATGTAGATTCCATGCACTTAGGTCTGTACCTTATGACAATCATTTATTTACGCCAATTTGAGAAGGAAATTTAGGATATACCCCCAAAACGAGCAGTTTAACAATAAACATAGATGTAACTTAGGATGGTTGTCGTTTACATCTATTTTTTACCAAATCTGTTCCTCAACGGGGTTGCATATCAGAATATTATTAACAGAAATAACCTCTGACATAGACATCGTGTTCTAGATATTGTCCTATTGGATGTAGATTTTATATTATCAAGTGCAGTGGGACGACTTTTTTGTAAACTATATTTAGGATACAATATTAATGCCAGACGATTTTCTGACAAGGTAATTATGGTTCCACGATGTATGTACTATTAGGACACAGAGTGGAACCATAGGCATTTACTGAGGACGTACTTAATTAGTACACTTTAGCAATAATCTCCTTGCGTTAAAAAACAAAGGATTCAGGAAGTCCCTACAAAGGTGCAGAGCAGTTATAATGTACTTGAACAGGGGTGAGCAGTCTGAGCTCTGGGTATATACAGGAAGTAACTCAGAGTCCAGCACTTAAAGGAGCAATGGTAGGTCTCCCTTGAATAACCTTCTGTTCATGTGGAATAAAAGAAAACCGGATTGTCAAGAAAGCAGTGTTTTGAGTTTCTCTGCATAATGATCAGTCATGTTGGGAGTATCAACAAAGTGATATCAGACAGCAAACAGGGAAGAACAAAGAAGCCCTCTCACACGCCTTCTAATAAATTAAAGAAGCTTTAGCAGCAAAAATGATAAAGCTAAAACTCGCGCATGATATGTAGCATTTTAGTATATTTGTGGCACTTAGCAGGACTCGTTGCTCGCGTGTGCTTTGCTGCCCCTTATGCAGGCGCGCTGCACAGCACAGTGCCCGACAGACGGACTGTTTGGTGTAAACAGCGTGCACGTGGTTTGTTGCACACCGCATGCAGGGGCAAAGCTTGCAGTAAACTGATGTAACAGAGCCGTAGATAAAGAAGAAATCACAAATACAAACTACTGAGCGGGGGATGCAACCTTAGCACAGATAAAACGTGTCAATTTGTCAGCATAACAACAAGTTACTTTTTTCCGTTTTTTATCACGTATATATAAGCAGGGAGGAAAAATAAGAGTGGAAAGCTGATATTCTTTACAAATATGACTTCAAAGTGAAAAAGGCCATTATTGTCCCCTTTTGGTGTTCTGTTCGTAGGAGCAAAGCCAGCCTGTTGGAAAACTCAGTGCATTAACTTGCTGCTGCAGGGTGGGTTGTCCAGCATCACTTTATTAGTCTCTATTGCCTCTGTGCCGGACCCTCCATCTTCTGTCCTGCAGTGGTGCTTGTTTATGTTCCTCGTGTGCTCTCCCTCCCTCTGTAATAGCTAATTGGGGTGCCTGAAACGTACCTCCGGGATTGCCTCGTGGAAAGAAAGATCGTGGGTCCCCCTGCAGGGGAAGAGGTATGTAGTAGACAGTTACCACAATCCCTTGTATTGCACTGCAGGGGAGTACATTTCGCAGCTCCTTGATTCAGCAGAAAACACCACATAAAAGTCACTTCAGAGACTGATCTGCACACCTTATAGACAACTTTAGGTGCTCACTAAATTGTCACACTTATCTGCTCCTTGAGTCTAAGGAGCGGCGGTATAGATGTTTCGATATTCACACATGTTCATGCCATTATACAGAACAAGGGGTCTACCTTTTGTATAGATACAAACAACTCAAACAACTACCGTCCATTGTATCTGGAGACTTAAAATGCATACGGATTATTTGTACTTGAAATCAATAACACAAGCACTGGAAACGGAACAATAACACTTTCAATACAAATGCATTCTTTTAAGAGAAGGGAATTAGTGTAGCGACGTAAGATAAATTATTGTCGACAGACAGACAGCCGAGCAGATTTATATCAAGGCCTCTGGAACTTCGTCACAACACTAATCTGAACACAACTGCCTCAGGACTGCGGCGATTGCCTTAATGCCCACTAATGTCAGTGGGAGGCACTGTGTTGTGTATACACGATGAGTGCATCAACCAACTGTTACAAGATTCGGTAATGTAAACAATAATATTTGTATTTTAGTTGGCCAGCTTTTATCCCGTTGCTATAGCACCCGGCGCTATTGAAGGAATCCCCGATTTCAAATATGGCTCGATCTGCATCGCAAAATGACAGCAAATGTATTCCACTGTTCAGGTTGTGAATTCTTGGCTTAAGGTTTAAATTAAAAATAAATCAACAAATATAAAACAAAAGTACACCCGAGCCGCCATTACAGAAAGGGCAATATTGTACACCCGGGCCGTATACTCTACCACCCATCAATCCGGAAGTAGATTTCCGCTGGCAGAAACCAGTGCTATTCAGCGCTCGCGCACTGAAAGGTCAGCAGATCTAGTTGGTGCACTCGAGCCAATCTGTTCCCTAACAGGGTTGCGTGTCAGAATATTATTAACAGAAATGACCTCTGACATTTATATCGTGTTCTAGAGATTGCCCTATTTATTGGGTGGTAAATGCCTAAACAACATGTTTACAGCTAGTCCCAGCAGAGCTGCATTAATATAATACCTCACCCTTGCATGTAAGTCGCATGATTCCTAAATTCCATGCGTCAATAGCTCATAAACCGTTTTTTCTTTGAATTCGTAGGCTTGTTTCAATACTTGTTTAAGGGGTCAAAGAGGACTATAAATCCCAACATGCAACGAAAAAACCGACATGCGTGACCTACTCATAGATGTAATGTGCCAACAACAGAGTTCTGCATGCGATGAGGCACTCCTTGTTTTGGGTTTCGCTGACCTGACCACTCAGCAGAGTCAAGCGTTAATAAGTTTCTAGGATCAGCCGAACGACTCCTAAAACAATGAAAACCGTGCCCAAGGACAACGAGGAAAAAAAAGAGAGAATCGTCACAAACTAAAGGCGGTACAGCTGCTGGAAAAGGGATGGACGTGGGATACAGGTAGAGTTGATCACTTGTTAACATGGCCAGTATTGTAAATATTAAATCTGCTATGTCAAGTTAATAATCGTAGGACATGAACATTCCACTCGTCTGGGAAGCAACATTTCCCATCTGCAGGACTTTCTATTATACAACAACGTTATAGCAAAAGTTAATAAGCAAGCACGTCACACCAAAATAATAAAGCACACACTGGGAAGTTCCCCCCCAAAAAATCCATGAAAGAGGTGAACGCTCTTACCGGTGCAGGCAGGCTACTTCTGCTGTACGCCTCTCTCTCTAAACGATGTTATGAAGGTTACACCTGACTTGGTCCACTCGCCACACCCCATCTGCGTGCAGAGGGCGTGGTGCAGAGGTGAGGCGGAGAAAACCGACCTGCCTCTCACTCCGCTCCAGTCCGCCCTGCTTCACCTCTGCTCTTTCACTAACACCTTATGCTGCTGATTAAATCCGCGGACATGGGCAATGCAAGGCGAGGGAGGACAGCAGCAGCCCGGCTGATGCTCTGTGTGACTCAACAAGATCCACTCGGAGGAATGTGTGTGTAATTGTATTGTAATTGTATTCATATAATACTCGACCCCTGACAATGTCATTGAAGCTCTCTAGGGCTGCACACTACTCTAGAACCGTAGATTAGTGGTTAATCCAGTGGTTGTTGGTTATTGTCCCGGTGGCATTTAGAGTGATCTTAAGTTGGCACACGTCAGGTGTCTGTCTGCAAGCCCTATGTATGCCTCTATTTTGGAAGATCTGGAACCAGATACCTGTCCATCTGAGATCCACTGCAGATGAAGTAACATTTAAAAAAATCCTTGAATAGTTATTTTTTTAAACTTTAACAGGGTCTGGTGGCTTGGTGGACTAATGCGCCCACTGTAGGGGCCTGTGTTTGACCTCATGGTCACAGGTTAAAATCCTGGTGGGTCCACTCAGCCTTGCATCCTTCTGAGGACAATACAATGAGTACTATTGAGTTGGGTAACAATAAACATCTTTTATTCAGCGCCAAAATACCCTTGGGTGAATGTACACTTTACAAATACACATTATGTTAATGGACTGTCTTGTACCTGACTGTTCGCCCACTCTTCCGCCTGTTCTTTTATGCCAAGCGCCGGGACGCTCACCGAGTAGCTGTGTATTATATAAAAGTAAAATATTAATTCATTCATTTTAAATAATTGTGATTTCTTCAACTTAAATGCAGGGTTCCACGTGCTGAAATGCAAACGAGAACACTTTTTTCCGTTCATCCTCATTTTGAAGCTGTCACCACTATCCCAATAGGCCAAATGTTCACTTAGACGGGGGCAAACCTTCCACAGAGTTACAAAATGTTCACCTTCATTGACATAAATGGAATTACACATCACAAACATCTGCTTCCACCTTTCTTCGGCGATTCGACTGGTTGAGAGGTGTGGCAAACCAAGGGTTGAACAAACTAGTTACACTTCACATGGAAGAGGTGGAGATGTCAAAAAATGCATAAAAAAAAAAAATCTTAACAGAGCCCCCTAGCCAAGTATATCTTGTGTGCTGTTTTCCTCAATGCTCTTTTTAGCATTTATCACCCCGAGTGGGACGGGTATGCCCAGACGTGGGTCCCATGCTCTCCATGCTACTGGAGTCAAGCTACCCTGGCTGATGAGGGGTGATACCCTGAAACTGGTCCCAGGATGATTGTTTCCAGTCCAGGGAGGACCCGGCCTGGCAGTTCGGGCTGGACTAATCCAATAGGGAGCAGGGTCAAGACTGATTTGCATATGGCTAGGAACAAACTGGAATGGCATGGTGAGCAAAAAAAAAACTATGGATTTAGGCCCGGATCTCTGCCCGGATCTCTGTACTTGGGGTGAATGTTTGACATTGTTCAGCATTCCCTCCACCACTTGTTCTTTTTAAATTGACACACAGCATTGATTTATTGAGAAACATTGTTTGCAAGAAGATTCAGATATAATGAGCTCCAGGTTTCAAATATCTGGTCTACTTCTTTCAAAAAACTATATCATACGTGCTAATGCAATGGATTCAAAACAAACAGAAGATCATTATTGCTCACAGAATGCAACATGTTTTTAAATTAAAGTGCAAATCTAGAAACACATTCGCTGTTGTACATGAATAACTCTAGCGGCAAGGATCAGAACCGCAAAATGTAGCAGTAACATGCTCACATTTTAATTACTTGTCCTTATGTACTATCATCCACCCACATGTAGAGAACAGGTATAGTTTCAAATGAATTGGATATACCCATTGACCCAATAATACTATGTGGCACACAACTGCTGTGTTTTCTTGACACATCTCTGCCATGAACAATATCAAAGTATAAATATATGAATTGCAGAATGTTTTGTTCTCACAACCATGTGGGTCTTTCTTTCTTTAAGAGCTCAAAGAGGACATGCACAGCAAAAAACTTAATGTACTAGTCTTTCAGATCCCAAGGTAAGACTTCATGGCCTGAGGGAGCCACTGATTTTTTGCTGAGTGAGGTACTATTGAATTTGACAAATCACTCGTTTATCTCTCCTCCACCGTCAACCTCCAACACAAATCCTCATGTGCTGACACATGTTTCAATAGTGTCTACTCCTGGCCAACATGAAAGGAACCTCTTCCTTCCCACTGTACCCAGTCACCTCCGTTGGACAGTACACTCTTCCCAGGCCCATACACCATACACAGGGTCATCCCCTCCTGACTAAGTCCAGTCTTATCTTAATTCCCTAACCTTCATCCCAAGATGACATGACTGCAAACTGACCACTCTGCCTGCAGTGTTCTTTGTCCACTGCTTTGTATGCCCTTGACAGATCTAGCATAACATGGATCCTGATTTAAAGCCCATTACTACATATGCCTTCTACAGCACCTGTATACCCTTTACTACTCATTGCCTCCCACATTCCGTCTCACCATCACCGAGCACAGAGATTCTACACCCTGACTCTTCTTTGACTTTCCACCAATATAGCAACTGTTGCAAAGTCATCCTGTGAGCCCTGAGCACCCGCATTTTTGCTGAAGGATATTGGTGGTAAATGACTATGACTGTACCCTGGGCTGTGTTGACAGGTCCAGGCCAGTGCTATCTTGAAAACACAAGTGAAAACACACACATGCATCAGGGTACACTATGTGTTAGGGTACACCATAATTGGCATGACCTACCCTGAAGTTCCTAGTAGATAAAAAGGCAGGGGGATTTAAATTACCTATAAGACCCTAGTACATGATAGGCCATGGAACTTTAGAGGCCATCAGCCTTTGTTGCACTTACTTGTGTGCACTGCTGAGTGCCTGGGGTCATTTTAAAAGCTGTCCTGCTCCGAAGCACTGCTTTTAAATGTATATTGTGCCCAAACTCAACTTTGGTGGTAGGGGCACTTAAAAAGTGATAAGCTACATTAATATTACATATTAGGTACCCCCAGGGTCTCCCCTAGGTGTCCCAGGGGTTGGGGGGTCATGTAATTATAAGCAAGGACCTTATAAAAGATGTTTTATATGCCCTGGGATAGCGAAATTGCACATTTCACTTCCCCCATTATAGTAAAGTCCCTCTCAAAATCGACTTTGGTGCTATGAGCACTGTGGAGTGAGAATCAACATTATTTTTGTATATTCAGGGCCCCAAGGTCTCCCCTAGGTGTCCCAGGGATGGGGGGTCATGTAACTATAAGCATGGCCTTTATAAAATATGTTTTATATGCCCTGTTGATGGAGAAATTGAACATTTCATTTTCCCCATTGTAGATACTTAGCCACATGGGATAACATTGCAATAGTTTATAAACACATAAATAGTGCTAGGAATTGAATAATATAATTTAAAGACTTGGACGAATGATATTAATAAATCCAGCAATATGCCCTTGCTGAATTTATCCTAACTTGTACAGAAATAAGTTACAAGACTTTCTTGTCCGTAAGCCAAAATTCAGTCTTCCTGCAGTCTTCCCCAATTGGTCAGAGTTAACAGTATTAGCCAGGCTGCTTTGATGAAGTGATAAGTGGCTCACCAGTGACCCTGGGCGGAGTTCGCGGAGTTGCACTATGCGGAACACCGCGAAGTGCATAAAAAACTCTGTCGCACTACTGGATGCTTGTCCGCACTGTGCAATCATTGCGAACGGCACCATGCACCGCGCAAGCTTTCCTTTTCTGCCGCTCGAGTAGATTTTTACTCGAGTTCCGCTTTCTCAACGCGAACGGGCAGTTTCTATGTCTATGTCTATGTCTATGTACTGTTTCTTGTAGAGCGCATATATCACCCGAGGGTCTCATAGCGCTTTGCCAGGACTCAGGAACAGACAGAAAGATGGCTAGGAATAAAAGAGATTTAAAATATCCAGGACTTTAGGGACTTACGAAACTTTATATGCTCGATCTCGGTTCGCAGATGTATAGGCAAAGAGTTCCAGAGGGTGGGGGCCAATTTCGAAAAAGATTTACTGCCATGCTTAGCTGTTCGGACCTTCGGAACTATTAATAGGAATTTGTTAGTAGAGCGAAGTGTCCTAGAAGGCTGATATCTCTTTAGTTTAGTTGCCAAATACTGAGGGCCCTGTCCATTTAGGGTTTTATGGACAAGACAACAGATTTTGAAGTCTATTCGCTTCTTGATAGGCAGCTAATGAAGAGATCTCAAACTAGGAGCAGAGGGAGAACGGGCTAGAAGATTTAAAACCAGTCTGGTTGCTGTATTTTGCAGAACCTGGAGCTTATGAAGGAGTTCAGAGTTTATGGAAGCCAACAAAGCGTTCCCATAATCCAGGTGGCTGACAATCAGACCCTGGATCAGTGGCAGACAGAAAGACAAAGGAACCCATTTAAAAATGTTACGAAGGGCATGCATTATCCCGTAACAAGTACGTGTTGTGAGGTTGACATGATCACGCATAGAGAGTTGGTTGTCTATCATTACCCCAAGATTACGGGCTGTTTCTTTCGGAGTAGGACAGGTACCTAAGGTAGGGGCATCTCAAAAAAGGTGAAAGACTGGCCTCACACACCACCTGGTGTCATGCTTCATCATAGGCCGTCCTCGCCCTCTTAATATTTCAGCATAAGTGTTTTCATCATATGCCAGTTCAGTTTCCATTACTAGTGCTTTTGATGAAATCAAGGAGGTTAGTTGTACCACCCTATGTTTCGTTAATTTTGAATGGGACTGTGTGTTTTTTTCACTTAGTCCTAAGTCACATGTGACCTAGTTATATGCCCTAATAGAGTTCCCACAGCCAAAGGCTGTACGTAAATACACACACACTAGCCCTAGTATACAACTTTCATGCACATTGTGTATAAAGGTAGAGCCCAATATCCATCTCGGTCCTGACGAATGCTATGTACCCATATGGGACGTAGAGCAGAAACATGTTGACCATCTATTTCGGTAAAGGGATATTGTATTCCCAGATTACCGCTCACTTATTTTAATACCATAGATCTGCCCCTTAATTAAACTCCTTGGGGACAAGTTTAATGGTTTTTAAATTACACTTTCACTCACTTTTCGGGCCACCACTTAGTTTTAGAAGTGCATCCCTGTCTTCAGGTGTATGCCCGCCCTCTATCAAACGGAGTTTTTAGAGGGCGAGGACGGCCTATGATGAAGCATGACACCAGGTGGTGTGTGAGGCCAGTCTTTCACCTTTTTTGAGATGCCCCTTGTGGATATACATCTCTAGAGATTCTGTAGGTACTTGTAGGAAACCTCACTAGGGACAGCCTTATTTGTGTTTTAAATACTAGATAGGAGGCTGGCTCGTCCCTAAGCCCTGTGCCTCTAGTTCCCTCCCCTAGTTGTATACTAGGGCTAGTGTGTGTGTACCTAAGGTAGGGGGCCACCAGTCATTAGTCCATAACGTCTGTGCATTTCCAAAAAGAACAACTTCTGTTTTATTTGCATTTAGCTGGAGGTTGTTAGTTGAAATCCAGTTGTTTATGTCCAGCATGCATTGTCCAAATCTATGTTTGGTACTAGCGACATCCGAGCCAAGGGTGATTAATAGCTGTGTATCATCGGCATACGACAATGTGTCGAAGCCGTGATCCTTGATGATTTTAGCCAAAGGAGATACATATAAATTAAAGAGCGTCGGGCTCAGGATTCTCAACGCGAGCGGTCGCGAGCATACGCGACCACTCGCAATGAGAAACCTGACCCCCCGCGTTGAGAAATCTCGCCGGGATGTTGATTTTCCACGCTCGCCAACTTGACGTTGACGAACGCGAGCGAGGAAAAAAACTCCGCTCCACACCGCAAAGCAGAGTTTTTTGGAACTCCACAATCTCTGCGTAACGCGGAGTGCAGAAAATTCCACAAACTCCGCGAGCGGAGCGGAGTTCACCGCCCAGGCCTACTCACCAGAGTAGAGGCTATCTGCTGGAGAGGGCTCTGCTACACAGGAATGCCAGAGCAGGGGGGAGGGGTCGTAAAGTATGAGGCTTCAAAGGAGGAACTGGCCAGGCAGGGAATTCCAGACCTACCTATCCCTATTCCCACTGACCTAGCCAGATAGCAGGCTTAATGAAGGAATCTGCAGATGTTAGGGGGAGAAGAGCCACACTGGAGGTTGGTTTGCTAGGTCTTGCTCCTCTTCTGAGATTTCAGCCATCATGAATTTTGCAGGAATAGTGCTTTCTGGTACAAGAATATGCCACACTTTGGAGGTAGTTGTCATGCCCCGGGGTGTTGCCTTGCACCTCATTGGACAGGTGCTCTCCTGCTTGACCCCAGAGATCACTGTGTATACATATGTGAGAGTTGCAGGGTGTTAGAAATGGGATTTCTGGTTGGCTAGGGCATGTGCCTAAGCCAGGCAGAAACCACCACTCTAGTCAGGGCAAGGGAGTTACTCACCGAAGATAACCCCTGCTCACCCCCTTGGTAGCTTGGCAGAGCAGTCAGGCTTATCCCAGAGGCAATGTGTAAAGCGTTTGCACAACACACACACACACACAGCAGCGACACACTAGGCACACCACAAAAGAAACTCCACACAAGGTTATATCAAAAATAGCCTTTGTATTACTCATAAAACATATTAGAGCGTAATCACATATATACACTGTGCCACCTGGCACTAGGTATTACTTTACAGGGGATTATATACATTACAGGGCCAATCAGGCCACTGTCATCACCATTAGAACACATAAGTAGTAAAACACAACCAGTAACTACTGGTATCCTTACAGGTAGCATAAACGCATTATGCATCACATCTTAGGCATCATCCTAAATCATCAGTTCACCACAGTACACTCCTGAGGTGCACACCTCACCTTAAGGCCTTACGCCCCACCAGAACACTAGGTGATCTCCAGGCCAACTGGCCTTCCTCGGGGGCCCGTCTAGGCTGTCCCGTAATGCCCTCTGCCCAAAGTCAGGGCGCTCTGAGCACGTGCCTTTGTCTGAGCCGATGCAGCAGGGTACTGGCCCCAATGGGCCGGTACACAAAGGGGGGCAAGGGTGCAACTCACCCATGTCTCGCAGTGACACCAAACAAAATGCCCCCCACGTTGCAGCTGCCCGCCATCTGGCACCCGCAGTGTGCTTTGGGAGCCCCCCTCACCGGGGCTCCTCTTGCAGGAAAATCGGCCCTTCCAGGCCCCACTCACCGGGGTTTTCTCCTGTGCGGGGGGGGGTGGGGACTCAAGAAGGATGCAGCCACAGGGAGCCTGCGAGGCTCCGATCCTCTCCTCAGCAAGCAGGACTCCTCTTCACTGGTCGAACACGGCGGTGCACAACTGTTGCGAGCCCTCCCGAGGCTCGGCTTCTTCCCGTTCTCAGGGTCCCACCCACAACCAGGAAGGATGCGGTCACAGGGGGAGCCCGCGAGGCTCCAGTCCTCTTCTCCCGGGGTCCGGTGAGCCCGCGGGGCTCCGTATCCAAATGCAGGCACGCGGGGCTCTCCTCCGCAGCACAGGGAGCCCCCCCCCGTCAGGCATCACACGCCTGACTTCCTGCCTTTCTCCTCGGCCGGCAACCGGGCCGGACTTCTGCAGGGAGCCTGCGAGGCTCCGTCTCCTCCTGTGGCAACGCGGGGGTCCCTCAGTACGGAGCGGAGTCTCCGTCGATCCCCTCTCCTTTCCTGGCAACATGTGGGGCTCCCACCAGCACACAGGGGCCCGCCCTTCTCCAGGCACAATCTTGCCTGATTTCCGGCAGCCACTTCCGCCCTGATTGGTCCGCCGTGCGTGGCACGGCCCCGCCCACAACCAGGCAGCTCGCCTGGCTTCCTGGACGCCGCGGTCACAACAACAAAGCGCTCTACACGCTTTTGAGGCACAGGGAGCCCACACCAGGGCTCAGGTACACAGGGCCAGGGCAATCAAGATGGAGCTCTCAGCCCCAAAATCACACAGGGCAGAGCTGGGCCCAGGCAGGCCAGATCACAGGGCCCTCCAGCAGGGGGGCACTCCTTTGTGGCGGTTCCTTCCGGTGCCTAGCAGTCCTTCAGCAACACAGCTCCACACAGGTTCCAACAGCCATGGGGTCACAGCCCCAATATTTATATGTTCAGTGTCTTTGTTCTTCCCCCTAGCACAGGGCTCAGTGCCCGGTCCAAACCAGTTCTGGGGGCACTTAAGAACATCTTTTCAGTGCACAAAACACCCTCATTGTTAGTGTAGGCTCTGGCCCAGACACACCACAGGGGGGCGGAGCCAGCATTGTACAAGGCAGGCACAGACCTATTCAGGGTCAGGCGCTACTCCTCCCACTACTCCAAATGCAGATCAGGCCCATTCAGCCTAGCGCTGACTCACCCAGCCCCTCTGGAGCCACTGCATCTCCCCAGTCTCTGTCACTCCAGAGCCAGACATGCAATACACAACAGGCAGGCACAAAGACACATAGCACACAGAAATGCCAACTTCTAAAAGTGGCATTTCTAAAATAGTGATAATAAATCTGCGCACACCACCACGCAGCATTTATCACCACTATTCCAAACATACCAAACTTGATCATGCTACTCCTCTCATATCAGGAATTACCACTGAAACACATATCAGGGAATCCCCAATGCATTCCTATGAGAGGGCAGCCTCACAGTAGTGAGAAATCAAAATGACTGTTTGTCACTACCAGGACATGTCACACAGTTAAGGCACATGTCCTACCTTTTACCTACAGCGCACCCTGCCCATAGGGCTAGCTAGGGCCTACCTTAGGGGTGACTGATATGTAGTAAAAGGGGAGTCACGGACATAGCAATCACTTTATGTGCCACGTCACAGCAGCAGTAAACTGCGCGCGCAGGCCCTGCAATGGCAGAGGCCTGAGACAGGTTTGAAAGGCTACTTTGGTGGGTGGTGCAAGCAGCGCTGCAAGCCCACCAGTAGCATTTAATTTACTGGCCCTGGGTATCTGAGATTCTACAATACAAGGGACTGATAGGTAAATTAAATACGCCAAACAGGTGTAGACCAATCTTACTATGTTTTACCATAGAGAGCACATGGACTTTACACTGGACAGCAGTGATAAAGTGCCCAGAGTCCTAAAACCACCAACACCAGGTCAGAAAAAATACCAGGAGGAAGGCAAAAAGTTCAGGGATGACCCTGCAAAAAGGGCCAAGTCTAACACAGGGCCTCTCAGTTCTGCTGCCTGAAACGACAAGGAAAAGAAGGACTGTCCTGCTTGAATCTGAAATTGCAGCCACAGGCCCTACACTCTGACTGACTGTGCCTGCTGCACACTTTGGTACTACAGCCCTGGGGACTGTGCCTTGCTTCAAGAAGGATTAAGGAGTGGACTCCCTGTAGCTACAAGTTAACAGAGCCCACCTGCATCATCTCCGCCAAGAGTTCCCAGCCTGGAGTGCATCCAGTGGGCCTTTAAGGATTTGGTCAGGTGAATTGTGGTCCTAACCTTCCAAGGACCATCCAGGAGATTCCAGACCCTTGGATTTGTGTTTTGGACAGTTTGAACCCACAAGGAGACCTTCAGGAACCACCTCCTGAAGTTTGGAGAACTTTTGGGGAAAAGCTTCAGAAAAGTTTCTAAGTACGAAGGTAAAATTTCGACGGGGCCTCCCACTTACTGTATCCGGCCAGGGCTCCATCCCGGTCGGTCTGAAACTTTGACTTTGTCCCGGTCAAGTGCGACCAGATTTCCTAGAGGGACGCTATAGACTTTTAAGTACTATAAAGTGGTAATTCTTTAAAAATTCTTATCTCTGGTTCCCTACATTGGATGTTTGTCGTTTTGGTGTCATTTTAAAGATAACAATATTCCCTAGTTTTATAAATTGTGTGGGATTTTTATTGTGTGTTTTGTCTATAATTATTTATTAAATTGGTGTTTTTAAATCCTTTACATACTTGTCTCCTAAGTTAAGCCTGTCAACTCTCAGCCAAGCTACCAATGGTTGAGCATGGGAATAATTTATTGAGACCTACACTGAGCCCTATACCATGTTTTTGGCCTTATTGCCAGTGATAGATGCATGTTTACCACTAATAATAACCCACTTTCCAACAACAACAATAAGGTGATGAATGGAATACTTGAATTAATCTCAGCCACTAGCAATCGCTTGGGCTGCATCCCTATCCAACATTTTTCGCCTACCATGTCACCTCAGTTTGGACCCAGCCATAGGCAAATCTGTCTTGATCCTGTTCCAATGGGAGAAGTCCAGCCCAAACTGCCAAGCCCGGTCCTCCCTGAACCGAAATTCCAGCAACGTAGGGCCGCTTTCGTCCTGACAAGGACTTATCAGCCAGGTTTAACATGATTCCAATGGCACAGTGAGCACAGGATACACATCTGGGTATACTCGTCACACTTAGAGTGCCAATTGCAACAACAAGGTGATGGATGGAATGCTTGAATTATTCTCAGCCATTGGCAATCACTCAGTTCGCATCCCAATCCCTCGTTTTTTGCCCAACATGCCATCTCAGTTTGGACCCAGCCATATGCAAGTGAGTCTTTACCCTACTCCAGTGGGAACAGTCAAACCCAAATTGCCAAGCAACACAATGCTTGGACCAGCTGCTTGCCATTTAAGGTCCTACTAACCACACCTTGCCAACACCTCATGCCTAATGCTTCTCTCAGCATCCATGTTGCTAGCTGACAGTTCATCACAAACATGATTCTCTTGTAGAATACATCAAAATTGTTCACCTAAAACTGCAAGTGTGAGGAGATAGAACAATGTGTCTTTCCTCATGTATACTTGTTTCCCTTAGTCGCAGAGCTGAGTTACAGCTAATAACTGCACTAACTAGCTCTAGACTACAAGGAAATCCACAAGCAAATTCAGCGTATGGTTGAAAGGAAGAAAAGGCCAGAGAGTTGAAATGAATCAGAAGGGATCAGAAAAAGTCTTAAGGAGGTAGATAATGTAGAGGAAAGGGCATCAGACAAGGGATGGAAGATGAGCCAGGCAAAATCATGTCTAAGTGAAGGGAAACTGTGAGTGTTATGGGCACACTGGAGGCAGGAGTGAAGAAGGTTCTTTGCAGCAATCATGGAGCCCAAAGAACAAAGGCAGTAGAAGAGGAGCTGGATGGCTATAAAGAGTCAGGAGAACATGAATAGATTTAGTGGGTGACCAATGTATGATGGGAACAAAGGAGACCAAGGTTCAGCTAGGGGATACAGCAGGGACAATGCAACAAAGCAGGTGATATGAAGGTAGAGAGAGTGGAAGAAAGGAAACTGTTGGACTTGGCCCTTTCTGCAGGGTCACCCCAAAATTTCTACCTTCACCCTCCTGTTTTCTGAACCCGTTTTTGTTGGCCTTTACTACTCTGTGCACTTTACCACTGCTAACTAATGCTAAAGTGCTTGTGCTCTCTACTTTGAACAGTGTAAAATTGCTTACACCCAATTGGCATATTCCATTTACTTTTAAGTCCCTAATAAAGTGACACTTTTTGCACCCAGGTGCTGTAAATTAAATGCCACTATTGGGCCTGAAGCACGGATTGTGCCATCCACTTAAGTAGCCCTTTAAACATGTCTCTGGCCTGCCATTGCATCTTGTGTATGCAGTTTTAAACTGCCATCTCAGCCTGGCAAAAAAAACCTTTTGCCAGGTCCAAAACGTCCTTTTTAATACACATAAGTTACCCCTACAGTAGGCCCTGAACAGCCCAGACGGCAGGGTGTAGTGTACTTATAAAAAGTTAGGCGTGCCCTTTTAAGTTTTATATGTTCTGGTAGTGAAAAACTCTTACATTCATTTTGCACTAATGCAAGGCCTACCTCTCCAATAGGATAAACATTGGGTTTCCTTTAATAAGTGGTAAATTTAAATTGGAAGCAGGTAGACAGGTCGAGTTTGGGGTCTATAGAACTGTAATTAAAAGCCCACTTTAATGGTAAAGTCAGATTTTAAGTCACAATTCTAAAAATGCCACTTTTAGAGAGGCGCTATTTTCTTTTCCTAACCATTTGGTGCCTGTGCCTGGGTCACATGTCTACGTGTAGCTGGCAGTTGGTCTTTGTGTGTAGCTTTCAGTAACACAAAGGGAGGCTAGGTGTTCGCAGGATGGGCCACTCTGATTTAACGAAGAAGAGGAGCTGTCACCTAGCATGCTTGCACATCACAAAGGCTCTGCCTGAACACACTCCCACAAGGTTTCCACTAGTTTTATGTGTCCTCAGATAATCTGGGGCCAGGGCAGGGAGAAGGGGATGCCTGACACCTCAAGGGAGAAGGGGTAGGAACCTCCAGAACCGACTCCTACTTCAACGTGGGCACCAGGTTTACATAATGGACCCTCAGACCCAACTCTTAAGTACACATCTGGACCTTTGGAAGACTCAGAATAAGGACTACTGTGCTGCTTTGCTGTAAGAAGGACTTCCACTCTGCTGCCCTTCAGTTCTGCCCTGCTACCCTCCTGCCTGAGTGAGAAGGACTGGACCTGCATCTTGTGCCCAGAACTACAAGAGTGACTCCAAGGGTTAGTTGGCTGGCCGTCTCATCAGAGCCTCTGGGAGAGAACAGGCTCCAACAAGTGTGAACCCAGCACCTGGACTCTGCCAGCTGAGAGTCCTTCCCTCCAAAGTGTGCCACCCCAGGCCTGGACTCCTGGAGGTTGGCCTGAAAGTGCTCTGCCAGCCCAACTGTGATCCCAGCAGGCCAACGCAGTGTAACGCATCACCTCGCAAAACTCTGCATTGGTACTGCTGCACGATGCATACCCGATGCAGGACTTTGCATTGCAGCCCTGCAATGCATCAGAACCACCTCTGAGCGATGCATCTTCGACGCAGGCCTGCATATCGTAAGCACCTCATCGGCGGCATCCTCAATGATGACGTCGGACTCTGCATCACAAGCCCCATTACTTCATAACCAGGCGGTGTGGGACGCATCATCGAGGCAGGACTTTGCATCGTCAGCCCCTTGTTGACGGTATCCACGATGACGATGTAAGTCATCACAGCCTCGCAGATTCCCAAAACTGCCGCTGCACAACGCCTCTCCACACCAAGGCTTCGCATCATCTGTGCTGTGCAACGCTTCGTCGATGCAAGACTCTGCATTGCCCCTCAACCAGTATTTAAGGTACTTTGTTCAGCGGGCCTAACTGGGTCTTTGTAGCTGGATCGTGATCCATCGCAGTTAGCCTGAACTTGTGACTTAGTCCCGGTCTAGTGATACCAGAAAACCACAGTTTGTGCTTTGTGCTTTTTGGCGTGATTTCTACTTAAATCTTTAAAACTACATATCTCTGGTTCTACTGATTGGATTTCTGTCATTTTGGTATTAAATTATTTATTACATTTTACTCTATTTTTCTAAATTGGTGTGGGATTCTTCTTGTGTTGTGCTTCACTTAATTACTGTTTAAATTGCTGCATAAATACTTTGCACATCGCCTCTAAGTTGAGCCTGACTGCTCTGTGCCAGGCTATTAGAGGCTTGATCACAAGTTAAAGTGGGGTTTACTTGTAACTTCACCCTGACAAGGATTGTGGTTGCAGCTTCAGAAGGGTTTCATCCCCTCAACCAGTAACCCAATTTCTTACAGAAACCCTAACACAATAGCTGCATGAACTTGAAGGTGAACGGGGGCAAGGTACAGTGAGACAAGGGACGAAATCTGGAGGTGTATGCCTTCTCTAGCAGCATGGCATGGTATATCATTGTTTTTAATAAGTTGGGGACACAGAGAAGAGGTTGAGGGTGATGGATCGAATGCATCATGTTGGATCTTGTGGCCTGATTATGTTAGACAGATATCTTGGGAACTTTGTATGAAGGAACATTATTTACAAAATATTGAACTTTTACATTTCTTTTCTTGGTAGCCAATGGAGATTTCAATTTGCCAATAATGCAGCCAGTGCAGCAGAAGTAAATTTGAACCAAGTCACATGGTTTTAGGCTCCATGCGGGTTCAGAAGACCATTACCACTGCAAGATTCATAGTAATTTTCTGACTAGTTTGCAATAAAGCTAAGATCTCTCTTAACAGATGAAGATCATCGGATACATTGTTTGGTCACTTAGTTTATTTGAGGCTTGAGAGAGAGGTCATTAACAAACAGTATGCCTAGAGGTCATGCATTTTTGATACTCACTGTAGCCCCAGGAAGGTTGGCCAGGTGTATGATATAGGTTTATGTTTAACTGAGACCTTCAGTAGGATTTAAGTCTTTGCACTGTTCAGAAGAAAGCCATTTGTGAGACATCAAATCTGGAGCTGACTCAATCAATTGCCTCTTTGCACTTCTTACCTGAGTTTTCTTACAGGTCAAAATTGAACTGTGTATTGTTGCCATTCAAGTGGTTCACAATGTTGTAGATTTCACCAATGCTTTCTGGTGGAGATATGTATTTAATGGAAAGGGTCAGTAAGAGAAGTGAACCTGGTCCATAGTGTGAGTTCTAGTTTCAGAATAAGAAGAGGGCCAGTTTGACTTATAGGGTCCAATTTTGTTGGAAGGAAGCAAACCACTTTAGTACTGTCCATTCATTTTCCACTGACATAACTATATAAATTGTCAGCGTGCCATTTTTGATGGTATCAAAAGACATTTAGAGTTCAAAGAAGAGAAATAGACATGCAGTTCTCAGGCAACCATAAACTCCTTACAGATGTTCAAGAGACATGTTTCTGTTCTGAAAGTATCTAAAAAGGCTGTTGTTCTCAAAGAGTGATGCCATTTGTGATGTGCCCATGACTTCCAAGGATTTATGCATGCAGGGTAAGTGAGAGATGGGCCTGAAATTGGTTTAGGTTTCTGGGGATACATTCTAGTTTTTCAAGAAGAGCGTGCATATTCAATCTTTGAGTGTCTAAAAGTCTAAATCATAGATTAGAAATACATTATGAGCCTTGTAATGAGGTGGGATATAACCTGCAGGATAGTATTGGCAATCTTTGTATTACAGATGAATGTTTTCAGTGAGGATATGTTCAAGCCTGAGATTATATTTAAAACTTCAAATTCCTTGACAGGTATGTGAAATAAATGAGCCGTAAAATGGCCATTCATAAACCAGAAAGCCTAGAGTTGATACATTTCTTTATACATTTCTTTCATTTGCTAATTTAGTCAAACCTACATTAGGCAACCTCCTGCACTCTCCGGTCCGCCGCGGTATTTCCGTTTGAGCGGAGAGAGTCTTTCTGCCTAATGCTTTTTGGCGCTCTAGCCTAATTGTTACTTCCGGGTGGGAGGAGTATAAAAACAGATGGGCTATCGAGCGCGCAGCGGACGCCAGGTCTGTTGAAACGCTGCTGACACCTAATGCTATCTTAATTCTTATTGTACTGCTTCGTTTTTAATTTGCTTATTTGCACTGTTTTTTAACTGATTGGTGAAACTTTTTTAACTTTTGCTCTTACCTTCGTTTGTAATCCTGCACTCTCCGGTCCGCCGCGGTATTTCCGTTTGAGCGGAGAGAGTCTTTCTGCCTAATGCTTTTTGGCGCTCTAGCCTAATTGTTACTTCCGGGTGGGAGGAGTATAAAAACAGATGGGCTATCGAGCACGCAGTGGACGTGAGCAGCGGGCCCGCCACGGGCGCGCCGAAGGCTCGCCAAAGGCGAGCCCGTCTGCGCCCGTCCGCGCTAAGACCGCGCCAGGCGCCAGGGATGTTGTTCAGCCCTCTAAGGATCACAGAATAAAATGTCATTACTCAGGTGAGGATTTACGTATGCTGAATAACAAGCCAAAAAGCTGTATAGGCTTAGACCTTTGCAATTTGCCCATAATACATCATGGTAACTGCTCCACTTGTGGCTTTGTGTTCCAGCCTGACCTAGCATCACGGGTTTCTCCTTCCTCAAATTCTCTTTTAATATCAAAGCCTCTAGACATCACACGGTGTGCTTTAGTTAATGCACGCTCACTGCCCAAACACAGACTAGAGATCGCCGAGCTGATTGAGGCTAAACAGTTGGATATACTTTTTATCACTGAAACCTGGGGTGATAAAACGACAGGCCCTGACTTTTATCATGCTGTCCCTCAGGGCTTCAAGGTATTCAGGTTTGATAGAACAGAAAATAAAAAAGGTGGAGGAATTGCTATGAATTATCGTGACAATCTAAAAGCCTGCTGCGAGCCCATACCTAACATTGATTGTGAAGCTATCTCTTTCAATGTAAAAATTGACAATAAATTCACTTTTAAAGGGATATTACTATATCGACCTCCAAGTAGCAAAGTAAGCTTTCTAAATACAGTTAAATCACTTCTTGAAGTATGTGCGACTGAGAAATCAACACATTTTCTAGGTGATTTCACTTTTCATCTGGAAGATAGCTCTGACACCAATACGGATACCTTAAATGAACTCATGGCAATGATAGGTCTTAGACAAATTGTCACAGGCCTTACTCATCAGACAGATACCAAAGGGGACGATGGATGGAGCGTTAGAGCAAATCAAACACTCACCCCCAGTCAACTGATCTGGGTTTAATCCATCATCATTCTTTAGCTCACTCCACCACCCCAGTTCAGACATGGCCATATGCAAATCAGTCTGACCCTGTGCCTCATGGGAACAGTCCAGCCCGAACTGCCAAGCCATGTCTTCCCTGGACCGGAAACAAGCATCCTGGGACCGGTTTCGGGTTCAAAACCCTCATCAGCCAGGCTATCTTGAATCCAGTGGCAAAGTGAGCAAGGGACCCACGTCTGGGCATACCCTGCCAACTTAGGGCGAACAAAGCGATACCAAAGGGGACGATGGATGGAGCGTTAGAGCAAATCAAACACTCACCCCCAGTCAACTGATCTGGGTTTAATCCATCATCATTCTTTAGCTCACTCCACCACCCCAGTTCAGACATGGCCATATGCAAATCAGTCTGACCCTGTGCCTCATGGGAACAGTCCAGCCCGAACTGCCAAGCCATGTCTTTCCTGGACCGGAAACAAGCATCCTGGCCGGTTTCGGGTTCAAAACCATCATCAGCCAGGCTATCTTGAATCCAGTGGCAAAGTGAGCAAGGGACCCACGTCTGGGCATACCCTGCCAACTTAGGGCGAACAAAGCGATACCAAAGGGGACGATGGATGGAGCGTTAGAGCAAATCAAACACTCACCCCCAGTCAACTGATCTGGGTTTAATCCATCATCATTCTTTAGCTCACTCCACCACCCCAGTTCAGACATGGCCATATGCAAATCAGTCTGACCCTGTGCCTCATGGGAACAGTCCAGCCCGAACTGCCAAGCCATGTCTTCCCTGGACCGGAAACAAGCATCCTGGGACCGGTTTCGGGTTCAAAACCCTCATCAGCCAGGCTATCTTGAATCCAGTGGCAAAGTGAGCAAGGGACCCACGTCTGGGCATACCCTGCCAACTTAGGGCGAACAAAGCGATACCAAAGGGGACGATGGATGGAGCGTTAGAGCAAATCAAACACTCACCCCCAGTCAACTGATCTGGGTTTAATCCATCATCATTCTTTAGCTCACTCCACCACCCCAGTTCAGACATGGCCATATGCAAATCAGTCTGACCCTGTGCCTCATGGGAACAGTCCAGCCCGAACTGCCAAGCCATGTCTTCCCTGGACCGGAAACAAGCATCCTGGGACCGGTTTCGGGTTCAGAACCCTCATCAGCCAGGCTATCTTGAATCCAGTGGCAAAGTGAGCAAGGGACCCACGTCTGGGCATACCCTGCCAACTTAGGGCGAACAAAGCGATACCAAAGGGGACGATGGATGGAGCGTTAGAGCAAATCAAACACTCACCCCCAGTCAACTGATCTGGGTTTAATCCATCATCATTCTTTAGCTCACTCCACCACCCCAGTTCAGACATGGCCATATGCAAATCAGTCTGACCCTGTGCCTCATGGGAACAGTCCAGCCCGAACTGCCAAGCCATGTCTTCCCTGGACCGGAAACAAGCATCCTGGGACCGGTTTCGGGTTCAAAACCCTCATCAGCCAGGCTATCTTGAATCCAGTGGCAAAGTGAGCAAGGGACCCACGTCTGGGCATACCCTGCCAACTTAGGGCGAACAAAGCGATACCAAAGGGGACGATGGATGGAGCGTTAGAGCAAATCAAACACTCACCCCCAGTCAACTGATCTGGGTTTAATCCATCATCATTCTTTAGCTCACTCCACCACCCCAGTTCAGACATGGCCATATGCAAATCAGTCCGACCCTGTGCCTCATGGGAACAGTCCAGCCCGAACTGCCAAGCCATGTCTTCCCTGGACCGGAAACAAGCATCCT
The DNA here is from genome assembly GCA_963921515.1 of Calotriton arnoldi. Lineage (NCBI taxonomy): Eukaryota > Metazoa > Chordata > Amphibia > Caudata > Salamandridae > Calotriton > Calotriton arnoldi. The sequence continues at coordinate 233,351 of CAWUFW010003468.1, read as the reverse complement.
GGGACCGGTTTCGGGTTCAAAACCCTCATCAGCCAGGCTATCTTGAATCCAGTGGCAAAGTAAGCAAGGGACCCACGTGTGGGCATACCCTGCCAACTTAGGGCGAACAAAGCGATACCAAAGGGGACGATGGATGGAGCGTTAGAGCAAATCAAACACTCACCCCCAGTCAACTGATCTGGGTTTAATCCATCATCATTCTTTAGCTCACTCCACCACCCCAGTTCAGACATGGCCATATGCAAATCAGTCTGACCCTGTGCCTCATGGGAACAGTCCAGCCCGAACTGCCAAGCCATGTCTTCCCTGGACCGGAAACAAGCATCCTGGGACCGGTTTCGGGTTCAAAACCCTCATCAGCCAGGCTATCTTGAATCCAGTGGCAAAGTGAGCAAGGGACCCACGTCTGGGCATACCCTGCCAACTTAGGGCGAACAAAGCGATACCAAAGGGGACGATGGATGGAGCGTTAGAGCAAATCAAACACTCACCCCCAGTCAACTGATCTGGGTTTAATCCATCATCATTCTTTAGCTCACTCCACCACCCCAGTTCAGACATGGCCATATGCAAATCAGTCTGACCCTGTGCCTCATGGGAACAGTCCAGCCCGAACTGCCAAGCCATGTCTTCCCTGGACCGGAAACAAGCATCCTGGGACCGGTTTCGGGTTCAAAACCCTCATCAGCCAGGCTATCTTGAATCCAGTGGCAAAGTGAGCAAGGGACCCACATCTGGGCATACCCTGCCAACTTAGGGCGAACAAAGCGATACCAAAGGGGACGATGGATGGAGCGTTAGAGCAAATCAAACACTCACCCCCAGTCAACTGATCTGGGTTTCATCCATCATCATTCTTTAGCTCACTCCACCACCCCAGTTCAGACATGGCCATATGCAAATCAGTCTGACCCTGTGCCTCATGGGAACAGTCCAGCAAGAACTGCCAAGCCATGTCTTTCCTGGACCGGAAACAAGCATCCTGGGACCGGTTTCGGGTTCAAAACCCTCATCAGCCAGGCTATCTTGAATCCAGTGGCAAAGTGAGCAAGGGACCCACGTCTGGGCATACTCTGCCAACTTAGGGCGAACAAAGCGATACCAAAGGGGACGATGGATGGAGCGTTAGAGCAAATCAAACACTCACCCCCAGTCAACTGATCTGGGTTTAATCCATCATCATTCTTTAGCTCACTCCACCACCCCAGTTCAGACATGGCCATATGCAAATCAGTCTGACCCTGTGCCTCATGGGAACAGTCCAGCCCGAACTGCCAAGCCATGTCTTCCCTGGACCGGAAACAAGCATCCTGGGACCGGTTTTGGGTTCAAAACCCTCATCAGCCAGGCTATCTTGAATCCAGTGGCAAAGTGAGCAAGGGACCCACGTCTGGGCATACCCTGCCAACTTAGGGCGAACAAAGCGATACCAAAGGGGACGATGGATGGAGCGTTAGAGCAAATCAAACACTCACCCCCAGTCAACTGATCTGGGTTTAATCCATCATCATTCTTTAGCTCACTCCACCACCCCAGTTCAGACATGGCCATATGCAAATCAGTCTGACCCTGTGCCTCATGGGAACAGTCCAGCCCGAACTGCCAAGCCATGTCTTCCCTGGACCGGAAACAAGCATCCTGGGACCGGTTTCGGGTTCAAAACCCTCATCAGCCAGGCTATCTTGAATCCAGTGGCAAAGTGAGCAAGGGACCCACGTCTGGGCATACCCTGCCAACTTAGGGCGAACAAAGCGATACCAAAGGGGACGATGGATGGAGCGTTAGAGCAAATCAAACACTCACCCCCAGTCAACTGATCTGGGTTTAATCCATCATCATTCTTTAGCTCACTCCACCACCCCAGTTCAGACATGGCCATATGCAAATCAGTCTGACCCTGTGCCTCATGGGAACAGTCCAGCCCGAACTGCCAAGCCATGTCTTCCCTGGACCGGAAACAAGCATCCTGGGACCGGTTTCGGGTTCAAAACCCTCATCAGCCAGGCTATCTTGAATCCAGTGGCAAAGTGAGCAAGGGACCCACGTCTGGGCATACCCTGCCAACTTAGGGCGAACAAAGCGATACCAAAGGGGACGATGGATGGAGCGTTAGAGCAAATCAAACACTCACCCCCAGTCAACTGATCTGGGTTTAATCCATCATCATTCTTTAGCTCACTCCACCACCCCAGTTCAGACATGGCCATATGCAAATCAGTCTGACCCTGTGCCTCATGGGAACAGTCCAGCCCGAACTGCCAAGCCATGTCTTCCCTGGACCGGAAACAAGCATCCTGGGACCGGTTTCGGGTTCAAAACCCTCATCAGCCAGGCTATCTTGAATCCAGTAGCAAAGTGAGCAAGGGACCCACGTCTGGGCATACCCTGCCAACTTAGGGCGAACAAAGCGATACCAAAGGGGACGATGGATGGAGCGTTAGACCAAATCAAACACTCACCCCCAGTCAACTGATCTGGGTTTAATCCATCATCATTCTTTAGCTCACTCCACCACCCCAGTTCAGACATGGCCATATGCAAATCAGTCCAACCCTGTGCCTCATGGGAACAGTCCAGCCCGAACTGCCAAGCCATGTCTTCCCTGGACCGGAAACAAGCATCCTGGGACCGGTTTCGGGTTCAAAACCCTCATCAGCCAGGCTATCTTGAATCCAGTGGCAAAGTAAGCAAGGGACCCACGTCTGGGCATACCCTGCCAACTTAGGGCGAACAAAGCGATACCAAAGGGGACGATGGATGGAGCGTTAGAGCAAATCAAACACTCACCCCCAGTCAACTGATCTGGGTTTAATCCATCATCATTCTTTAGCTCACTCCACCACCCCAGTTCAGACATGGCCATATGCAAATCAGTCTGACCCTGTGCCTCATGGGAACAGTCCAGCCCGAACTGCCAAGCCATGTCTTCCCTGGACCGGAAACAAGCATCCTGGGACCGGTTTCGGGTTCAAAACCCTCATCAGCCAGGCTATCTTGAATCCAGTGGCAAAGTGAGCAAGGGACCCACGTCTGGGCATACCCTGCCAACTTAGGGCGAACAAAGCGATACCAAAGGGAACGATGGATGGAGCGTTAGAGCAAATCAAACACTCACCCCAGTCAACTGATCTGGGTTTAATCCATCATCATTCTTTAGCTCACTCCACCACCCCAGTTCAGACATGGCCATATGCAAATCATTCTGACCCTGTGCCTCATGGGAACAGTCCAGCCCGAACTGCCAAGCCATGTCTTCCCTGGACTCGGAAACAAGCATCCTGGGACCGGTTTCGGGTTCAAAACCCTCATCAGCCAGGCTATCTTGAATCCAGTGGCAAAGTGAGCAAGGACCCACGTCTGGGCATACCCTGCCAACTTAGGGCGAACAAAGCGATACCAAAGGGACGATGGATGGAGTGTTAGAGCAAATCAAACACTCACCTCCAGTCAACTGATCTGGGTTTAATCCATCATCATTCTTTAGCTCACTCCACCACCCCAGTTCAGACATGGCCATATGCAAATCAGTCTGACCCTGTGCCTCATGGGAACAGTCAGCCCGAACTGCCAAGCCATGTCTTCCCTGGACCGGAAACAAGCATCCGGTGCAGGGAAGACATGGCTTGGCAGTTCGGGCTGGACTGTTCCAATGAGGCACAGGGTCAGACTGATTGGCATATGGCCATGTCTGAACTGGGGTGGCGGAGTGAGCTAAAGAATGATGATGGATTAAACCCAGATCAGTTGACTGGGGGTGAGTGTTTGCAATGTTCAACACTCCGTCCATCATCTCCTTTGGTTTTGCTAAGTTCGCCCTAAGTTGGCAGGGTATGCCCAGACGTGGGTCCCTTGCTCACTTTGCCACTGGATTCAAGATAGACTGGCTGATGAGGGTTTTGAACCCGAAACTGGTCCCAGGATGCTTGTTTCCGGTCCAGGGAAGACATGGCTTGGCAGTTCGGGCTGGACTGTTCCAATGAGGCACAGGGTCAGACTGATTTGCATATGGCCATGTCTGAACTGGGGTGGCGGAGTGAGCTAAAGAATGATGATGGATTAAACCCAGATCAGTTGACTGGGGTGAGTGTTTGCAATGTTCAACACTCCGTCCATCATCTCCTTTGGTTTTGCTAAGTTCGCCCTAAGTTGGCAGGGCATGCCCAGACGTGGGTCCCTTGCTCACTTTGCCACTGGATTCAAGATAGCCTGGCTGATGAGGGTTTTGAACCCGAAACCGGTCCCAGGATGCTTGTTTCCGGTCCAGGGAAGACATGGCTTGGCAGTTCGGGCTGGACTGTTCCAATGAGGCACAGGGTCAGACTGATTTGCATATGGCCATGTCTGAACTGGGGTGGCGGAGTGAGCTAAAGAATGATGATGGATTAAACCCAGATCAGTTGACTGGGGGTGAGTGTTTGCAATGTTCAACACTCCGTCCATCATCTCCTTTGGTTTTGCTTACTCATCAGGCAGGGCATACCCTTGATGGTATTTTTACCAATAATGACTCTACTTCACTCAAAGAAATCTTACCTTTGACCTGGACAGACCACTCAGCTATCATTTTCGATCTATATAACTCTTCCACTTTGCTAAATAATAGTTTTAAACATTTATCTTCAACCTACCGTAGCTGGAAACTAATTGACAGCAAAAGGCTGAATGGTCAATTACTAGAAAACCAATTTGAGCCTTCAAAAGACGCAGAAACTGCCTCTTTGCAATTTAACAATTGGCTTGCACAAGCAGCCGACAAATTAGCCCCCCTGAAAAAAGCAGTAAACAAAAGAAAATCACCTACCTCCCCATGGTTCTCAGAGACTCTCAGAGTAAAAAAACAAGAATGTAGGCGACAGGAAAGGCGTTGGAGAAATGATTACAACGCTCAGGACCTTGCCATTTATAAAACTCTTTTAACTGAATATAAAAACCTAATTAACGCAGAAAAAAGCACCTATTTTACTGAACAAATTAATCAGGCAAAGAATTCCACTAGAGAACTCTTTCAAGTGGTTTCAAAACTATCAGGTCCCCCAGAAACAAATTTTATTGAACCATCACAAAAATTCTGTGACTCTCTAGCACAACATTTCCTAAGGAAAGTGAAGGAAATCTATGACATTTTTGGTACAAATATTAGCATAGATAACGATACTCTCATTAATATCTGTCCTTCTGACGCCTCTAGCTTCTCTAAATTTGAATTCATTACTAATGATAAGGTTACCACTCTTATCCAACAGACGAAATCAGGCTCCCCCTATGACTCGCTTCCCCTAGTATCTTCAAGCAAGCCTCCGAGATGCTAGCTCCTTGTCTCGTCAATATTTTTAATACTATGTTCTCGTGTGGTGTTTTTCCGACCATATGGAAAACGGCTTCGATAGCACCTTTATTGAAGAAACCTAGTCTCGATCCCACGCAACCTAATAATTATAGACCTATCTCTCGTCTACCTTTTCCCGCTAAATTAGTGGAGAAAATCATGAATGAACAGCTGACTGATTATTTACAAAAAAATAATTATCTTGATGAGACACAGTTTGGTTTCAGAACAGAACATAGTACCGAATCAGCTTTAATTAAAGCCACAGATAAAATTAGAGCGACTTTGGATTCAGGGGGAGCGGCCGCCTTGATTTTACTTGATCTTTCCGCGGCGTTTGACTCCGTCAACCATGATCTTTTGTTAAATCGTCTAAATTCCATTGGCATTTCAGATAAATCACTTACACTACTCTCATCCTTTCTGTCTGGTAGAACACAATCAGTAGCTTTGGGAAGCTATGAATCCCCGTCGTTCGTCCTCCCCTGCGGAGTCGCTCAGGGATCATCCTTAAGCCCTACACTATTCAACATTTATGTATCTGAACTGCCGAAACTCATAAGAACCTTCGGGCTGGCAGTGACATCATACGCAGACGATACATAAATTGTCTTATCTTTATCAAAAAAATCCGCACCACAAATGCAAAATTTCAAGGATTGCATGCTTGCAGTCAGTTCGTGGATGAACTTTTGTTGTCTGAAATTAAAGTCAGACAAAACAGAAGTCATCACATTTGGCAATTTCCTACCTAATTGGTCACAGAGCTGGTGGCCGAATGAACTGGGATCGGCTCCGATTCCAGTCACCAAAGCTAAGAACCTTGGCGAGATTATTGATGATAAACTTAATTTTAAATCACAGGTAAATGCTGTTTCTTCATCATGTTTTTTCTTGTTAAAAACCATTAAAAAAGTACTCCCGTTCATTCCCATGGACAGCAGAAAAACAGTGATCTCTTCTTTGATCCTGGCCAAGTTAGACTATTGCAATGGTCTTTACATCAGCCTACCTGAGAAACAACTCAATAAGTTGCAGATGACTCAAAATGCAGCGGCGCGTCTTCTGCTGGGTATTCCTAAGTATTCATCGGTCAGAAATCATCTACATAAACTGCATTGGCTCCCAGTTAGGAATCGCATTATTTTTAAATCTCTCTGCACTACCTACAGAGCACTCCAGAACACTGGCCCCATTTTTTTAAGGCGCCTGTTCTATTGGTACATTCCAAAAAGGCATCTATGCTCCGAAGGAGCTAAACTTCTAGCAACTCCGAGAGTTTTTAAAGCCACATGGGGTGGCAGTAGTTTTAGGGCAGCTGCCCCCAAACTCTGGAACGAACTCCCCTTTGCCATCAGATCCCTTCCAACTCTACTTGCATTCAGGAAGGCCTTGAAAACATGGCTATTTGATAAATAGTCATCTTTATCTTTACAGAAACTGGCATAGTGCACGGGCCAGCGCCAAGACACCCTCGGGTAATCGTGCGCTTAACAAATTTATTAACATAACATAACATGACAAAGCTCTCCGTGGAAGAGAAATTAAGGATATGACAATACTTATACTTCTCTCCATGACCAGCCTCTATTAGCACTTTCTGGTTCACTGCCTTCTAAGAATCTTCTTCCATTAGTCAACCCCACTAGATCTCTATCCTCTCCAGTTACTGCTGGTTTAGTGGAAGAGTTAAGGTGGACACTATTAGCAGAAAACTGACCTTTGAAGGAAAGGAACATTGAAGGAAAAATCAACTTTGCCTTTATTGTAGCCAATCTGGGTATTTTGTTTGTTGCTGCACCTTGTGGCCAGATACATTCTCAGCTTTAAATAGCAGGTTAAGAGGGAGAGTTTCAAAAGAAAGATCTGCTGAAAGATCAAACCACTTTTTATAGAAATGGTTCTTTCATTGCCCCAAAGACCACTCACACTGTGCTTTCCTTTTCAGATAATTTCACGGACTACTCATTTTCTCTGCAACATGAAATTAAGTTGTGAAGAAAGAACAAGCTGAACCCATAAGAGCAGAATATCATTAATGCATAGCTGCCAATGTTTCAGATTGCTGTGTGTGACATTTTCATAATTTCAGTGCAATTATGAGTGACATTTCAAAGACTATGAGTGACACTTTCTTGCGAGCAAAATCAAGCAATGAAGACAATGGAAACATATAAATAGCAGAAATTACACCCATTTGAGCAACAAGAAACTCCAAGAAGATCTTAAAGCTGCTGCAAAGCACCAGAACTGGTCTCTCTGGCCGTGTGGGACCAAGCCCAACAGGAAGGATGTGTGAGGGCCCAACATGAACAAGTTTCACACTGAGCCATCTCAGCTGCCTAGGTGTCACACAGTCTCAGCTGACTCGTGGGCGGACAGGCTGTCCAGCACCATTTTGCATTATCCTCATAGGCTGAGGCCGGTGCAGTAAATATCCAATACAACCTTATGACCGTCAGAAACCTGTTTTAAACCTCAAACATACAGGAGGGGACAGAAAACCACACTTGGTCACAGCCCGGGCGGCGGCCGGCAGCCTGTTAGCTATTCTCAATCTTTTAGCACTAAAGTTGCAGGGACAGTGACATTGCATACAATACTGTCTTGTTTTGACCATGCTGTAGATTACAGGCTCTTCATTAAGACATCACATGCTATTCAATGCAGTCTATGTATGTATACTTTTGTAAAAGGTGGAGGGGGAGGGATGAGAAGAAAGAAGAGAAACAACAGGAGGAGGGAGAGGAGAGGAGAGAGAGGGAAGAAGGGAGGCAATGGGAGTAGGGAGAGGGGTGAGAGGGAAAGTAGGTAGACAAAAGGAGGAGAGAGGTGAGAGAGGGAAAGAGGTAGAAAAAAGAAGGGGTACAGGTGAGATTGAGGAGAGATAGAGGGACAAAAGAAGAAATTGAAGGGGAAAAGAGAGGGAGTAACAAAGGGAGGGTATAACAAGTAAGTAGGAATAGTGGCAAAAGGAGGATCTGTGATAGGGAGAAAGAAAAGGAGGAGGAAGAGGCTTCAAGAAAGACAAAAAAATTGAGACAGAAAAGAGGTTAGAAAAGAGATGGAATAGGGTGGTGAGAGGAAGACAGAGACAATAGGAAGATAAGAAATATGGGAGAGGAAGGAGGAAATGGGAGGTACCGAAGCAAAGCGATCAAAGTGACTGGGAGGAAAGAAGAAAGACAGAAGAGACAAGAGGTAGAATATCGAATGTAGGAAGGATCAAGAGAATGAGATGAAAGAAGAGGGAAAACGAGAGAAAGTGAGAGTGAAGAGTGGAGGATGGGGTGTATAATGAGAAGAGGAGGGTGGGAAGTGTAGAGGAAGGAGATAACAACGGGAGAGTGGAAGAAATGAATAGCAAGGAAAGGATGGAGAGAGAAAAGGTATCAAGAGTTACCTGGTTTGTAACTACAACAGAAGGATGGATACAATCTTAGTACTCCTTCAGTCAGCCGCTTAGAGGCTTGGTTTAGAGGTAGGCGCCAATCAAGTATTCAGAAATTTATGGGGGAAGTGCTAATTCTAGGTTTTACTCAGGCTGCCCCTGCTGGCAGGTGTGATGTCAAGCCCAGCTGCTATCAGCTGCCCCTGTGTGTGACAACTCTTAGCAGAATGAGATGCAATCAGGAAGGCTCCCAGTTTCATCCTGGATATACACTCTATGTGGTTCACCTGACACAAGTTGTTGCACCTGGGAGCTCTGAAATGCCAGTGTATTCATCATCTTTGTCTAACCGCTTCAGGGTATCAGCCCTACCAAGTGCTACGCATCAGTTAGTCTAACACTTTTGGTCTTTTTATTTGCATAGCTTCAAGCTTTAGAGTTTGCTAGGCAATTCGCCTTATGCGTGGTAGTTTGTAGGACTGCAAAAAAATGGTGCACCAGGTTTCACTACGCTTATCACCTCACACACAACAGAGGAGCGCTGTCTCGGGCTGCAAAAACCTTCTAGATTCGCACGTAAGACAACAGATTGCAAAGATCCAGCTAACTCGCACCAGTATAGCAGGGCTACCCCTTAGGTTGTAGAAGGGTTACAAAATTGTTATTTGACAGCAGAACTGTCTTCCAGTTAACATAACTCTTTCAGGCTGACACCTTATGCAGCAAAGCCGTACCTCATGCACGCTGTCCCGCAGCCAATGTGTGGAGTGGATCGCTGAAAGGCAAAGCCTCTAGAAGTGTCGCCTCCTGCCACGCCCCTCTCAACCTGCACACCTAAGCCATCACTCCTGGCCGCTATCCTCCCACACCCGCTCTTCCTGTCACCTCTCTACCTGTACCTGCTGAGCCCAGAATTTCCAAGATGATGCGATGCAGTCCCCAGATGTCTTGTTTCACGGTGGGGCTCCCAAGGCTGTCTCGGAGTCAGTCCTGCCAGTAGTCACCGCAAATGCAGCAAAGAGCTGAGGCCAAGTGCAGGGAAGTGAATTGAGCCGCTTGCAGGGACCAACCGCTGGTGCCCAAGCTGTAGCCACCGGCTACATAAATGCAATTACAATACAACACCGGGGCTTAGCAAGGGGCCTTGGGATCTGGCCTGCAGATTGTTAGGCACACGGTACAAAGCTCGAGGTGGGTGGAACGGGGGATCAACAAAGGTGAAGGAGGAAGACAGGGATCGGCAAAACCCGGATAGGTTAAAGGAGGAAGAGGAGGTGCGGCAAGCGCTATTCAGTGAAAGCAAATTTGTAGCTCAGGCAGAGTGAGAGAGAGTTCATACCCCAGGCTGCACTCACTTTGCTTTGAGGCAAGCAGCAATTCATACAGGACGCCTCGCCGTGTCCTCAATGACTCAACGACTCCGCCTTGATGCTGAGGCTCAGCAGCTGCATGGAGAGACTGGTGTGCACTGCTCCTCTGTGCTGAACAACTCCAGCACAGCTGCCTGCCGTGGGAGGTTCACTCAACCGCTGATGCCCCCAGTGCGCTGGGTCAGGTCCCTCCGGGGCTGGTAGATCAACATTTTTATTAATGTAAATTATCACGCCGCAAAGTGGTGTGAGCCTGCCAAAACTTTACTTATTAACTCAAGCCGCTGGCGCCTCCATGAGCGGCAGCAGGACGGATGCGCCACAAAACGCGCCCTGACTCTGAGTCACGGAAGCTATGAATGTAGCAAATATGCCACGCCGCTGTCGGTGGTGAATCCTAGTATACTTGTTACATTGTAAAAGAGTAGCAGCTGCAGACTCTGAGCTGGCCCCCGGGAGCAGAGCGCAGGCCGATCTGCCACTCCTCCCTCTAGCTTTTAGTGCTTCTGCTTGACAGCTTAGGAGGCGCTATTACGTGCCTCCTGCGCTGTCAAGCAGAAGTGTTTCAGTGCGGTGATGCTTGCCACCACACTGAAATGCGTTAGTCTAACGCCTGATGCTTGGTACTTGGTGGACTGTTAATGTCCACAGAAGTTACTTAAGAGAATGATCATATCTTTATCACTTCTTTATCAGGACTTCTGGAGTCTTTCTGCTTTGTCATAGCGGTACGTTCAAGCAAAATATGGCGTAGAAGACATAATCCAGTTATTGACTGGCTGAAGAAACTCTGACCTTCTCCTCTCCCAGATATCAACATTGCTGTTTTCCCAAGGTGAAAACGTTGACTAGTACGGAAACTACTGATACTAAAAACTCTGATTTGCCACAAGTCTACCAAGAAGTTTCAGATGTTTTCCGTTAGAAAGTGTAGGAAATTGGGTTATTGGTTAAGGGAGGTGAAACCCTATTCAAGCAGGAATCCCAATCATTGTCAGGGTGAAGTCACAACCAAACCCCAAAATTAACCTTTGCTCAAATCTCTGGTAGCTTGGCACAGAGCATTTGGGTTAACTTAGAGGCAATGTATAAATTATTTATGCAGCGCTTCAAACAGTAATAAAGTAATCACAGAACACAAGAAAAATCCCACCCCAATTTAGAAAAATTGAATATTTTTTAATAAATAAATCAAGACCAAAACAACACTGCAATTTTAAATATTTCAGTGGAAAAGCACCAAAAAGCACAAAGCACCAACTGTGTTTATCTGTTCACACTAGGCCGGGACAAAGTCACAGGTTTAGGCCTACCCTGATGGAGCGTGGGCTGGCCACAGGGACCCAGTTAGGCCCACTGAACAAGAGTACTATAAATCCTGGTTATGAAGCGATGTGGAATCCCCTGTTGAAGAGGGGTTGCGCAGCAGGGGCGATGCATTGTGCAGTGGTGGTTCTGGGGAGCTGCGTTGGGCGAGGTGGTGTCCTAGCATGGAGATTTGTCATGCAGTGGCAGGTCTGATGGGCTGTGGTGGAGATGCGAAGATCTTGCATCGGGGAAGTCTGCGCAGCAGAGGTGATGTGCCTGTTCCGAGGGCAACGCGTCGAGCAGCAGCGGTGATGAGGCTGTTCTGCGAAAGAGGCGCTGTGCAGGAGATGCGTCTTTTCTGCTGGATACACAGATGGGCTGCCAGAGCATCTTCATGCCCACTTCCAAGGACTGGGGTGGCACCACTTGGAACGGCAGGACTCACAAATGGCAGAGTCCAGGTGCTGGTTTCATGGTTGTTGGAAGACTGTTATATCCCTAAGGCTTCTGATCAGGAGGCCAGCCAACTAGCCTTTGGAGTTCCTCTGGGGTCCTGGGTTCGGAGATGCAGGTCCAGTCCTTCTCACCCAGGAAAGAGGGCAGCAGGTCAGCAGTCCTTCAGAGCAGCAGTCCAACAGAGTGGCAGTCCCTTCAGCAGCATAGCCGTCCTTTCTGCCAGTGTCCACAGGTCCATAATTGTACTGAAGGGTTGGATCTAAGGGTCCACTATTTATTACTGGTTCCCACTTTGAAGTGGAGGAAGCTTCTAGAGGTTTGCACCCCCTTTGAGGTGTCCGACATTCCGTTCCTTCCTGTCCTGGCCCCAGCTTGTCTGCGGTCACAAAAGACCCATGATAACACCTTTGTGAGAGTGCACAGGCACATCCTTTGTGATGTGCAAGTGTGGTAGGTGACAACTCCTTTCCCTTGTTAACTCAGAATGGTCCATCCTGCCAGCACCTATCTTGCCTTTGTCTCATTGTTCAGGCAAAATACACAAAGACCAACCTCCAGGAACACTTAGTCATGTGACCCAGGATCAGGCTGCAGACACCGAATAGTTAGAACAAGAAAATGGCAACTTTCTAAAAGTGGCATTTTTCAGAATTGTGATTAAATCCATTAAAGATGCCTTTTAATTACAATTCATTAGATACCAAATTCAACCTGTCAACCTGCTCCCAACTGGAAGTTACAGATTATTAAATGTAATAGGGTGACTCCAATGTTATAGTATTCTATGGGAGCGTAGGCCTTGCAGTAGTGAAAAACTAATGTAAGCGTTTTTCACTTCCAGGGCATGTAAAACTTCACCGTACAAGTCCAACTTTTTAAATGCACTACACACTGCCCGCTGGGCTGTTCAGGGCTTACACTAGGGATGTCATCACAAAAGGTGGGATAGGGGCTTGGTAGATCCAGCATACACGCCCCAGGTAGGTATAGCAAGAACACAGGTATGCAGTTCCTAAGGTAGGCATGGAAGGGGGTGGAAAAGGGGGAAAAATATAGGAAAGATTGGTGTTCCTGGTGTAGAAGCGGAACTGTAAGTGGAGTACTCCAATTAGGAGCAAGGGCCCTCACACACCCCAAGGGGTGTCATGCTTCATCATAGGGCAGCTCCTCGTTGGGCCAGCGCTGCAATGCCCAATGGGCCCACAAGGGGGCTCTTTACCAGAGGTCTTCTCTGGTTGCTGCCGTGAAGCTCAGAGGTGATATGGGGGCTTATGTGTAGTGATTAGAAGTGGGAAGCAAAAAGGTGTGTATAAAAATAGCTAGTGGATTCCTAAAGCAATTTTATTCACTGGATTCCTCTGCTACAAATAAAAAAAAACGACTAGAAAAAGTCGGGGCTGCCAATGAGAATTATACCTACTACAGCTCAAGGTGATATGTGTGGGGTGGAGATGGTCGACATGTTTTATGCCCTAAATCGTCCAGTAGGATCTATGGCATTTCTTCAGGACCGGGGGATCCTCATCTACTCTAACATGGACGGTCAAAAAATGTGAATTAAGAGATCGCGTCCCCCGTAATCTGGACTCATGTCGTAGTCCTGAGTGAAAGTAAAAATGTGAAAAAAAATTCTACCTTCTGGAGAACACCTAGAAGGGGATTTGTATGAGACCTCAACTGTGATGTCCAACGTACTCGCTCATTGGCAAGGGAAAAATTAATTGAACGTTCTCCCACGTCGTGGGACCTACCCACGACTGGACATTAGAAGAGATTTTCACCCCACACATATCACCTTGAGCTGTAGTAGGTATAATTCTCCTCGGCAGCCCTGACTTGGGGTGTGTGAGGGCCCTTGCTCCTAATTGGAGCTACTCCACTTACAGTTCCCCTTCTACACCAGGAACACCAATCTTTCCCCTATTTTTTCCCCTTTTCCACCCCCTTCCATGCCCACCTTAGGAACTGCAAACCTCTGTTCCTGCTTACACTAGGGATAACATATATATATGTTAAAAAGGAAGGTATGGGCCTGGCAAAAGGTTTTTATGTGTATATATTTCAATGATCTCTAACACAAAAAGGTGGGTTTTCTTTCAGGGGAAGGAATCCACCCGGAAGGGAGGGGAGGCCTTCTAAACAGTTAAGGAAGATTCGGATACGTGCTCCTGGAAAGTGAGCTTCAAACCAGTAAAGTACCCGCTTACCAATTCAAAAGAAACCCACAGAACCGAAATAATGTTGTTGTCTGTCTTGAGATTCAGGGGAGGAAAAAGCTTTTCTTTTTATATACAACCCTCACTCACTCTAGTAGTGACATGCTTCATCTGGTTCATCCTGGCTACTAAAAGCCAGGATGGGCTCGACCGCATTCCAGGGAGCTCTTTGTATATATACTCTATTTTATATAGTGACCGTGGGTTAATATTAAAAATGACTCATCCACTCCCAGGTATCCCTTTATTAGCGGGTTGGATGAGCACTATAACTAAACTACTTTTGGTTATTTTGCCACTTGTGTGCGGAAATAATGTTTTTTTAAATGGTTCCTGTTTTCTGGCTATTGATTGGCCATTATTCTGTCCTCATTGGTTTAGCCTTTACTTCCTTCTTATTGGTGCAATGTCCTCTTCATGTGATTCTGAAAGATTCTCCTGTCATCCTGCTTTTGACTAAGCTCTATTTTTGCAGGACAACCTGTGTTGAGTTTATTTTAGCGTTTTACCTAGTTAACTTTTCACTCACCAAAGTCAAGTAGCTTACAACTTTGTTTTGCGAAAATATTTCATTACAACGTTTCGGAAGATTCTTTAAGTCAAGGAAAGGTTTATTCAGTGTGCCTATTTCTCTTGTCTCAATATGCAGCATGCAAATGAACCCATTTAATTTCTTGCCGGAGCTTGGGATACCTAGAATGAAATAGAGATAGTGATCTAGAGCTTTTGTAAGTTATTGAATTGAGATTGATGGTACCTGTTTTGACCCTTCAAAGAAAAAGCTATATCATACAACTACCTATGTACTGAAGGGCACAGAATTTTTGATCACCTACCCGTGACAATTGCAACTCCTCCAGGTGCTTATGATGAATTTACAGAAGCTGTTAAGACCATTTAAAAGAGAAGTCTACTATAATTGCAGAAAGGCATACACTTTTGTCGGGAAACAGATGCAGCATAAATCCATTGATACCTTCTTGGCCAAATTAAGTGTCTTAGCCTCCACATGCGAGTTTTATGGCATTCTTGACAAATACTTGAGAGATCAACTGGTAGTTAATTGTTATGACCGTGGAACCCAAACATGCTAAATGTAAATACTGACAACTGGAAATTGGAGGAGAGTGGAGGGAATGTTTCAGGGCTGTGCTATAGGTGTAACACTAAGAGTTACATTGCATGTCATGGTTACTGTCCTACAATTGGGAAAATGTTCATGTAGTGCCAACAAATTGGTTATTTTGCTCACATGTGAAAATAAACCCAGAAAGTGGTTTTAGTTAATGATCGAAATGTGGACGGCAAGAGTGAAGAGTGTGGGAAAAGCAGCAGAGTGGTTTTATCCATTAAGATGGTTGAGTGTCAAACTAAGACCAACAACAAAGGTGATCACATTTAAGAAGTTTAAAATTGCCGAGTAAAACTGAATGTCACAATAGAGTTGGATATTGTTACCTCCTGGCATTTGCACAATGGCATTTGGAGGACACAAAAAAGACATGATGGGGTAATTTCAGTAAAGAATCCATTATAAAGACAAAGATGTTTTTACCAAAGTATGTGTGGCAAAACAGGAATGCAATATTTTAGGTTTGAGGGACCAGGCATCTTTTAGCATGGTACTCAGGAGTGATACAGGTCAACCCACTACCTTAATAGTGATAACTTCGACATCATGTGGACCTTAAGGGAGCTATTGGACAGGCCATTTTTCATGGCCGGTTGGGTAGCATTCAGGGTTTTGCTCACAAGAGTATTTTGAAACTTGATATGATCCCAGTTGTAGATAAGGTTTGAGGCATGCCATTAAGTGTTAGAAACAGCTAAAGTCTCACCTAATGAAACTTTGCAAAGAGAATCCATCAATTCATTCTAGTTGATATCTCTGATAGTTGTAGCAAAGACGAAAACTGGAGACTTGAGACTTTGTGTAGATCTCCGCTCTCCCAATAAGCGCGTTTTAGTCAATTGCTTCTCCTTACCCAAAATAGAGGTTGTTGTTGGCCCAACTGAGTTACAGTCTTTTTGACTTTAGATTTAAGAGCTACTGAGGACTAGGTTGAACTGATTGAGGATTTGTGTTATTTGACTGCATTTAAACCCCTTTTGGGGTGTATAGCCAGTGTACAGTGCCAAGATGCTCCTCTGGAAGTGGCAGTGAGCTCTATAAGTACCATAGTCCATTCTACAGGTTTTTGCCAATGCTGTTCGGGCTAGCCTCATGGGCTTAAGTATTTCAGAAATTGATTTGTTAGGATTTTGGCAATGAAAAAAGGGGTTGTGACTCATGAGGATGAAATACTAATATTCACTAATTCAGTTCACAAACACTATGAGGCGCTAGACTGGGTATGAACCAATCTGGACCTGCAGATATTACAGTTAAAAAAGACAAATGTAACTTTTTGTTGGATGAAGTTGATTATTTGGGACACCATCTGTTGGCCCAGGACATGAAACATAAAAAGACCTAATTGAAGGAATAAGGGAGGACCTATTCCAAAAGATGGGGCCCAAGTCAAATAGTTTCTAGGGATTTTGAATACTATTCTCGCTTTGTTCATAACTTCGCCCTATATGCTGAACCCTAGATGCGTTTACTGAGCAATGTTGTCACGGTGGATGCGATGGGTGTTTGCTTGGGTGATGCTCAGACTCAAGATAGTAATGGCAAAAACAATACAGTGGTGTTTGCTTCCAGATGCCTTTCAAGTGCTAAACATAATATAGCACTATTGAAAGGGAAGCCCCAGCTTGCGTCTGGGCTGTCAAACATTGTGCAAGAGGCATAGAGTTTTTGTTGGTTACCGGTCACAAGCCTTTTGTATATCTGTTAAGTGACAAAGGCATGAGAAACATGAGTCTGAGGTTAATCAGGCTTTTATCCAAGATGGATTTCAATTTCAAACCTATTCCTGGTGGGAGAAACTCTGAAGCAGAGTTTTTGTCTAGGATTCTGGTTGACCATACTGGAGGAGGCAGTAATGTACATGAGATAGAATGCATGATTGGACTTCTCAGTAGTGTTGTGGCATTCCAAAATATGATAAAGCTACATGAATGGGAGGAGTACTGTGGACGAGACCTGTTTCTGACAAATTTTTACAAGTTCTTTGTTCGTTGTTGGCCCAAAAAGAATGGTTTCTCGAGAGGATTGTTATCATATTCAAAAGTGAGGGAGAAATTAAATCTTGATGGAGTTTTGGTTCTCATAGGTAGTGTTAGTCACATCGACCAAGTTAAGAATCCAGTTGACTGGATTAGCTCACCAATGCCAATACAGGATATACAGCGGCTAAGACGAAATTGAGGTTGTTGTACTACTGGTGGCCCAGCATGCACACAGAGGTGGACATCTTTGTGGCTGCGTGTGCCACTTGCAGAGATTCTAATAAATCACTGAGAAATCACAAAACACCTTTGTGTCGCGTAGAGTTTCCCAAGTTTCCATTGGAAGAAGTCAGGAATAGATTTTGTGGTCGTGGACTATCACTCTAAGTAGGTGTCTTGCAAGTTCATGAAAAAGAACTACTGCAGGAAAGTTGATTGTGTCTCAGTGGATGTTATTTTGTTGTGAGAAGCTCCGAAAAAACTGATAAATGGCAATGAAGTACAATTTAAATCTCAACAGTATGAGACTTTCTTGAAGTCATTGGACATCCAATATTTCTCAACTGCCTTATATAGCCCTCAGGGTAATTGTATGGTGAAGAGTTCATTTCACATGCAATTCTAGGTTGGATGTTAAGGAAGCTGTTTTTAACAGAATTTAGAATTATCGCAACACTCCTCATTCCACAACTGGTGAGACTCTGTTCATGTTGTTGTGAGGAAGGAATTCTTTATACAGGCACTCTCCTAGTTGGGTGCTACAGAAAACTGGGGCAAACGATATGCACCAGTGTGTGTCTGAGGTGGGTGACAGAGTAAGAGTTGCGCAGGAGAGGAGTAAAGAGAGGTATGACGAACTGAAGAGAGTTGAACAGCTGGATTTTCCAGTTTGGGATGCGGAAAAATCAAGACTTCAGACAGTTCCTGGATTGGGTCCTCGTAACATTATCCAAGTGCTTCAATTGTCTGGGTGATTAAACATGCAGTCTTAGTAGAAAATGGTAAATGGTGGAGCAAAAGGAGAGTTGAAATAATACAAAAGGCATGTTCAAATAAGAAGCATGATGAGACTCTGGTAAATAGATATTGCTAGAAAGAAAAATTAGTGAGTTTTTCCGTTTTGATGAAGGTGCTGGGAAGAGCCTAGAGAGTGGAGCTCTGCTGGTGGTGGTCAGGTGGAAGTGAAAGTGAGTATGAGCTGATGATAACAATGCATGACTTGTCTAGTGAGATGATGAATGGTCGTACTGCTAACATGATGGATGGGCTTTCTGGTAACGTGTTTTAGAAGGACAATGCTGCAGAACAGTATTTGATGAATTACACATCTAAGAGGGTGTTGGGATCTGGAATGTTGGTGTGGGTGTGTCCCACTTCATTTCAGAGGGTTTCTCGAAAACCCAAGCATCTGCAGAATTTCGTTTTCTATTATTTTTTCATTAATAGCTTTAGTGTTCATTTTAAGGGATGAGGGGGCAGATTTACAAGCCCCTTGCGCTGCCAGTACGTCACTTTTTGTGACGCACTGTCAGCGCATTACACTGCCCCATATTTACAAGGACAGGAAAAGCCACCCTGCGAGGCTTTTCCTGTCCTTGTAAATACGGCCCCTTTACACGCAGCACTTTGCGTGAAAGGGGCATTCCATGGGTGTTGCTGTGGGTGTTCCCACGCAACACCCATGGAACCAGACACATATCCAGATTTACGAGGATTCGTAAACCTGGAAATGCGTCAGTTTACTACGCCACCTTAGGAGTTGCATAGCTAGGTGCAAGGAGGAGAAACGTTTTCATTTCTCCTCGTTTTTTTCCACTTTCTATGCGTGTTGCATTCTACAGCACGCATTGAAAGAGGAATATTTCGGTAGTATTTGTTTTTGTGCAGGAAGGTGCCCCTTACTGCACAAAAACAATCTCCCCATGACGCAGGCATCCTTGCACCATGGTGCAAGGGTGCCTGCGCCGGCGCATGGCAGTTGTTTGTGCGCCAGCGCAGGGGAGAGTACAGGAATGCGACATATCTTTGTAACTATGTCGCATTCCTGTGCTCTGAAAGTGCTGCAGCGTGGCGCAGCCAAAGGGCTTGCGGTGCCACGTTGCAGCACCTTCTTGTAAATCTGCCCCAAGGTGTCTTACATTGTGGCATTGTGGTACTTGGGGCTGAAGTTTTTGCTGTTCCTTTAACTATTGGGATATTTGTGATTTTTATATCTTGGTTCTTGGAATGCGTCGTAAACTCCAAACAGTTACGAGTTCAAGTTGGAGCGCAGCTGTAGCAGAGACGCCATTTCCGTGCAATTCTATCGAGAGGGGAGACCTTTCTCTGCCTTACCGCTCAGACTTTAAAGATGCCGCCAGAGGTGCACTGGATAAATGAATCTTTCCATTTTCCTCTGTTCAGGCTTAGAACATCGGCTGACCTGAATAAAAGGACGATGCTGCCATCAGGCTGTGAAATTCACAACTCCACTCTTTCCTCTAGCAGTGTTACGACTGAACGTAGAGTAGGTCTCTGTCGAGCACCCGTTGAACTTTGCTAAGGAAAGGAAGCCTCAAGCCAGTATCCATGGTGTCAGCCTGCACAGAATATTATTGTCGGCATCGCATCGGTTGAAATGCTTGAGTGACTGGCGGCAGATCCAATGCAAACCCCACCCTTCCAATAGAGACTCTCGCAAGAGCACTAGAAGGGTCACTGGTGCAGGCCCTAAGGGAAAGGAGGTAAAGAACTGAGAAGGGAGGGAAGGCACGTTTCGTCCGTGACCAGTAGAGGGCGATGTCAGTTCTCGACTCGATGCAGACCTTCACTTTGGGCCAGATGTACAACCCTTTTTTGCGGCCGCAAACGGGAGATCGGCACGTTTGCGACCGCAAAAAAAGATCCAGGCATGTACAAATGCTATTTTGCGACTCTCGCTATTAGGAAGGGGCGTCCCTTCCTAATAGCGAGCCACCATGCCATATCATTTTGTTTTGCGACCGCATTTGCGGTTGCAAAACACTTGCAGTTTACCACCTACTTCAAGTAGGTGGTAAACCACTCGCAAACGGGAAGGGGTCCCCAGGGGACCCTTTCCCATTTGTGAGTGTGTGCTTAAATATTTCCCAAGTACCACTGCCTGCCCTTAAAAAATGAAACTGAAAAGTTTCATTTTTGTTTTTTAAATGCAGCCCGTTTCCCTTAAAGGAAATCGGGCTGCATTTAAAAAAAAGACCTGCTTTATTTAAAAAGCAGTCCCAGACATGGTGGTCTGCTGAGCTCAGAAGGCCACCATCCCTGGGAGGGCTGGCATTCCCAATGGGGTCGCAAATTGCGCTTGCCTCATGAATATTGATGAGGCATGCAATTTGCGACCCCCATTGGGAATCGGAAACAGTGCCTGAGACACTGTTGTACATTGCATTTTGCGACTCGCAAATTGCGAGTCGCAAAATACAATCGTCGTACATCTGGCCCTTTGTCTTGTCTGATACTCGGTGCGCTGCTAGAGGGTGATTTGCAAGCTTTTGGTATTTTACATCTTCGAGAATCGGAGCACTACTGAAACGCACCTGCAAGGTGGGTGTTAAACACAGCACAAATAAAATCAGTTGACAACGAGGGACACAGGAATGGGATGAAGCTGGGAACAGGTAAATATAAGGGTCGGAGGCGGGTGGACAAAATGGTAAAGTTGCATCAATGTAAAGGCCGGCGAACGAACCAGAGTGAGCAGTTTGATCCACAACAACCCAAAAGTAATATTTCTGGGCTCATGGTCAAATTTTCCTGTGTTAGACTTGGCCCTTTCTGCAGGGTCATCCCTGAACTTTTTGCCTTCCTCCTGTATTTTTTCTGACCTGGTGTTGGTGGTTTTAGGACTCTGGGCACTTTAACACTGCTGTCCAGTGTAAAGTGCATGTGCTCTCTATGGTAAAACGTGGTAAGATTGGTCTACACCTGTTTGGCGTATTTAATTTACCTATCAGTCCCTTGTAAAATGGTATCTCAGATACCCAGGGCCTGGCATTGCAGGGCCTGCGCGCGCAATTTACTGCCGCTGTGACGTAGCACACAAAGTGGTTGCCACGTCTGTGACTCCCCTTTTACTACATATCAGTCACCCCTAAGGTAGGCCCTAGCTAGCCCTATAGGCAAGGTGCGCTGTAGGTGAAAGGTAGGACATGTGCCTTAACTGTGTGGCATGTCCTGGTAGTGACAAACAGCCATTTTGGTTTCTCACTACTGTGAGGCTGCCCTCCCATAGGAATGCATTGGGGATTCCCTGATATGTGTTTCAGTGGTAATTCCTGACATGAGAGTAGTAGCATGGTCAAGTTTGGTATGTTTGGAATAGTGGTAATAAATGCTGCGTAATGGTGTTCGCAGATTTATTATCACTATTTTAGAAATGCCACTTCTAGAAGTGGGCATTTCTGTGTGCTATGTGTCTTTGTGCCTGCCTGTTGTGTATTGCATGTCTGGCTCTGGAGTGACAGGGGCTGGGGAGGTGCAGTGGCTCCAGAGGGGATGGGTGAGTCAGCGCTAGGCGGAATAGGCTGCATTTGGACTAGTGGGAGGAGTAGCACATGGGCCTGAATAGGACTGTGCCTGCACTGCACAATGCTGGCTCCACCCCCCTGTGGTGTGCCCGGGGCCAGAGCCTACACTGACAAAGGAGGTGTTTTTTGCACTGTAAATAAAATATTAAGTGCCCCCCAGAACTGGTTTGGACCGAGCACTGCGCCCTGTGCCAGGGGGAAGAACAAAGACACTTGACATATAAATATTAGAGCTGTGACCCCATGTCTGTTGAGCTGAACTGGGTCTGAAGAACACTCTGCCAGGAGGAACCGCCGTGGGACTAAGCTACTACCTGCTGGGTAGTCGTAGGGGCTGCCCTCTGCTAGGAGACCCTGCATGTTGGCCTCCTGTTGTGGATGACTCAGGGACCTCATAGTCTTCCAAGAGCTGTACTTTGCTTATTTGGAGTCTCCTGGTGTTCTTTTCCTTTCCTGGAACTCCCTGCCATACTGGAAGTTTCCAAGTGCTGTGCGCTACTTTTGCCAGGGCGTTGTGTACCTGGCTCTGCCACCGCGCTGTGTCCTTCACCCTTTTAGTATAGAGGAGTGCTTGGTATTGGCCCCCAGGAAGCCCAGTGATTTTTCCCTTCGTTGTGGGGAAGGTGGGGAAGAAGCCCAGGAAACGCAGTCCTTTCTCCCCGGTGTCGTGGGGGAAAGCGTGGAAGGAACGCGGGCTGCTCATGGCAGCACCGCCTACGGAAACCTCTCTTCGTCGCCACTCCCCCCTCCTTGCAGCCGGAGAGAGAGAGGGAGGCGTGGCCACCCAGCAGCAGGCCCGTGTAAAGCAGCCGTGCGTGTCGTTGCTAAGCACCACGAAGGACACCCAACGAGAGTCTCCCAGGGCTGGACGGGCTGCCCGGAGCTCCCGGCATTTCTCTGACAACCGCTGTGGGAGCCCGAGCCAGTGTGGCCCCTGCATTCTTTGACCCCGGTTGTGGGTGAGGCCATTTGGACTACTGCCCGAGAGAGGAGCAGTGCCTCGTCCACGGAAGCCAGATAGAGGAAAGCCTGGTGGTGGGCGGAACCTCCAGAGGGAACGGAAGTCAGGCCGAAGAAAGCCTGGTTGTGGGCGGAGCCAACGGAGGCTTTGCTCCGTACCCTGCCGCCCATTTCCTCATCATTTCACGGCGGGGCAGCCGCGGTTCAAGGAGCCTGGGGCGGGAGGCCCTGGCTCAGCTATGTTGGGCATTTCTGGCATCTCTGCAGCTGCGCCGCATGGTAGCAGGCAGCTGCATCCCTAACGGCTATCCAGCATTACGGGGCGAGCCCAGAACAGGGCCCCCGCTTAGGAATATGCAGATGCGGTGCCTTGATGCACGGGCCGTGGCCAGTGAGGAGCCCATGTAGAGAGAGGTAGTACACTATCTGGGATGCACCCTAGATGTTCAGTAAGGGTGACCTGCATATGCCTCAGAAGGGCAGGATGGGTTTATAAGGTATTCACTGTGATAGGTGTTTTGAAGTGCCCACTAATAATGTTTGTTACATGCATTGCTGTTGGTATTTAGGCCATCCTTTACAGGGTTATTGCCTCATGTGTGCCCAACTATAATTGGGTACTTTAGTAGAGTGCTGATGAGGGGTATTGCCTAATGTGTTTTGCTAAGTGCAAGGTTACCAGTAGTTACTGGTTGTTTTCCCTAACTAGGCATTGTGATGTTATGACAGTGGCCCGATTGGCCCTGTAGTGTATTTAATCCCTGTAAAGTAATACCTAGTGCCAGGTGGCACAGTGTATATATGTGATTATGCTCTAATGTGATTTATGAGTAATACAAAGGCTATTTTTATATAACCTTGTGTGGAGTTTCTTTTGGGTGTGCCTAGTGTGTCGCTGCTGTGTGTGTGTTGCGCAAACGCTTTACACATTGCCTCTGGGATAAGCCTGACTGCTCGTACCAAGCTATCAAGGGGGTGAGCAGGGGTTATCTTCAACGTGTAACTCCCTTGCCCTGACTAGAGTGGTGGTTTCTGCCTGGCTTAGGTGCATGCCCTAGCCAACCAGAAATCCCATTTCTAACATCCGGCCTCTCTATACTGCTGCTGCCTGGTGTGATCTAAATTTGTTACAGGGCCAGATAACCTAGAACTACTATTTGTTGTGACCTGCTAGTTTCCCCCCCAAAACCCATTGGCGTGCTCTCTCCAAAGATTCCTATCTCTAGGACCCCATTTCTTTCTAACAGTTCTCCTTGAGTTGCGTTGTTCAGCATCTTGTTTGATTCTGAGCCCTGCACCTATCCTTCTGATGCTCTGATATGTGTACCTGCCTCTTGGCATGGGTGGGTAATGCCCACTCCCTAACTTGCTGATTCCTGGCACGTGTGCACAGACAACCACCTTCCTCACTCAGTCTAAGCATGTACATGCTTGTTACAAATGTCACAGGCAATCTACTGAGAGTCATTTACCATATCTGTCCACAGTTCTCATCTTGTTCTTAAAGGAGATCACCAGAGTATACATCTCAAACAACAATTTTCATGAAGCTTTGCAGCAAGTTAGACTTCATTCTGGAGACTCGCGGCAGAGCAGGGGTCAATAGCCAACAGTCTCCAAGTAAAAAAGTGTTTTTTCATGAGTAGAAATCACATCCTTACAGTGCCACATTAACAAATGGTTTTGAACCACGAGAAGAAACACTCCTAATCAATTGTATTTCAGAGCAGGTTGTAGGTCACACACATTCTTCGGAAGAGTGCCCAGTGCAAACATACGTTTTATGTGAAATATATGGGTTTGGGGTAAAATATCATCAACGCAGACTCCCCAGATTTCCACCAGATTACTTGCACAATGTATGTTTTACTCGTGGACTTTTAATAAATCCGGCCCAAATTAGGCTAATTTCTCAGGAAACAGTTTAAACACTTTCCTAAATGCCTACTTGTTTATTTAAGTGTTTTGTTGAGCTCTGCACTGTGAAGGGGACTACACTGCAGTGCTATAAAGAAGAAGCAAGAAAACATTGGATGTATTTGGAGACAGGAAAGGGATCGTGTAGTGTCAGAGGCGCATCCTAAGTTACCATGTAATGTACTTAGGAAACTGCCATTTTGAAGTCAGCCATGTTGTGTTGTGGCTGATGTAAGACAGCAAACATTTCTCCCCTCGGGGGTAGAGAGGAATAGCAAAGGCCGCCACCGAAGGGGGCCTAGAGGGCCGGCGCCATAACCGACGCCAAGCCCCGGACGAAACCGGTTTTTCGCGCCAAGGAGCAGGGAAGCTCTCGCGCCCCCCCTGCTGCGACCGCCAGAGAGGCGCCGGCCCCCCTGGCCAATGGGGGACCAGGCGCGATACAAACCCCCCAATGGGGGGGAGGCCATGCGGAAGGCGGCCCAGCACCGGGGGGGGGATATAAGCACCGCTCCCCCAGGTAAGCTCCTATCTTTTGGGGTTGGTACGGAGGCACACCGGAGTGCGGTGCGCCGGAATAGGACCACTCACCTTGGGATGCCTTACGGCTGGGTGAGTTGGCCTAAGGGGCGGTGTGTAGGACCACTCACTCTGGGATGCCTTACGGCTGGGTGAGTTGGCCTACCACAAGGGGGTAGCTAACGGAGACGGCGCTCGCTGCCCAGCCCCCGCCGGATGGCAGGGCACAACAAGAATCGGCAAGGTAGCGAGTTGTGGCCTAACTCCGGGGACGGAAGCTACACCCCCTGCGAGGGCAAATCCAACCGAACTAAGCAACGACCCAGTTGGGCCAAGAGACAATGTAAGCCTGCAAATGACCTGTACAACGAACTGTCAGTCTAATCTGCTATTGTGCAATGTACATATGATTTACGCAAACGCAATGTATAACGAGATGCAAACAAGGCACGACACAAAGATGACAGCTCGCCAATAATGATTTATGGCAGGATGCACAACAATAGGCAATATGTATATACGTGTATTCCTAATAAAACTGCGGCCAACAAAGGACCACCAAAAGAGAAAGTGTACGTTGGCTTATTTATGACAAGGAATACAGGGAGGGAAAGTTGGGAGTGGGCAAAGTGCGGGGGTTATGAATACAAGGCCTCCGAGGCTGAATCCCATCATATCTGTGCATGTGATGTCCAGGAGAGCGTATTGTCTGGGACAATGTGGTTTCTTAAGTCAACTCTACGTTGATATGTAAAAAAATTGATTGTGTTTGTTTTATTCTCTTATGATGGGTGTTTGTATAGAGGCAGAATTGTTGTCAGCCATGTATATAGGACAACACCTGGCGAATTCTTCAAATAACTATCGACAACTCTGTTCTGTGAATTCCCTGAGATTTTCACTATTTGAATGATCCAGGACTTCCACACCGTCCGATATTATGAATGTGAGAATTACAAATCATACACACTTGAAAGTCAAACTACAAAAAATAAAGATTTATCAGAGACGTAAGCGGCCTAGGGACAAGAAATCTTGCGTTCCTAAATTATTACCTGAGCAAAAAGCCCTAAGCATACCGCTAGGTATATATTAGCTACTAGAAAACACTCTCTCCATTGTTCCTTGTGGGTAGGGCTCTCAAAAGACCTGTGTTATATATTATGTCAGAAAGGCACTGGTGTCATAGTCGCGCTCCACAGGGACTTTCTTAGAAAATACGTGTCGGACCTAAGCAGTACTTTGTCTTCTGGTGGCCTCGAGCCCTCCAGCCCGTGAACACCCACGCCCCCCTCTGCTGCTGGCTTCCCCTATGCCTTGCACACACATACTCAGCTCCGCGGCATGCAGGTGTCTTCCTGGCGGTTCATCAGCGCATTGATTTTAAGTCTCCGGCTGCTGACAGCCCATCTGTTCCCCGCTGGAGCAATCAGAACCCGCAGAGGCAAAGTTGATCATCAGTCAACGACAAGAAGCAGTGCTGCCGAAAACAACCCAGGTCGACAACTTTTAAAACCTTGATTCGTTTCTTCCCCCAAATTACAATATGTCTAAGTAGCAATACAGAGCAAAAAGGAAAGCTAGGTTTTTAGAAAAGCGAGATGAATAGTTGAGATTAAAAGATTTATACAGTGTGCGCCGAACAACGTCTGTTTTGGAAGCATTCTTGGCTGCCTGCTGTCTCTTAAAGAGCATATTGAATGGATCCTACTGGCTGAAAGGAAATTCTAGAAATCAGAAGTAATGTTCATTGAATAAAATAAGTGAAGACTAAAATACGTAAAAATAAGTTGTTTGGCAAAATAGATTTCGAATGATCCACTGTAGCATTTCATTGAAAGATAAAACCTATTCTTCAGGTGTCCAGTGTTTTCAACATTCCTTTATTATTAGATTTCAGGTGAGAAAATAAATTGATAGATTAAATGACACCTTATTTTCAACTAATGCATTTTCATTTGCTTAGTGTCTCATTTTTTAAACAGCAGCAGCTTCTCCGCTATGGCGGAGGAGCATCGCCCCACCTGCCAGCAGCTGGAAAAATAAAACGATAATAAACTCTGGTTTATTATCGTTTTATTTTTCTCTCTGAGCTGAGGCTTGAGGGCGGAGCCAGGGTGGTTACAGGCTAGAGGGGGAGTGTTGGGCACTGGCTTCACTGCGCATGTGGGTTTTACTGGTCGTCTCAGGCTGATCAAACCCACGTGCACAGTGAAGCTCTCTCCAACCCCAGGTGCATTGCTGGGTTGGAGAGAGCAGGCACAGGCTCCCAGTCTGTTAGGGAGTGCAAATCATCGGCACTCGGGTCAATCCTGACGCTGCTTTCAGCAGCATGAAAACAGCGTCAGGATTGGCTGCAGTGCACTCTGGGAGCCTGTCCCTGGAGAAGCGAGGAGCACAATGCGGCGAGCAGGTAAGTTTTTTTTATTTGTCTCCCCATCTGTCCCCATTTTCCCAATCCCCGTTCCCCACCTCACCCCGCCACTCTGTCTACTCGCCAGCTGCTACTATTTGTAAATGAGTTATTTTACTTCTGATGGTCTCGATTCATGGGGGCATGTCAAATATATGCCATCAGCCTTGTTTCCTTGCTCACTTACTTTCATCCAAACTACACACCTCTTGCTAGAGGAATTCCACACAAAATCCAGGTAGGTTTTCCACTGTATGTTTATTGCAGCAACAAGTAGTAATATAAATGGAGCCCACAGTTAGCGCACCTTCCGCATCGGCCGCTCATCAGTAACTGCGCTAAGCAAGGGCAACACGGGCTGTGACATTCACATTCAACCATAAGCAAAATATATATAGCACAATGATCGCAGGAGGAGGCTCACACCATAACAAAAGATGCACAACACATTCAAGGAAAAACACTCCATGAAAGAACACAAAGCTCCATGAGAGAACACAGAGCATAGAGAGCTCACTGAGCAGAATGCTAAGCTTGAGTGAGGGCTCGCTCTACACGGAGATACATAGCTACAACAACACCTCACCTGAGTTTTCGCCTCCCCACATGTTCCAAGAGCCACCTTTTTGTCAAGTGTTGGATAAAGTTCAAAGTTGCCTGCACTATGTATCATGTTCTGCATGGGTGCTTAATATTCACTTGTAAAAGCACTCCACTACTGATGACCACAGTTGAAAAGAAGCTAGTGTCACAGAGCTCACTACATATAGGCTTACATTGTACAAATCACAAATCTGATAAAGTAGTTGATAATTAAAAAAAAAAAAACATGTCCGACTCTGACAGGCATTGAATCGGAGTGGACTCTTGCATCATGCTGAGCACTCTTCTGAGTTTGACATATCAGTATGCTTTACAGGCCTTAATCCATAATAATATAGTTATGTTTGTGCAGTGTAGATGTTAGGTGTGTACACTTAGCATAAGTAAAGCAGGTCACAAAAACAGGCCTGTGAATAAATGTTTGTTTTATTTTGTGCTAGCTAACAGAATGTTTTCTGTGAGCTAAATTGCCACATTCACGTTGCTTCAGCTAAAGGAGATTTATTTTCTTTTTTTCAGACTGTAAGCTATGACTGTGGCTACAGTGAAAGTGTTCTCTAGTAGTATATTATTGAAATTTTGGAAAATGCATAGCTGCCCCTGAGGGTTTCCAACGCTAGGTAACAGAAGGGCAGCCTATGCACATATAGCTTAAAATAGCTTTGTTTTCAGATCCGTATGGAAGGAGGTTAGTGAAGTGCAACTTCTCGGAGACTCCCGGAGAGTGTTCCAGAGCTTAGGGCCAAGGAAGAAAAAGGGGAAAAAAAACTAGATCGTTTAATTCTGGGGACAGTGTAAAGGGACTGATTACTTGAGCGCAATGCACGAGAGGGTTAGTATGGAGATACCAGTTTATGCAAGTAGCGAGATCTGAACAGAGAGTTGATTTTTTGCATATAGCAGAGCAACTTAAACTGGATGGGTTTATCTACTGCAAGCCAGTGTAAGTCATGGAGTAAGCCAGATGCCAAGGCATGTTTAGGCAGTGAGAACAGAAGCCTTGCAGCAGAATGTTGGACCACTTGAAACCGCCTGATCACCGTCTTATCGACCGAGATAGAGGATGTTGCCATAATCCAATCTGGATAGGATCATGGCCTGGATGACTATCCTTTAGGCTGAAAAAGGCAGCATCCATAGGATTTCTTTTAGCCATTTCATAACGCAGAAGCATTTAGTGGCTATTTTGATGGACAGGGTGAAATCCAGCCAGAAGCCTAGTTTTTTCACCTTCTGGACTGGTTCTGGAAGGACCCCTAGAGTAACTGCCCATGGTTGAGGTCCCCAGAGCTGGCTATTCTTGCCCAATACCATTACCTCGGTCTTGTCAACATTTAGATTTAGAGAGTTGGAACTCATCCAGGAGGAGACAAGACCAAGGCAGGAGTTTAATTCTCCAGAGTTATGTCCCTGCTCCATCGGCAGAGAGAAGATGATTTGTGTGTCATCAGCATATGAAAATAGGGTGAGGCCACAGCTTTCCACCAGATCTGCTAATGGGTGGACATATATGTTTAAAAACATAGGGCTGAGGGCTCACCCCTGCGGGATACCTGTGGCCAGGACAAGAGGGCTGGACAGAGCATTAGCCGAGAAGACCTGAAAGTAATGGTCAGTCAGAAAGGAGGTTAGCCAAGTGAGCGCTGTCCCTTGATCACCCAGCTGAGACACTCTTTCAACATGGATGTCATGTGACACAGTATTAAAGGCCACGTCCAGATCTAATAAAATCAGTGTGGCTGTACCGCCTGAGTCTAGGAGGCATCTGAGATATTCCGTGACTCCCAGAAGAGTGGATTTGGTGCTGTGTCCTGATCTGAACCCAGACTTTGAAGGCTGAAGAGCGTCTTGGGCCTCCACTAAGGTGGTGAGTTGAGCGTTGACATGTTTCTCCTGCTCATTCACGAATATGGGCAGCATAAAGAGGGGTTTGAAATTGGACCTGTTAGACGGGTCCAGATGTTTTTTTTTTTTTTTAGTAAATGTAGAACTATTGCGGGCTTCCATATTTAGGTATGTGTCCCTCCTGAAGGGAGGAGTTCAAGAGTCTTACCAGAAGATGAATTAGGTGTGGGCACAGAGTCCTCAGATAGAGGATCTAGAGGAGAGCCTGGCTTTATTGATTGCAATAAAGTCAACAGGAAAAACTAGTCCAGAGGGACACATGTCTGCGTTCCAGCAGGAAAATAACTCCACATCCCAGTTTATTCCTTTCCTGGTATAGGGAGTGTTGGAGATGGCCCTTTTTGCAGGGTTATCCCTAAACTTTTTGCTGCTTCCTCCTATTTTTTCTTGACTTGCTGTTGTTGGTTTTAGGACTCTGGGCACTTTATCACTGCTGATCAGTGCTAATGTGCATATGCTCTCTGTGTAAATTGTGTTATGGAATGGTGTTTCCATGATTGGCGTATTTGATTTACGTGTCAGTCCCTAGTAAAGTGCACTGAGGGTGCCAGGGCCTGTAAATCAAATGCTGTTAGTGGGCTGCAGCACTGGATTGTGCCACCCACACAAACAGCCTGTAAATGTAACTCTGGCCTGTCATTGCAGAGCCTGTGTGCAGTCTGGGACTGCCATGTCGACTTGGCAAGTGTACCCACTTGCCAGGCCCTAACCTTCCCTTTTCTTACATGTCAGTCACCCCTAAGGTAGGCCCAAGGTACCCCTGTGGGCAGGGTGCAGTGTATGTGAAAGGTAGGGCATGCCCTGGTGTGTGTGGCATGTCCTGATAGTGAATTGCTGCCAATTTCGTTTTTCACTATTGCAAGGCTACCTGTTCCCATAGGACAGAAGGGGGAATTTGTTTATAACATCTTATAAACATAACTGGCCCTGGGAACTAGGTAGAAAAATAAAGTTTAGTATGCCTGAACTCAGAATCTAAAGATGCATCTTTTAGAAAAGGTGATTTTTACATTCTGTGTTTGAAAATACCACTTGTAGAAAGTAGGTATTTTCTTGCTCAGCCATCCAGTAGGCCTCTGCTGGGTTTGTGGATTGACTGTCTGGGTTTTGGATGACAGGGGCTGGAGAGGGGCCGTGGCTCCAGATAGTCTAGGTGGGTCAGGAAAAGGGCTGAATAGACCTGGGCTGCATTTAGAGTAGGGGGAGGAGTTCTCCTTTCACCTGAATGCTCCTGGTCTGCCTCTGACAATGCCGTCTCCCCCTCCTGCCAGGAAGCCACACCAGAGAGGGCAGAATTGGTTCTGACTGGGCACAGACACTTTCTGCCTGGGAGGACAAAGGATTTTGGGCTATAAAAAGTGGGGCCCAAACCCCTGAACTTTAGAACTATTTTGGACCAAGAAGACTGCCAAGAAGAAGAGCTGGAGAAGCTGTGAGGAGAAACTACCACTTTGCTGAGTGCTTTGCTGTGTTGGCCTGCAGTGGCTGTTTCTTTCTTGGGCAGTGAAAGGACTGGACTGAACCTTCTGCAATCTATTTTTGTGAGTTTCTCCAAATGCTTGAAGTAGAGCTTGCCCCCTGTTCAAGAAGTCTCAGGAACAGCAAAGACTTCAAGTTCTTCTGCCCTCAGCACTGTGGACTGTGTGTTTTGTGCTGCAACAGAAGAAAAAGCAACCCGACGTCACCTACGACGCCGCTGCCGACTCTGTGTCCTGAAGGCATTGCAGAGAGGGCACCGCCGCACCGCGACCCTGGTCTCACGACGACGCCTGCTGACGCCGCCACTGAGGCGCTGCTTGCACCGCGACCTGTGGGCACCGCACTCCGCATCGCCTCGCTTCACGACGCCACCTTGGTATCCCCGACGCCGCCGCTCCACGCCAAAATCAACGCCGCTGCTTGCACCGTGGTTCAAGGGCACCGCTCGTAAAGTTACACGACGCACCGCCCTCATCCCGCACCGCAGCCTTGGCCTACCGATGCCGGAGTCATCGACTCCAGTTCGTCAGCCGACGACAGCGCTTCAGCAACGATGACGCCGCTGCTTGCACCGTGACCTGCCAGCACCGCGACGAGCACCGCATTACTTCGCACCACATCACTTCGCACCACGACCCTGGTCTCGCCGATGACGCCATCTGACACCGCCACCGAGCCGCTGCTCGCACTGCGACCTGAGGGCTTTGCACGCTGCACCGCTGCACTTTGCACCGCAGCACCCGATGCCTGCCGACGCCACGCTCCTGACTTCAACCACGAGGAGTTTGTTCTGCAACGCATGTGACTTCAAGGGCCCGACGACTCCTGCACCGACCTCCGGAACCGACGCCTGCGGACGCCGTGCTTTCGGAAGCTCAACGAGAGGTCACCGACGCCCTGCATTTCTAAAGGTACTGTTTTGCGGGTCTTCCCGACACTGTAGCTGGCCCGTGACACCGGGGTCAGCCAGAACTATTTCGATTTGTTTGTTCACGACGCCGTGATAGCCCCAGAGGGAGCTATCGACTTCAAGGAACTGTTTTTCAAGGTTATTTTGATAACTGAAGATTTCTAAGTACTGTATTGTGGATTTTTATCGTTTTTGGTCTTGTCTTGAGTATATAAAAAGATTGGATATTTTTCTAAACTGGTGTGGTGTCCTTTTGTAGTGCTTACACTGTATTACTGTTGGTTATGTGCAAATGCTTTACACACTGCCTCTAAGATAAGCCTGACTGCTTGTGCCAAGCTACCAAGGGGGTGAACAGGGGTTATTTTAGGATTGTAACTCCCTTATCCTGACTAGGAAGAAGGGTCCCTACTTGGACAAAGGTGCAAGCCCTTGCCAACTAGAGACCCCCATTTCTAACATTGGTTGTCAGCGGTGAGGATAGGACTTGTGTTTGCACTTGACTTACAGTGATTGGTGTGCACTACTACCATATCGCAGACCATTACGTGCCACATACTGGTTCTTTTTCTTTTTGGCCTATTTTTGATCTTGCCAGTTTGAACTTGCTACTTCATCATGCCTGAATCAAGAGCATCATCTGCTGCATCTTTGGAAGTGGCCTTTGAGGAGGATAGGTTGGAATCCTACAATGTGAAAGAATTGAAGGTTATTTGCAAAAACCTAAAAATCCAAGTCAGAGGCCTCACCAGGAAGGAGGAGCTACAAAAGGCGCAGAGTGTTTGGGTAGCAGCCAGACTTGCCAGTGGGCAATCTGGAGATCTCAGTGGAGAGGCGGAGGAGCCTATTCCTAGGGTGGATGTGCTTTTGGGAGGGGGAGAACCCTCCAGACCAGGCAGCAGTGGCCTGTCCCCAGAGGAGCTGGAGAACAGGCAGGAAGCAAGGAAGTTCGAATTGGAGAAACTCAGGATGGAGAATGAGCGGGAAGAGAAAAGAATAGCCATGGAAGAAATTAAGATGATGTTAGACCATGAGTTTAAAATGAGAGAGCTGGACTGGGAAGCCAGTAGGGCTAGCCCCAGCTCAGATGGTGGCAGCAAAAATGTAGTGTCCAGTACTGAGGGTGCAGTACACACACACACAGATTTGGGGCCCTGCTTCAAGGAGGGGGTTGACATACACCAGGGGGTTCGGGATTGTGAGGTTACTCCAGTGGTGCACAGTGTCCCTGAGGTGGATTGGGGAACTGGCACAGGGGATCATATTCTTGGTAGTGGGAGGGACACTCTTCTGACTCTAGATGAGAGGTGCAGGGAGAGGGGTTCCCCCATGATAGAAGCCCTGGTAAGTGAGTATGGAGACCAGCCAGAAGAGTATGGGTTGAGGGACAGCAACAGACAGACACTGTCTCGCCAGTCTTTTGAGAATGATGTGGGGTACTTTTCTGAGGCACTGGAACTCTTTTGGACCAAGAAGACTGCCAAGAAGAAGAGCTGGAGTAGCTGTGAGGAGGAACTACCACTTTGCTGAGTGCTTTGCTGTGTTGGCCTGCAGTGGCTGCTTCTGTCTTGGGCAGTGAAAGGACTGGACTGAACTTTCTACAATCTATTTTTGTGCGTTTCTCCAAGGGCTTGAGGTAGAGCTTGCCCCCTGTTCAAGAAGTTTCAGGAACAGCAAAGACTTCAAATTCTTCTGCCCTCAGCACTGGGGAGTGTGTGTTTTGTGCTGCAACAGAAGAAAAAGCAACCCAACGCCGTTTATGACGCCGCTGCCGACTCCGTGTCCTGAAGGCACCGCAGAGGGCACCGCCGCACCGTGACCCTGGTCTCACCAACGATGCCTGCTTATGCCGCCACAGAGCCGCTGCTCGCACCGTGACCTGTGGGCACCGCACTCCGCATCGCCTCGCGACGCCGCCTTGGTATCCCCAACGACGCCGCTCCACGCCAAAATCAACACCGCTGCTTGCACCGTGGTTCGAGGGCACCGCTCGGAAAGTTACACGACGCACTGCCCTCATCCCGCACCGCAGCCTTGGCCTACCGACGCCGGCGCCATCGACTCCAGTTCGTCAGCCGACGACAGCGCTTCAGCAACGACGACACCGCTGCTTGCACTGTGACCTGCCAGCACCGCGACGAGCTCTGCATCACTTCGCACCGTGACCCTGGTCTCACCGACGACGCCATCTGACGCCGCTACCGAGCCACTGCTCGCACCGTGACCTGAGGGCATTGCACGCCGCAACGCTGCACTTCGCACTGCAGCGCCCGATGCCTGCCGATGCCAGCGCTCCTGACTTCAACCGCGAGGAGTTCGATCTGCAGCGCGTGTGACTTCAAGGGCCCGACGACTCCTGCACCGACCTCCGGAACCGACGCCTGCGGACGCCGTGCTTTCGGAAGCTCAACAAGAGGTCGCCAACGCCCTGCATTTCTAAAGGTACAGTTTTGCGGATCTTCCCGACACCGTAGCTGGCCCGCGATGCCGCGGTCAGCCAGAACTGTTTGGATTTGTTTGTTCATGACGCTGTGATAGCCCCTGAGGGAGCTATCAACTTCAAGGAACTGTTTTTCAAGGTTATTTTGATAACTGAAGATTTCTAAATACTGTATTGTGGATTTTTATCGTTTTTGCTCTTGTCTTGAGTATATAAAAATATTGGATATTTTTCTAAACTGGTGTGGTGTCCTTTTGTAGTGCTTATACTGTATTACTGTTGGTTATGTGCAAATGCTTTACACACTGCCTCTAAGATAAGCCTGACTGCTCGTGCCAAGCTACCAAGGGGGTGAGCAGGGGTTATTTTAGGAGTGTAACTCCCTTATCCTGACTAGGAAGAAGGGTCCCTACTTGGACAAAGGTGCAAGCCCTTGCCAACTAGAGACCCCCATTTCTAACAGGGAGACGCTGGATTGTTGCTCTGACTATCCATCTCCGATTGAGGTATGGCTATCCGTGCTGAGCATAGTGCAAGCTGGATATCCATCACCTTCTTAGTAAAAAAACAAGTTTCTAGCACTGAGATTAGGATAGCGAGGTGGAAGGTGCAGTCTTGCTGGGGTCAGGTAATTCTTGGACCACTTTAAAAAGTGTCCTAGGGCAGTTGTGCACTTCAGAGATTTTCACTGAATAAAATGAGGCACAAGCTTGCCTACAATGCACATGATATTCATTTAAGGGTGTTTATATATGAGTTTTAGGTTCCCATCATACCTTTTCTGCCAGGACCTTTTCAATCTCTTGCAGAGCTTTTTCTCTTCAAGTAAAGCTTCAAACCACGAGGTAGGTGGCTGGACCCTAGGAGACAGTTTGAGTTTAGCAGACAAGATTACATCTAGAGAATCACAGATCCAGTTGTCCACCATAGGCTGGTCTAAATCAACCTTTTGTGCTAAATGAGGACATTTCTTAGATAAAGAGGTGTGGAGAGAGAATATATCTCTACAAGATGACCTTGTAACAAGCTTGCCTCCTGTGCCAGGTGATATAAAAAGGAACAAGAACAAATGCTTTGATGCTTATGGATACTGCAAATGAAATCCTTGTTTTCAATTTGGTGTTGAAAATACCTAGACCCCAATAAGCCCTCACCTGCTCCATACAGAAACTAAGGCGAACATGGCAAAGAAACTCTTCCCAGTTTAGGATGGGTAGAAAGAGGCACCGGTTGCTGGAAGACTACCTGTCTGCCGTGACACTAACATAAAGACCTTGTGGTCTACATGTATGTGGGTGTGAGAAATTGAGTTACTGGTTGACTGGGGTGTGAATCCTGGTCAAGGAGCAACCACAATCCTTGTTAGGGTAAGGCACAAGCAAAATCCAAGTTAACATGTGCTCAACCCCCTGGTATCTTGGCACAGAGCAGTCAGGCTTAAATAAGAGGCAATGTGTAAAGTATTTGTGCAACACTTCAAACAGTAAAACAGTGAAAATCACTCAAAATATCCCACACCCGGTTAGAAAAATAGAGCTTAATTTAATAAATTAAACAAGACCAAAACGACAAACATCCAATCGGTAGAACTCGAGTTATACATTTTTAAAGAATATGCTCAAATATAGCACCTAAAAGCGCCAACGGTGGTTATCTGGTTGTGCTGGAGCTGGTGAAAGTCAAAAGTTCGGGCCAACCGCGATGGAGTGCGGGTCTTATACAGTCCCAGGTAAGTCCAGCTGAAGTTTTACCTTTTCAAGTTTTATGTTTAAAGTCCTGTTCACGTTGGAGAGGGCCGCAGGGAGCAAGGAGAGCATCACGGGCAGTGGTCGGCATGGCACAAATAGCAGGCCAGGTGTCACAGGCAGGCTGGAGCTTTGAGGTTGCAGTCGTTCACGGGCGTCGGTGCCTGCTCTGCGAGGAGATGGGCTGGTGGCAGCTCGCACTGAACTTCGATGTGAGCAGCACAGTTCCAGTGCGACCCGGTCACAAAGAACCAAACTCTTGATATCAAGAGCCCGCTGAGCCACACCAAGGGTCCAGGACCTGAGGTGTACCACTTGAAGGTCAGGAACTCCCTGAAGACAGGTCCAGAAGCTGTTGGGGAGCCTTTTATACCCTTGAGGCTCAGAACAGGAGGCCAGCAGACTATCCCTTGGAGTCACTCTGGGGTCCTGGGTTCAAAATTGAGTTGCAGGCCCAGTTCTTCTTCCCCAGGCAAGAGGGCAGAAGGCAGCAGGTCAGCACAGTAGGGAAGCAGTTCCTTCATAGCAGCAGTCCAGCAGATTGCTTGTCCTTGTAGCAGCACAACAGTCCTTCTTCCTGCAGAGTATCCACAAGCCCAGAAGTGTACTGAAGTTTTGGTGTCTGAGGTCCTTCTTTTGTACACAGTTGTGCCTTTGAAATAGGGAGAAGCTTCTAAAGGCATGCTTTTGAAGTGCACTGATGCCCTACCTTCCCTACCCTGGCTCTGGACTAACTACAGGGGCTATACAACCCTTTGTGTGGAGGCAGGACACAGCCTATTCAGGTGTAAGTGAGGCTGGGCACATCTCCTCTCACCCATTCTACCAGTGATGCACCATCCAGTCACAGCTAACCTCCCATTGTGTGTGTGGCTGTCTAGGAAAAATACACTAAGCCAAAGACAGGCAGCAGGCACCAAATGGCTAAGGCAAGAAAATGCCAACTTTCTAAAAGTGGCTATTTTAGAATTGTACTTTAAAATTCAACTTCACCATAAGTTATGTTTTTAAATTAGGATTCCAGAGACACCAAAGGTGAAATGGTTATCTCTTCCCATTTGGAAAATGACACATAAATTATAATTAGACACCTCTAATTTTATCCTATGGGAGTGACAGGCCTTGCAGTAGTGAAAAACGACAAATGTAAAAGTTTTATTTTACTAACAGGACATGTAGAACTGAAAAAAAGTATATGTCCAACTTTTTAAATACAATGCACACTGCCCTCGGGCTATCCAGGGCCTACCTTAGGGGTGACGTATATGTATTAAAAAGGAAGGTCTGGGCCTGGAAAAGGTTTATTTTGCCAGGTCGAAATGGCAGGTTAAAACTACACACACAGGGTCTGCGTAGCAGGCATGAGAGATGTGTAAGGGGGCTACTTAAGTGGGTGGCACAATCAGTGCTGCAGACCCAGTAGCAGCATTTAATTTACAGGTGCTGGGCACATGTAGTGCACTTTACTAGGGATGTGTAAGTAAATTAAATATGCAAATTGGGTATGAGCCAATATTATCATGTTTAGGGGAGAGAGCACATGCACTTTAGCACTGGTAAAGCGCGTAGAGTCCTAATAGCAACAAAAAACAATTCAGTAAAAAGTAGGAGGAGGAAGGCAAAAGGTTTGGGAGTGACCCTGCAAAAGGGCCATTTCCAACACCCATGTTAAGAGTAGGCAGCTTAATTGAACCTGAAAAGGAAATAAAGGAAAAACTAATGGAGAGCACAGCACCTGTATCTGCAGACATGCAACTCTCAAAGGCATCAGCTGGCATATGAATGCAACCAATATCTCTTTTAAAAAAATCACGTCATACCATAAAAGTGTGCTAATAAGTGTGTGCTTCAATGATACACAATATTAGCTACATTCCCCTCAAGTATAATACAGTGCTCCATGTCAATATATACTCCTCAACATACCTTCTCTGCCTTCTACAGTGCCAATGTAATACCACAGTTAATCACGTTTGGGTCCATGCTGTCTCACAATACGGGTAAACTGCTTTCAACTGGCAAATATATTTGCAACACCAGTCTTCATGCGTGCTCTTTGGCACTGTGGCCATCTTAAAGAGGCAGAACCACCCTGTAGTTTACATGATGGCAACAAACAGATGCTCTACATTTGTTGTTGCTTTTTTATTGTTCTCTGCTGGACCTATCATCCTTAGGGTGGTCCTTCCCCCAACAGTTTGCCTTTTGCCTCTCATTTTTGCTGTATCTTTCTGTTGGCCTTAGGACTCTGAGCACTTAATCACTGCTAACCAGTGCTAGATAGCATGCTCTTCTCCCCTAAAACATGGTGACATTGGAATATACCCCATTGGCATATTTAGTTTGCTTATAAGTCCCTTGTTAAGTGGTATACTATATACCCAGGGCCTGTAATCTTAATGCTACTAGTGGGCCTGCAGAACTGGTTGTGCCACCAACACAAATAGCCATCCAATCCTATCTCAGGCCTGCCATTGCAGGGCCTGTATGTGCAGTTTACTGTCACTTTGACTTAACATTTACAACCACATGCTAAGTCTTAAACTCCCCTCTTTTACACATAAGTCACTCCTAAGGAAGGTCCCAAGTGACCCTAAGGGCAGGGTGCTGTGTAACTAAAAAGCAGGACATGTACTTTTAAGTTTTACATGTCCTGGCAGTGACAAACAGCCAAATTCATTTTTCACTGCTCCTTACATAGGCTAGCACTGGGGATTCCTTAAAATACCTTTTAAGCTGCAATTCCTGATTAAAAAGAAGTAGCATCTTTGCGATGGTGGTGATAAATCCTCTTTAATGGTAAAGTTGGATTTAACATCACCATTTTAGAAATGACACATTTCGAAAGTGGACATTTCTCTGCTCTTAACTTTCCTCTGGGTGCCTGCAGCCTGTCTCCAAAACATGTCTGGGCTGGGTGACAGCTACACTTTGTGCATTTCCCTAGACAGCCAAAACACAGGAAGGGCTGGGCGTGACACGGGATACTTCTGCATTCATCTTCATACTGATAGCTTTACTGGGCAGGAAAGGGGGAGAGGTGACACACTACATCTGAATAGGTTGTGTCCTGCTCTCACACAAAGGGCTGATTTCCCCCCTACTGGTAGTCTGGAGCCAGGGCTGGGTTGAAAGGGGTCCCTGTACACTTCAGAGAACTCTTTTGAAGCCACCCCCTACATCAAAGGCCCTATCAAATCAGTACAATACTAGACCAGAGAAGAACTCTGCTGGAGAAAAGGCTGCTGTGCTGCAAGTGTTCTGAGGAACTGCTTCTCTGCTTTGCTGAGCTGCCCTTATGCCTGCTGATCTCTGCCCTGCTGAGGACAAGGACTGGTCCTATCTCTCTTGAACCCAGAGTGACTCCAAGAGCTTGCTGACTTGCCTCCTGTTCTTTTCTGAAGTCTCAGGGACACAAATGTCTTCCTGTAATCCTGCAGGTAGTGCTGGACTCTGCCATCTTTGAATCCTACCATTGGCTGAGGTGCCCCCTCCTGTCCTGGGCCTCAGAAGTGGGTTCTGCAGCTGATTTCTGGAAAAACAGATGCATAGCAACACGAAGCCCCACAAAACCTCACCGCACAGCTCCTTGAAATCAATGCTGGATGGCACAAAGCCTCACAGCCTCTCGAAACCAACGCCGGAAGACGTGAAGCCTCACAAAGTCATGCCACACAGCTTTTTGGAACTGAAGCAGGATGACGCAAAGCCTCACTGTGCAGACTGCACCTCAGGATCCAAGGTACTATGTTCAGCAGGCCCAAGTGGGTCTCTGTAGCCAGCCGGCGCTCCATCACGGTCTGCCTGAACTTTGGATTTGCACTAGTCCCTCGTGACCTCAAGTAACCTTTTGAACGCTAGTGACTTCTAAGTACTGTTTTCACATTTAATCTTTAAAAATTCATATCTCAACTTCTACTGATGATTGGATTGTTGTTGTTTTGGTCTTGTTTTTCTGAGATAAATATCCTCTATTTATCTAGACCAGTGTGGAGTCTTTTTGTGGTGTTTCATTGAGTTACTGTAATTTTAAGTGTTACACAAATACTTTACACATTGCCTCTTAAGTTAAGCCTGACTGCTCTGTGCCATGATACCAGAGGGTGAGCACAGGTTATTTTAAGGTGTCTATCTGACTTACCCTGACTAGAGTGATGGTCCCTACTTGGACAGGGTGCAAACCTCTGCCATCTAGAGATCCCATTACTACCATTATGCGTACAGACATCCAGACATAATGGGCACTTAGGTGTGACTTGATGGGCCTTCCCACTTCACTTACACTTCACTTTGTCTTTGTGTCTTGTCCACACACAAAGGGCTGCATTCCTCCTGTAGTGAGTCTGGAGCCAGGGCAGGAAGGGAGGATGTCTGTGCACTTCAAAGACATGTCTTTGAAGTCTCCCCCTCTTCAAATACACCACTGGATATAAGTACCGATCATTCAACACCACCATTTTAGTACATTTCTGGACCTGTGGAGACTCTGCCAGGAAGAAGGACTGCTGTGCTGCTGAAGGACTGCCACTCTCCTGGACTGCACTCTGCTGGACTCCTGCCTTGCTGTGCTGATCTGCTGCCTACTGCACTCCTACCTGGGTGAGAAAAACTGGTCCTGCATGTGAGAAGTTGGCCTGGCATATGCTGTCCACTAATTATAGTGGGCACCTTGCACCAGTCCAAACAACCCCTTATTGGAGATAGGTTAAAGACAACCTTATTGAAAGCTATCCTAGTGGTAGCTATGGAGAGCAGCCTTCAGGCTAAGTCTTGAAGGAATGTAAAGCAGCTTGTTTTACCAGTCTATAATCTCTTGAGTGATCAAATGAAAGAGCACCACACCAGGTATATATTCAAAATATATGTATTTATTGCTAAACACACCCCTCTAGTCTCTTTATGAGGCTAGAGTTCGAAATACATAAGTTAGAAGTTATTTAAACACAGTAATAGCACAAATACACGTTTGGGCCCTAGGGGCGTACCAAACCATATACCAATAAAGTGGTATAAGAACCACGACTGAACTAGACACTAGGCCTAGAGCCTCTAGAAGTGCTTGGACCACAAGGAACCACCCAAGGTAGTGACACGGGACCCACGGGAGACGCGTGCAGTGTAAATACACAACCGCGATACGCCGTTGACTTCTATGGAGAAAGTCGTGATCGGGAAATTAGAGAAAAGGGACACTTAAAAGAGGACTTGGACCAAACCCTTTGAGATCTAGGACTTTGAAGAGTCTCTACCCACGGGAGCACCGGAGTACTCGTGTTACCTCACCCAGGGAAGCCGGGTGCATAGGTGCCTTTCAGGGTCGGGTTTCGTCGTCGATTTGAATGGCGATCTGCTGCAAAGTGCTGCTGGCGACCAAGTGAAAAGTGTCCGGGTGGATCCAAGAGTGGATCAGAGTTCTGAAGAACCTGAAAGCAGAGGGGACAGAGTCTGGGTCACTAGCCAGTGACCAGGAAGGCGATGGACAGATGCCCACCGATGTCGAGTGCTTCAGGTTCGTTGACGGTCGTCTTGACTCTTCAGCCATGAGGTCCAGGAGGCGTTGTCGGCAACCAGGAGCAGGATTCGGGCTGGTACACGATGTTTGTCGAGTGCTGAGGTGTCGGCGACCGGATTGGACCCAACAAGCCTTGGCAACGGCAA
The DNA here is from genome assembly GCA_963921515.1 of Calotriton arnoldi. Classification (NCBI taxonomy): domain Eukaryota; kingdom Metazoa; phylum Chordata; class Amphibia; order Caudata; family Salamandridae; genus Calotriton; species Calotriton arnoldi. The sequence continues at coordinate 191,077 of CAWUFW010003468.1, read as the reverse complement.
GTCTCAATGCAGAGGAAGATCGTCGATGGTGCAGACCAGAAAGGTCTGGGGAACTCACCCAGCGAGGGTAAGTGAGGGCAGGCCTGGAGCAACCAGGATGCCAAGGTAGAAAAAGATTGGCCTTCGTTAAGGGCTACTAGCCAACGGGCTAGCGACCGCAAAGGAGCCTCGAGACGCCGCACGTGGATCTGGCTCACAGGACACTCGTGGAGTGGGGGCCAGTGATCTTCGGTGCAGTTGGTGCTGGAGGCTAGGGCTACTCGGAGCCCAAAGCACGACTTCTTGGGAGACCCAGAAGAGGATGCACTTGCAAATGTGCTCGGTGTCCAGGGGGCACGGTCTCAAGTCACCCACGATAGCCACGGGCCTCAGCTTTGCTGGGGACTCAGGGTAGCCTCGGGAAGTCTGAGAATCCACCTCTGGTGATGCGATGACTTCGGCGTCCGACAGGAGCTTCAGAAATGCGAACCGGACAGATGCTTCTTTGGTGCCTGCCAAGCAGGGGAGTCACTCCTTGACCCCAAGGGAGATTCTTCTGTCCTCTAATCGTGAGTAGAGCGTCGAAGGTCCAGGATTCAGTTTCAGAGTTTCGTCCAGGGATAATCTAAAGTCCTAAGGACTGGGTTCCTATACTTATACTAAGTATAGGGGTTGGACTACTCTGTGGCCCCACCTATGGGTGGGTCAGGGCAGAGGGGTGGCTACACCCCTTTCCCTTTGTCCAGTTCGCGCCAAAGCAGGGGCTGCAAGCCCCTGATCCGGTTTGTACTGGGGTATGCACAGGGACACCAAATGTGCCCCCAGTGCAGGACTTCAAAGCACCCGAAAGTGCTCCCGCCCAGCCCCAATACACATTATCCTGTCTGGGGAGGTGGTCACACCTCCCTGGGACAGAAACCTATTGTCCAGGCCTCCCCTGCCTGAGTTTCGTCCAGCAGCAGGAGGCCAGACTCGTGTCTGTGGCAGCAGCATCCATTTTGTGATGCCAGGGCTTTGGAAAGAAGTTACCGGGCTAGCCAGAGTTAACATGTCTTTCCCTCTAGAAGAGTGGAATGCTACCCCCGCCGCCAGGATTGGCGGGGGGTAGTATTCCAAGATGTTTGACACCAAACACGACATGTTTAGGTGCAGCCATTCCAAAGTTAGCATTTTACCGCGAGGTTATAATGCGCTTAAGAGTATATGGTCAGGCTGCACTACAAACAGCATCAGAGAAGGTCTCCGAACGCTGCAGAGGGGCCCTGCTCATGCAGGGGCACCCTCTCACATAGGAACCATGCACTCTGCCTTTAGGATTGATAAGGCCTGCCTTAGGAGTGACTTATAGGTTTATATGTGTGTATGTATTTAGTGATATAGGTAACCTATATCACAGTAAGGGGTGCATGCACCACCTTACCCAGGCTGCAGTAGCAGACCTGTGGTGTCAGTTTGGATGGCCTTCCAGGGGTGGCATAATACATGCTGCAGCCCCTGGCAGGCCTCTGAGGTACCTATGCCCGTGGTACATAGTATACCATATACTAGGGAATTATAAGGGCACTCCAGATCCCAATCAGTGATGTGCCTAAGGCACATGGAAACCATTTTAGAGAGGAAGCAGCTAGGCTGGGGTTCTGATTAGCAGGGCCCCAGCCAGACTAATGTCGAAAAACAGTGAAGCATCAGCAAAAAGTGGGGGTACCCATGTGAAGCAGATCCTACTCTCCTACACTGCATATTTTGCACAGAGTGACTCCAAGGGCTAGTTGGCTAGCTTCCTGATCTAAAGCCTCAGGGACATAACAGGCTGCCAACCCCTGCACCTGGACTCTGCCATCTGTGAGTCTACCCTGCCAAGTGGTGCTAACCCAGTTCTGTGCTCTTTGGAAGCCTGCCTAAGGTGCTTGCCAGTGAAACTGATGCATCTTCTCTGCTAAGCGACACATTCTTATGCATAACCGATGCATTCCCTCAGCTGAGCGCGCATCCTCGAATAGAACTGATGCATCGCCGCTGCTGTGTCGATCAGACTCGTTGCAAAAGACTAGCATCGCTACCACAAACCGCATCTTGGGACTGGCACATCACCTCAGCTGCACAACGCATCTTCAACGCGGATCCACGCAACACTCCACAACCAGGATTTAAAGTAGTTTGTTCAGTTGGCCTAACTGGGTTGATGTAGCCAGCCTGCACTCCATCACAGTCAGCCTGAACTTGTGACATTGTCCCAATTTGATCGCAACCAGATATCCCAACAGTGGTTTGTGCTTTTTGGCACTATTTTTCACTTTAAACTTTAAAAATCAATATCTCTGGTTCTACTAATTGAATTATTATAGTTTAGGTCTTGTTTTATGTTTTAAAGTTAGATCTATTTTTTTAACTTGGTGTGGAATCTTTTTGTGTAGTGTTTTCACTATTTTACTGTTTCAAACACTCAATAAAGCAGGATTTGTAAAGTGTGGCTAATCACCCATGTCTCCAGGCGCTGCGAACCCTGAGGAGTAAGAGGGTTCAGTTGAACAGCCAGGTCTTGAGTCCTTTCCTGAAATCAAGCAGTGGGGATGAGGTACAGAGTTGAAGGGGGAGGTTGTTCCAGGACGTGGCAGCAAGAAAGGAGAAAGAGCGACCTCCACTGTTGCTTTGGTGGATGCGGGGGCTGTGTGTGAGGAAGTGAGAGGCGGGGCACAAATACTTTACACACTGCCTTTAAGTTAAGCCTGACTGCTCTGTGCCAAGCTACCAGAGGGAGAGCACAGGTTAATTTAGGGTTTGTATGCCCCTTACTCTGACTAGGATTGTGGTTGCTGGTTAACCAGGGCTTACACCCCAGTCAACCAGCAGCCCATTTTTCAACAATGGGATGTTGGGATTCTCCTCTGGCACATTTGGGCTAGGTGCATCAGATGCAGGAGACTCCTCTCCTTTCAAACCAAGCTTGAGATGCAGTAAGTAATGGTGCAGAGTAATTTGATGCCCCACCCTTTATATTCAATATATATACTTAGCGTGTGTTTAACTACATTCCTCTGCGTGCATTTTATGGATCCATTGTAATACATGGCTATATATTTACAGTGCTGAGAGCCACCCTTATAATTAGCCAAATTATAATAAATGTATTTATCTTGAAAGAAAATGTATACCTTTCTTAAAGTGCATTTGATATATTAATTTCCGCTAGCTGTATTGTTTTTAAAACCTGTTCTGAATCTAAAGCTGGCCTAACTTGCAAGTAGACTATAGAATACACGTTACCCTTTCCATAAAATGTTTTGCAGGGTTCTTGGTTGTTTCTCTTCTCTGCAGGTATCTTATCAGTGTGCTTATTAAGTTAGAATAGTCTTATTGTTCAGTGTGTCAGACTAGGGGGGATTTGAGTTTTAATTAAAAGTTGGCCACGGAAACTGAGATGGTGGGAGAGACCATCCTGTACCAGGCAGACCGGATGGATGTTACATCCATGGTCATCCAGATGATTGCTCCTTTGTCGGAAGCTGGGAAAGCTAGGAGTCTACCTACTCCCTGTGAACACTTATTTTGGTTGCTTCATGGTGGGAGATAAGGAGAAGCTTTCTAGAACTTTCTTTTATGCTTTATTTGTGTTCTCTTTAAAATAGTAGATCAGACCCCACCCTGACTGTGGTTTACCAAAAACTCTTTTCAACTCTGCTGATTTCCCTGCCCAGATTGTTAAACTTCATGCTTGAACACTCAGATTATTTCTTTTGAACCTTAAATGTGGATCATGCAATACTGACACCTTCCTCATAGAATTTCCCTTTACCACTTTCGAATCTTTATTTAGAATAGGGAAGCTCCTTAAAGGATTCTACTTCAGTGATATTTTGTTTGCCGTATGTAATACTATTTTGCATTTTCTTTCTCACAATATATAAATTCCGATTACATAATCATTAAAATATGTACGCTCTGGGGGGCATGGCCAAGATGGCGGCGGAGTAGCAGCGTTCCTTTGGAGCTCCACTCACCGTGGCCGGTAAATCAGCACCCAATGGCGATCCTGGACTACCCACGCAGCTGAGAGTGCCCCATTTGCAGTGGGAAAGACAATATCGACCAGGGAGACCACTGAGACCTGCGGGCAGCGGCTGAGTCGATTCTGAGCCGGAGACGCAGTGGGCCTCCGCTCTGGCTGACGAGACGTGGAGCGAGGTGAGGCCTAGCCGTGAGCCGCGCTAATAAACTGGTGCGCTCGGTGCGGCGATTACGGTGGGGAACCCTTCACAGAGACTCAGAGGGCCTGTGGTGCGGCCAAGAGTGATCGGAGACTCCCGGGCCGAGCGGGGAAGGAAGCGGCCTACCAACCCAAAGACTGGCTAAGACGGACTGCGTGAGCTGCGCCTGAGAAAGGAGCCACGCTGTAGCCCGGCTGGCAGACAGAAAACGGGCCCCAGCACCGCCATCCTGACTCCCCAGTATCGAAATAGAGCAGCAGAGGGGCACCAAGCCTGAAAGAGGCGCAGGGGAGGTGAGATCTGGTGGGCGGATGATGACGCGGAGAGGGGCAGGGAAGGCCGTGGCCTACCAACCAAAAGCTGGGCCAGAACGGACTACGCGAGCTGCGCCTGAGAGAGGAGCCGCGCTGTAACCCAGCCGGCAAACAGAAAACGGGCCCCAGCACCGCCACCCCGACTCCCCAGCATCGGAACAGAGCAGCAGAGGGGCACCAAGCCTGAAAGAGGCACTGAGAAGGTGAGAGCTGCTGTGCAGACGTTTCCGCAGAGTGGGACCTGCTACGGCGGCGTCTTGGCTGGGCCCGACGTGACTGAAAGGCGGCGGCTGAGGACGGGGGGGGAAGGAGTGGGACCTGGGTCGCCCTACTGCCATCAGGAATCGGTCAATAACAGCGCCAGGTCCATCCCCAACCAGGGATTAGCGGCAGTGACCTGGGGAGGAAGAGTGGGCAGTGGAGACCCCCCCCAAGGTGATCCCCTCTTGGGCGCAGGGACGAGCAGCTGGCCCTGAGCTGTGAGAGAACCACACCCGGAAGAAGTGAGGCCTTTCAGCTGAACAGATAGCCTGGAGTGGGACTCATAAAAGTACTGGTACAATTTGGGTTACACGCTGGCCCGATTCTGTAACTACCACAAGTGATCTAATTAGGTCGGAGTACTGCAGGCCAAGTCAGAGCTGGGCGGCACGGACTAGGGTCAAGGCGAGCCGCAATATAGATAAACACTCTATGAGAAGGAGGACGAAGGGGGCATCCTTGATACGCTGACATAGGGATTCACCCTGCCGAGGTTGCTGACCCCCCAGAGAGCTAGCGAACCAGGGAAGGCTGGTTCGCTAGGAGCGACGGGACCTTATAGCGATGACCGCGCACCAGGGAAAAAAGGATCCGACAATCAAAGACCTCCTGCAGAAACCAGGCACCAAAAAGGCGGACCAGCAGGGGGCCTAACCACATGAGAAAGATATGGATCCCCCTGGAGAACAGTCGGAGGAGCCAATTACCCGTGGATTTTTGAAGCAGCTATTCGGGACACTCAGGGAAGATTTCGCAGGCCTGAGACAAGATGTCGCCTCAGACATCAAACAGATCAGAGCTGAGATGCAGGAGCTTGGGGACCGAGTGGACCCCCTGGAAAGGAGTGGAGACCGACGAGAGGGGGAGATCACTGAACAAACCCGTGAGTTGCTGGAGCTCAGGGACCGGAACGAAGAGCTGTACATTCACCTCGAGGACCTAGAGAACCGCTCTCGGACATCTAACATACGCATTAAGGGGGTACCTTTTCTCGCAGACAGGGGTAAGCTGGAGGAATGGGTGACCCGCTTCTTCAGGCATGTAGCGCCGACACTTGGAGACAAAGAAATTGTCCTAGATCGCACACAACGCGCAGGGCGACCAGCCAGAGACCAGGGACAACAGCAAGATATTCTTACATGCCTCCACTCTTTCCAGCAGAAGGAGACCATTATGGCTGCCACTAAAGATAAAGCGACCATTGCCTATGAGGGTCTCCAGGTTGGAATATATCAGGATCTCTCCCCGCTCACTCTTCAAAGACGTAAAGCCCTAAAGCCAGCCACAACTTTCCTGCGAGACAAAGGAATCTGCTACCGATGGGGCCACCCCTTTAGGCTCTCATTTGTTTGGGACAAAGAAACACGCTCAGTACGGTCGCTGAAGGAGGCGCAGGAGGTGCTTGGTTTGGAGCTGGAGGAGGGTGACACCCCGGGCTCCTCTGCAGATGACTCTGCCACACGAGACTCGCAAAAACCTGGAGGACGAAGAGGGAACAGACGCGGAAAACCTTCCAAACCCACCCCCACAGAAAGCCAGAAAGAAAGAGAGGCGGTGCTTCGACAGCTACAGGGCCGAGACTGGGCTGAGGACAGCCCTAACATTTGAGCGCAGAATCTACAGATCCCCTCTACCATTTGGAAGCAGAACCCACTAGAGCTGTCCAGCGATAAAGAAACCCGGTCTCGGCGGGGTGGGCTCACCCTTGTCGATGAGATGACTGATCACCTGACACATGGACCCATGCACGATAGTGCTCTCAATGCCGATTGGACGGCACTCTCCAAGTATTTGTTCATCTCTTCTGTCTCTGTATTTTTCTTCTTCCTTCCTTTCTATTTCTCTAGACACTGGCCCTACAACCGACAATGTCACAGGTGGGGAGGGCTAGTATTACGGAAAAACGGGTGGGGGACGTCGGAACGAGGGTGAAGGGGGGACCCTGGATCCCAGGTGCACAAACACACAAAGTCACTGGGACATGCACTACAGCTGCACTAGGACAGGGAGAGGGACGCTGACACGGAAACTATTACAGTTGAGGAGATGGAATGGGAGAGAGGATAAGGTGGGTAGACTCTATCAGTGTGCCGGATTAACACAAGGGATCCCAGACAGGCCGAGGGTAGAAGGGACTAACCTTGATTGTCTTGTGGATTGTTACCTGCCTTGTTATGTTGGTCTAGGCCTGGCTGCCATGCTGCTTTTCTTTGCGCACGTTACACTGAGCCGGGCCTTCCTCGCCCTTTGCTCGTGCCAAGTTCTTTTGCACTGTCTGCATTTTCTGTTGTTCACCTTTTTGGGCTCAGTCTGCACAAACATGTACAAGGTCGCATAACAATGTATTTCGGTTCTTCCTGATATGGCCAGTCTCGCGCACCCAGACATAACATTATGTGCAATTGCCATGAAGAATTTGGTATGCTTTTAATACTGTGGTTTACTAGCGCTTAACACACTTGGAGAAATCCTTTTCAGTGAGAAGAGCTATGATGTCCTGCTGATGTAATTCTGCATCTAGAGACTGAGGTATGGGGGTTCGCTAGTCAAAGCCCAGAGGTCTTCTATTTCTATAATAAACTATCTTACTGCACGGGGAGGGTGGTAATGTTATTTAGACATTTATCCACTGAGTTATGAAATGCTTTCCCCGTTTGTATTCTATGGAATTGTAACCATGCTGCTTATATTAGTCATATGCATTATGCTATTAGTACTGACACGTGTACTGTACATTAGAGCACGTAAGTTGGAATAAACATTTTAACCTATCCAGTGTCTCTTCCTACGCACCTTGTGGACAAGTACGAGTGAGTGACGAAAGAGTGTTCTTGCTTCTGCGAGTCCTGAGATAAAGATACCGTGTTCTGGGTTGTCCAAACATTAGTACTTGGGTGCTAATGGGATGCTAAGCTAGTTGGGTTGGGGTTTTTGGGTGCTACGGTATATGGTGGCAAACCACTGTATTCCGGGGTCCCATTTTCCTGTGCATAGCTCTGTGTATGTGCAGAAACCTTATGACATGGCGCGACCACCGTGGGGCAGCTTATCTGCGAGACGCTTGAGTAGTACTTGTGCTTGTCCACAAACCCCTCGCGTACGCTTCCGGAGGCGTATGTGACGGTGATACCTCCTATATTGAATGTTTTATAGGTTCTTTCAAGCTTGATATTATTAAAAAGGTTAGTTAACAGACCCATTTTTGTGCTCCCTGTTAGGTTGTCGAATATAATTGTTTAGTCATGGCTGGTGTGGCGATAGCTGCACATAGTCGAGGAGCACTCCGAGACCACTTAGCTGTGTATGGAGTGCCCGATACAGGGGTCGAGTTGGTCTTTGTGGTTCAAGCAGATCCGGCTTATCACTTTGAAGTGTTTTACACTTGGATCACTTTTGAAGCGGTGGATGCAGGTGATAAGCTGTTTTATGAATATAAACCCACCGCTATTCCTGCTGCCTATCGACCCTATACCAATCTTGAAGTACCTCTCACGGCTTGGCAGCACCGTGTTTGGTTTAATGGCGCCCTACCACAACCAACTACCGCAGTTCGTTTAGGCCCCTTATCAATTCAGGGGGCCACTTGGCCTGTATTGGCCGGGACCCCGCATCCAAATTATCTGGCATTACCGCTTGCGGAACTGCGCACTATGCATACCGAATTGGTGCGAGTGCATCGAGCCTTAGTGACATACGTTACAGGTAGCCTCCATGGAGCTGCTCCTGTAGTCGCAGGCCAACCAGCTATTGCAGCTGGAGTGACCATAAGTCCTGTCATGGTAAATTCTGTAATGGGCAAACGTCCACAAAATAAGGACGACTATCCTTACTGGCTTGCAGAAAAGTTCGATCAGATAGAAGCAGTGTTTCCCCATACATCCCCAGTAGATAAACATCGTATCCTCACGATAAGTTTGCCAAAAGACATAATCCCCGATTTGACATCATGTGAAAACTGGGGTAAGGTATTCGCAGCAGTTTATTCAAAATGTTTTGGAACTCCTTCCATGACGGTTCTACCCTCTGTAATTAAAAAAGTACAGGATGAACATGGCCCTGAAGCGGCTGTGGAATTAGGGATGAGACTAGTGGGAGTGTTTGATGTAGTAGCTGAGCTGATCCTTGGAAATGTCAAGGGCGATGCTATGAACTTTCAAGTAGCGAATGCTTTGGCTTTGGTCCCAGAGTTGGACAGGCCTCGCGAATTACCGAAAATAATAGCCCGGGCTTATAAAACAATTGGAAGAAATAGCCTAGGCAACAAGCCTTTTGTAAAAATGCAAACTCAATCGCAAACACAAGTTACACAAACAAAAAGTGCATCTGAGAAAGATGATAAACCAGTCTTCACTAAAAAGAGTTGGAGACAGAAAAAACAGGGTAAGCAACAAAAGAAGCCGGGGTCGAGAGGCGCTTCCCCAGTTTCGGTTTCTTCTGAACGTACTTATGATTTACGTGATAGGTCGAGGATTAAATCACCAGAAAGGTTTCAGAGCTCTGATACGCGTTCTCCTCGTTCTTCACAGGCCCAGACGTCGTCACAGGCTGGTGGAGGAGGACGGCAAGATAGAGGAAGGGGCCGAGAGGCTCCCCAGGAGCGAGACCAACCTCGACAACAAGTCAGAGGGAAAGCAGAAGACTTTCACCTTCCTCGACCGCAATTTCAGAAGAAAAAGGTTGCCGCTGTTACAGCGAAATATGCCTCAGACCGTGAGAACGAGACTCCAGAATTGGACGTGGGCAGTGACCCTCCTAGACAGCGCCGCGGAAGTTACCATAGTGCGGGAGGCGCTACGTCCTCATATGGAGGCGACAGCAACTGAAACATTCGTTACTGTAGAGACAGCTGACACGAGAGTGGCACCCCCTGACAGACTATATAATATAGTCATACAAATTGAAGGTGACATACCGCGTGAAATAAAAGGGATTTTTTGGGAAAATCTAACCTCTTCATATGACATTTTGTTAGCAGAGGTGGATTGGCCACCCCCATTCGTTTTAGCTGCACATAAAGGAGAGGAGGTAATCCTTCCAAGCTTTTCAAGGCATGTCCCAAAAGACAAAGCTGAAGCACTTGCAGCTGAGTGGGCTGTGTACCTGGCACCAGCGTTATACCGCAACCATGTGGGATGGGATGAAGAATCACCTCCTCATGCAATACCTTTGCGGTCACTACCGCAGCCACAACCCCAATATCCCATCAAACGGCAGGCAAAAGGCCCCGTCTCCGAAATTCTGACACAGTTGGAATATCAGGGAGTAATTGAACCATGCGTATCACCTATGAACAATCCCCTTTTCGTGGTTTCTAAACCCGATGGATCGTACCGCTTAGTTTTGGATTACCGGCATTTAAATACTCATTGTCGGAACTTTGCGGTGCAAAATACACACAGTTCTGCGCTTGTAGACAGTCTTGTTCGTAAAAAATACAAAACGACACTTGACCTTTCAAACGGTTTCTACACGCACAACCTAGCCCCGGAGAGTGGTCAATGGACCGCATTCACTTCCGGTGGTAAATTATTCCAGTTCCGGCGTTTACCCATGGGCTACAAAAATAGTCCGGGTATATTCGCCGCCCGTGTTGTTTCTTTGTTAAATGACATTGATCAAGACGCATGTTCGTACGTAGATGACATCTATCTGACGGACGACGAATTATTTCAGCATTTGTCCCGTGTGGACCGCATTATTCTTGAATTTGCGGAACAGGGTTACAAATTTAACTTTGCTAAATCACACATTGCTGAATTTACAGTTCTGTTCTTGGGCTATGAGCTCAACAACGAAGGTAAGGGCTTAGCCCCCATTTCTTGGAAAAATGTGCACATTTGTGCCCCCCAAATACTCTGAAGAAACTTCAGTCTTTGCTGGGTTTCCTGAATTTCGGGCGTACTTACATTCCCGAATATGCCCAGCGTATCAAGCCTTTGTATGCTTTGATACAACCTACTTATTCAAGGTCTTGCTGGCTGCCTGAGCATACCTCAATTCTGCAGTCTTTGCAGACAGACCTTTTGGAGTCTAAATATCTTTTGACTCGTGATAACCACACAAACCTGGTGATTAGAATAATTCCGGGGGCGGTGGGATTCACATACTTAACCTTTAATGAAGGTGATACAGTACCCATCGCATACAAGTCACATCTGTACACTTCCGCTGAATTGCGCTTTACCTCTGTCGAAAAAGTTCTAACTGCAGTGCAAATGGCGATTCTAAAAGAACGCGCACTAGCACAGGGAAAGCGGATTCTGGTGGTAACACCCTGTCCTGCCCTGGAGGCAGTAACAAAGGCAAGTGTACCGAACTCAAAAGCAATGCATCCCCGTTGGATACAATGGGCTACATCTTTGACGTCTTCGGACGTCACTTTTGTTTTTGATTCTTCTCTTCAGACTCAGGAGTTTTTGCAGTATGAATTCGTTCATCCTCCTCCTTTGTTTTTACTACCGCTTGAGGATTACAAATGTGTGATCTACACCGATGGTTCGGCGCAACCGGCCACTGGGTCCAAGCACGCTTATTCAGCTGCATGTGCTATTGTTGCGGGTTCCTTTGTAAATGGAACGTTCAAATCCTCTGTAGTGCACACTCGCACACTTGGAGATAGTACCGCACAATTGGCCGAGCTGCATGCATTGCTACTTGCACTTGAGTTCGCTTCTCAGGATGAGACAACTCTTATTGTATGTGATTCTTTTTACTGTGTACAGTCTTACAATGACAATCTGTTTTTCTGGTCGAAAACGACTACAAGGACGCAAAAGGGAGCACAATTAAGCATAAAATGCTTTGGGTTCGAGTGGCAGAATTGCAACAACGTCTGCCCCTCACACAGGTGGTTCACACCTTAGGCCATCAGCGGGTGGGCGCACACGCTATTGGTAACGATCTGGCAGATGAAGCTGCCCGTTCAGCAGTAGTCACGTGTTCAGTAGCAGCGGTTACCAGGTCCATGTCTAAAATAGACCCTGTAATATTAGCAGCTATTGCTGCAACCAAGGAAGGTAATAATTACCCTACAGGTTTCCCTTCCAAGTATTCTTACACATTAAGTCCAGATCAGGTTCCTTATGTAACTATACCTGACGTTGGAGATCGGCTGATCCCCAACGCGGACCGCAGGAGTGCCTTGATATCAGCTGCACACGAAGGCATGGCTTCGGCTCATGCAGGTGTATCAGCTACGGTTTCCATCTTGCAGCAGCGTTATTGGTGGCGTGGGTTATATAAAGACACTCGTGCTTTTGTGCTTTCTTGCGACGTTTGTCAACAGATTAAGCCTTCCACGGTAACACGTCCACCACAAACCCCGCTCTGCATTGCTAACAGACCCTTTGGGTGTGTTTACTTGGATCACTGCGGTCCATTCTCATCAGACACTGCCTATAAATACATCTTAGTGGCAGTGGACTCGTGCACACGGTTTCTCTGGGTCTGGCCACAACGGAGTGCTGACGCCCGAAATGTAATCAGGGATTTGCGTGTCTTTGTGGGAATTTTCGCATGCGGCACCTTCCATTCGGACCAAGGTCCAGCGTTTGCCTCTAGGGCTTACAAGGATGCAATGGCTTCGCTTGGGGTGCGGGTGAAATTTTCGTCTCCGTATAGGCCTGAGGGCAACTCTATCGTTGAACGAATGAACCGTGACTTAAAGCAATCCTTAACAGCTAGGGTTATAGGTACTGGCAGGAACTGGCTGGCCCATTTGTATACCGTTCAGCGTGCACTTAATAATCTCCCTAGAAGACCTCTGGGTGGGCGGACCCCATACGAAATGCTCTTTGGCATAAGAATGTTTGTGCCTGACCTTGAGGGTCCAGACATCGCGGCGCAATCCGCCAAGTTTGATGTAGATAACCATTCTGCTATGTTACAGGACTTACAAGAAGCCCGAGACAAACTTGCAACTACACATTTGCCTTCAGCCACAGATCCTGCGTTGCAGATTCCGGTAGCCGGCTGGCTTCCGAAAGTTGGAGAACTGGTTCGAGAGAAGGTTGAAAACAAAAAAGAATTTGGCCCCTCTTTTCGTGCACCGGTTCCAGTTCTTGGCCTGAAGGGAACACGTACGGTCATTTTACCACCGCTTCCTGGTCGCAAAGAGAACAGATACATCTCAGTTGAAAATGTCAAGCTACAGCGCCTGGCCGATCCTGAATAGTGTCACACCAGCGGTCTCTTGTCCTGCCATTTATCGGACATATGTTCATAGTCCATCTGCACGAACGATCGCTGATGCTGTAATTGAGATGGTTGATTTGCCTGAAACTACGATTGATCCCCAACTCTCCACCAATATCGACGAGGACGAGTATACTTATCCTGCATCAGAATCGGTGGCACATCAACCAACAACGCCACTAAGCCCGACTCGTTATTCCTTTGATTCGGATTCCACATCTTCAAAAGTTCCATCCAAGTTCAGTATTTTTATATCCTGGTTTAGAGACAATTTTTTGATTCCCCCTGGACATACATCTGGTTGGTACTTTTCTTGATATTTTTGTTCATGTCCATTGGCTTTGTCACAGTGTTTTTTCTACTAATTAATGGTCACTATTTACCTGAACGCTCTGCTGTAGACTATGTTTCTGGAACTTTGGCTCCTCATTCCTCGTCTCACATCATGAAGCGTGACCACACATTTGTGAACATTTCAGCTTTCCCAGTTGCTGATGGCATAGTATGGGATGCAGTGAACTTTCAAATCCATGGTCCGACGGAAATTATTAATGTACCTAATGTCCTTCGTGTTTCGATGGGAGATGTAGTACAAAATAATATTCATTCTGATGATTGGGATGTGCATGCCGTTGAAGCATTGTTTGCCGATTTAAAATATTATGCATCTTTTAATGCTGAAGATTTATATATGAATTCTGCTAATTATGCCGATTTGTATTGTTACCAACATTGGGGTAATCATTTTCTCCATAAGCCCAGTGCCCTGCGTAGTTCTGTTAACTATACCCAATGGGAACATTGTCCAAACCCCTTGCCAGGTAGCTCTCAAACTCTTCGAAATAAGTTTAATTATTTTACTGATTTTAATCGGTCGAACCCTGCATCCTATTATTTTAGACTTAATAACACATCAACTCAGAAAATTATGTTGACACACACCAAATTGCTTTATTCCGGTTCCTTTCTAAGTGCCCTAGGTGTGGGTGGTTATGAGTACTGGGATAATACAGTGGATTTAAAATCTATTTGGGGCTCCAAGCCATGGCAGGTACAGGGAACCGAGGCTTTACACCGTGCTTGCCTCATCCCTACACAAATTATGTTCCTCTATGTCTCCATCTATCAGACTACATGTTGGGGCTTAGCAACCACTAAACAATTGAATACGCCATCAATACCATCCCTGTCGAGTTTTCCAAATGAAAGCTCACGATTCAATCTGTCCCTCGTGTCCCTGCAGGCAATGTTACAAAATAATTCGTTTAATGTTTCTGAGCTGGTTCAGTCACCCTGGTTGGTATGGCCTACATCATCTGATGCATGTCAAATGCGTTTTCACGATTCTGGTGCTAGCTACACACAGAATAGGCCTGATCCGAGGTTTACTGATGCCCGTACTGTCACTACATACTCTGTTGGTAAATTATGCAAACAATGGCTGCAACATTCGTCCCTTGATTCTGTTAAACAACATTTGTCCCTCCTTACAGGCAATATTGATCTGTCCGACTTTGTTTTGGGACCTCGTGGTCCCCGACCTAAGAGATTCATTTATGAAACGTATAATGAACTCTGGAAGCTATCACAAATGGAAGCTGCTTCCCGTCTTCGGGAAATAGATCAAGCAAATATGGAAGAGGTGCTTGCTGTTGTTGACAATAGTATTAATACCCTGTCTTCTCGCATTTACACTTTAGAGAATATTGTGTCCTCTGTTGTCGATATTGTACAAGATGATGTTTCTGTGTTATATCATGGTCAGAATCAATTGCGCTCAGTTATGCAGTTTGCATGGACTTTACAAACACTTAAGTTAGGTAAAGTGCCTTGGCATTTTTTGAACACCTCTGCCTTGTTTCTACCTTTTAACTTAACTGACAAACAGCAATTTATGTCCATGAAAGATGCAACTTACACTCTATTACATATCGAGAAGATGGATCCTTTGCCGTTCTCTGTTGCAGAACTCGATTCTGCTGTATGGCTAGTTCATGGGGTTATCGTTTTACCTTTTTCCTTGTTTGAGTTTGACTCGTGCATGAAACATTATCCTGTGGGCCGTTACCGGCCATTGGGCAGTGCTTTCCTGCATGAACTCTGGTCCTTGCCTTTCATGTATAAATGCCTTCGGGACGGCAAGGATGTCTTTCTCACGGGGGAGTACTGCGACTCGACTATGGGTCATTCGCTTATTTCTAAACACATTAAATTGCATGGCTCATGTAGCGTTTCCTCTCCTAATCTTGCTTGTGTGCTGAAAGGTATTCCTGCTCCTGTTATTTCACCTACTTTCACTCTCCTTTCCAATGGTAGTTATTTACTTTTAAATAACGAAAACTGTTGTGGCCTGCAGGCTGGCATTCCTTACATTGTAACAGTTTCGCACAGGGTTGTCTGCTGCAAAAATGTGCTTTTTCCTCCCCCTCATGGCAAGGTTGATATCTCTATTTGGCCTTCCATCCCTACCATGGAAGCAGATTTCAATAGACTGAGCAGAATAAAGGCACTATTATTAAACGAGGAAGTTATGCTCACGTCCGCCCGGGAGACATTCATTCTCCAGGTGGCGAGTACCCACAGTGAAATACAGGCCCTTTTAAACACTAATCTCCCCCAACATTTTGGGGAGTTAATACATCGTATTTTTAACGCATCTAACACTGAAGGCCTAGTACACTTTTTTAAGGTCGTGGGGTCGGGCTTGGTGTCCTCCTTCCAAACTATTTTTGGTGTCATCCCGGCTTTCATACATTCTATTTTTTCCAGTGTCTTTGGCGGTTTCCCGTTGATCCTCGCTTTAGCGGCTGGTGTCTTGCTCTTAATTTGCTTTCTGCGCAATGGCTGCTCCCCGATGGGACCTGCTCGATCCAGAACGCCTCCAGCTGCTCCGTGAGCGCCTCTTGGCTGGTTTTGGTGTACTTGCCATTGGCGACACTGAGTGTGTCATATACTCTTTCATTCCGCTTTGCGTATTTCACTTGCGTGCAACCTGTGATGACTTGTATCCGCTGTCCTTTCACCTGGACTCTGGATTATTGCCTATCCAATTCGTCATTGTCTGTTCCGGATTTTGTTCAGTTGATGGGTCCCTTAGAGGCCCATGAACAGGACTGTTCCGTTGCTGGCTGTATGGCGCGTGCGGCTGCACTGGGGATTTTGGCGCAATGGGATATCTGGGCGGCTGCCCAGGATCTCCTACAACGAAGCTGTTTCAATTATCACGCAAGCTGTCCCGCATTGCTTCTGGATGCTCCCTTTGCTGAGGAGCATTCCTGCTCTTTTGATCTCATGGATTGGATGGCATCTATGTTTTTTGACGATTCCAATGATGATCTCTTGGAGGGTATGGCATTTTTCTGCACTTACACTTTCATGGAGTGACCTGCCCTTCGCCGTTTGGGCGCTCCCTGTGCTCCAACGGCTGTGTTTTTCCTCTGATGGGCCTCTGTCCTGGCCGCCGGACTGTCCAGGGGAGGGTGTCTTGTGGATTGTTACCTGCCTTGTTATGTTGGTCTAGGCCTGGCTGCCATGCTGCTTTTCTTTGCGCACGTTACACTGAGCCGGGCCTTCCTCGCCCTTTGCTCGTGCCAAGTTCTTTTGCACTGTCTGCATTTTCTGTTGTTCACCTTTTTGGGCTCAGTCTGCACAAACATGTACAAGGTCGCATAACAATGTATTTCGGTTCTTCCTGATATGGCCAGTCTCGCGCACCCAGACATAACATTATGTGCAATTGCCATGAAGAATTTGGTATGCTTTTAATACTGTGGTTTACTAGCGCTTAACACACTTGGAGAAATCCTTTTCAGTGAGAAGAGCTATGATGTCCTGCTGATGTAATTCTGCATCTAGAGACTGAGGTATGGGGGTTCGCTAGTCAAAGCCCAGAGGTCTTCTATTTCTATAATAAACTATCTTACTGCACGGGGAGGGTGGTAATGTTATTTAGACATTTATCCACTGAGTTATGAAATGCTTTCCCCGTTTGTATTCTATGGAATTGTAACCATGCTGCTTATATTAGTCATATGCATTATGCTATTAGTACTGACACGTGTACTGTACATTAGAGCACGTAAGTTGGAATAAACATTTTAACCTATCCAGTGTCTCTTCCTACGCACCTTGTGGACAAGTACGAGTGAGTGACGAAAGAGTGTTCTTGCTTCTGCGAGTCCTGAGATAAAGATACCGTGTTCTGGGTTGTCCAAACATTAGTACTTGGGTGCTAATGGGATGCTAAGCTAGTTGGGTTGGGGTTTTTGGGTGCTACGGTATATGGTGGCAAACCACTGTATTCCGGGGTCCCATTTTCCTGTGCATAGCTCTGTGTATGTGCAGAAACCTTATGACATGATCTTTACGCTACACCAGAAGGTGATCCTCATTCATCTCTTTAAACACCCATATGTCCACAATTATGGTCAAGTTAATGAGCTTTAATATCTGGGGACTCAACACACCTGTAAAGAGATGTGCACGCCTCACAATGCTTAGGGAGTCCCGCTGCAATATATGTTTAGTGCAAGAGACCCATTTGCTGCGCGCAGACTGGAAACGCCTCCGGTCCAAATGGTATGATCGACAATACTTTTCCTCGGTCGCAGGGAAGAAGGCCGGAGTGGCTATACTAATAGTTGCCCACTTCCCGGGAATTGTAATAGGAGAACATGTAAAAATACCAGGTAGGGTGTTGGAAGTACGAATCAAGATAGGAGCCCACACCTACACCATAGCCTCTATATACAGCCCCAATGAGCACCAGGAGGCCTTTCTTCGAGATTCACTGAATGTCATTATAGTCTCTCAGGATGAGGATTTAGAGGTAGGGGGGAATTTTAACATAGTACCGAACTCACAGATTGATAGGTCAGTTGCACGGGTGGGTAACACAGGCTCCCTCTCAGATCCCATGCTACAGAGGCTTGGAGAGGTGGGGCTGACGGACGCTTGGCGGTACCTCAACCCTACTGCTCGAGAGTACACCTTTTTCTCAGCGTCTCACCAAACATACGCGCAAATAGATCTCTTTTGGACCTCTACCCGTGTCACGGGCTATATCAAGGATATAATGATAGGGACGACGGCTTTGTCGGATCACCCCCCTGTTTCACTGATACTGCGACTGCCCGGGGGGGACTCCTCGTGTGAAATCGTGGAGGCTTAACCATAAACTACTCACATACGACTCCAATATAGCCGACATACGGGCCGCAATCCGTGACTATCTGGAAATCAATGATAATGGCTCGGTTCCGCTCCCCCAGCTTTGGGATGCCCTCAAGACAGTCATAAGGGGCAGGTTTATATCTATCGCTGCGGGACTGAACAAAGATAGAAGGGACAAGCGGGAGGTACTTGAGTCGCAAATCAAGGAGCTAGAAGGAGTTCACAGCCGCACGGGAGCGATGCAGACAAGGAGACAACTCACTAACGCACGGAAACAGTTGAAGGCCCTAGATTGCGACTGCGTGGATTATGCGCTCC
This sequence comes from Calotriton arnoldi, assembly GCA_963921515.1. Taxonomy (NCBI): domain Eukaryota; kingdom Metazoa; phylum Chordata; class Amphibia; order Caudata; family Salamandridae; genus Calotriton; species Calotriton arnoldi. The sequence goes on along the minus strand of CAWUFW010003468.1, from coordinate 172,635 downwards.
TACGTACTAAACAGCGATATTATGAAGGGGGTAACAAAGCTGGGAAGCTCCTAGCACACATGCTGAGGGCCCAGACGAATTCCAGCTGTATTGCGGGAATAAGGGCTCCTCGAGGAGAGATCCTCCAGAGCGACGCAGATATCACGGCCGCATTTGAAACTTTCTATGCCACAGTATACAAGGCAGAGCAACTAGATGAGGTGGGCGCAGAGGACTATGTCCGCTGACCCCCGGTAGCGTCCCTCCCCCTGAGAGATGCAGAAGCGATGGACGCGTACATCCGCCCTGAGGAGATACTGCGGGCCATCCAGAAGTTAACAGCGGGGAAAGCCCCAGTAGGGGATGGTTTTCCAGTAGACTTTTACAAAGCATTTGCCCCGGAACTGGTACCGCTGCTAGTGCGTCTTTGTAATGAATTCAGTGAGACTGGAACCTTAAGCCCCACAATGTCTATGGCGGAGGTGGTGGTAATATCGAAACCAGTGAAAGATCCATTAGAATGCGCTTCGTACCAGTTTCCCTGTTAAACGTGGATCTAAAGATCTTCCCTAGCGTTTTGGCAGCTCGCCTGGCACCGCATATACAAGGCCTGGTGGATAAAGATCAATCCGGCTTTATTCCGGAACGTAATTTTAGCGATGGGACAAGATGCCTTTGCCACTTACTAGACAAAACTCAGCGCACACAACAACTTGCGCTGCTCCTGTCGGTTGGCACCGAGAAGGCATTCGACCGGGTACATTGGCCGTACTTGAGACACGCTATGTGTAGATTTGGATTTGGAGACCAGTATCGCAGATGGGTCAATTGCATATACAGAACGCCAGAAGCTCGCATCAGAGTGAACAGCTTAGCTTCTCGCCCGATTAGGATCGAGAGGGGGACTCGCCAGGGGTGCCCGCTCTCCCCTTTGCTTTTTGCGCTCTAAATGGAGCCATTTGCTGAAAGAGTCAGACAACTCCAATCGGTTACTGGGATTCGGATGGGAGACAGAGAGCACAAAATCTCACTATACGCGGATGATGTGGTAGTATTCCTCACGCACCCGACGCTTTCCTTGCCCCCCCTGTCAGAAGAGATTAGGACATTCAGCGCTGTATCAGGATTCAAAATTAACATACAAAAGACATTGGCGCTTGGACTAACCCTGCCTAGAATTGAGCAGGACCAACTGGGTCAGGAATTCCTGTTCGCGTGGGCCTAAGGAGGCGCCTCCTACTTAGGGCTGCAGATATACCCCACGACGGAAAGGACGGCTAAGGCTAACTACTCAGCCTTGCTGGATCAGACCAGACGCAAACTCTTCAACTGGAAGAAACACACCATGTCCTGGCTGGGCAGATTGGCGGCCGACAAAATGACTCTCTTGCCTTGTATCCTATACGTAATGCAGACATTGCCACTATGCCCCGCCCCCCCCTCGAATACTGGCGCAAATACAACACCTTATCGGGAACTTTATATGGGATGGGAAAAGAGCCCGCATGGCACAACATCAAGCATTCCTGAAGCAAGCCGACGGGAGACTTGGGGTCCCGAATTTAGAGAAATACTTTCAAGCAGCGCAATTAAGATATATGATCGAGTGGTACAAGTTAGAGTCAGAAAAGCATTGGTGTTTTATCGATCGCGCAATTGCTGGAATGCATATATGGAAAGTTCCCTGGCTCCCTAAACGGCATAGACCGGCTGGCGCTTACATCTCGCCGGTATTGAGGGCAACTATTTGGGCGTGGGACAGAGTGCAGGAACCCTTTGGCCTTTCAACCCCTGTTTCTCCACTATCACCCTTCATAGGCAATCCAGATTTCCCCCCAGCGTTGGAAGGGTCCGGGTATCTGAAATGGCAAGAAGCTAACTGTAAAAGGATAGGGGACTTATTCGATGAGAAGGGGATTATAGATTTCCCCGGATTGGTCTCAGGCTTCGGGATTCCCCAAGATGCCTATTGGCAATATCTGGCAATCCGACATTGGGTAACACAACCCCTGGTGCAACCACTAAATTTGAGATATGGTACATCACACGCTCCTCAGACAAGCGCTTGCTGTCAGATATTTACTCCTTTCTTAATAAGCCCAAACACATAGGTAAGACCCCAGCGCAGCGTAGATGGGAATCGGAGTTGGAACGGGAATTTTCCCCGAAGGAGTGGCAGGACATAATACACAGGGCCAGAGCCTCCTCTTGTAGTACCGCAGGGAAAGAAATGTTTTTAAAGATCGCACATTATTGGTACTACCCCAGTTAGAACTGCAAAATGGAAACCCAGGGGATGCGACTTGTGCTGGCACAACTGTGGACAGCCGGGCACCCTTACACACATTCTCTGGCACTGCCCGAAAATACAGGTCTATTGGAACACAGTCTTACAGGAGGTGGACTCCATTCACAGCACTGAAATACCCAGATTTTCCAGTTACATACTACTGGGATTGCCAAACCCCATTACCTATCCTCTTAAATCATGTCGGAGATGGGCCATCAGTCTAACACTAGGTGCTGCCAAGCAAGCGCTGCTGGCCCGCTGGGGAACAGAAGAGGTCCCGACTAAGCTAGACTGGCTATATAAGGTATGGGAAACATTGGGCATGTAGAATATCACAGCCGGATTGTCCCGCACTTTACCAAGATTCGACAAAACATGGGGTACCACCATCGAATTCCTCTCCTCCGAATTTTTGGAACTTACCTGCCCGAGGTACCTCTGAGTTCTCCGACTCCCCAGCACGACCTCCCACTCAGGAGACCACTCCCAGATAGAAGCATAATCCCACCTGTGGCTATCAGCCATGTGTAAGCAGAAACTCAAATCAGGCACCATAACTCTCTTCTTTCTTCTCTTATACTTTTGCTTCTTGCTCTTTCAAATCATTCTCTCCTATATAACCTCTCGATTGTTCCCCACCTGCCATGGGATGTAAGTGGCGGCTAATGTTATCCTATGCATCTTTAAACTCAATAGAAAGATTTAAACCATAAAATAGGTACGCTCTTATGATATGCTTTCTTCAATTTTGCTGTTTGACTCAATTTGTAACTTGAACTAATTTGTTAATGAAACCCTTAAGCTTTGGACGCCATCCTCGCCGTCATTCTTGTGGAGTCACATTAGCCTCACTGTAACAGATATGTATTGCTGATGTTAGCTCCTTTATCATAGTTCAAGTCAACAAACAAAGGTCCATATGGCCAGTTGGGAAACTTATTTGATGACTTCACCAAGAGAATGAGATTTAAGAAATCCGCTCCATCAGTAATGAATACACTATTTTGGGATGATATATCTGTTCTCTGTGTGGGTAAATCTTGCATTGCAACTATCTTTGTACTTTGTTGTGTATGTAGTGGAGAGGTGTGGTGCAGCGGCCAGGGCAGCTGACTTTGGAGCACAGGGTGAACGGTTCGATCCCCGGCTCCGGCGGCAGCTCAGCTCAGCACCATGTGACTCTGGGCAATAGCTCACTTAATTTCCACGACGGCCCCCAGCGCCTTGAGACCCGTAAGGGTGAGTAGCTGCGCTATATAAAAACAGACTTACATTTTTTTCTTTTCTTCACTAAACAAAAAACAGAACTATTGGCTTTGTTGAAGCCCGTCTTGTTAAAACTACACTTTAAAAATGAGCTACTGTTTCAATGCTTCCCTGTGGCTACAGCAAAACCTTTGCTTTAGTTGGCTATGAGATCCATTAAATTAGGAATATTTTGAGGGAATAGATTTGGGCCAATCCACAAATGGATACATTTTTTAGTGTTTTCAGTCTATTCAGGGAGCCAAATAGAAGCAAGGAGTGCCATAATCTACCCCCATTACACAGGATCCCAGAAGCACACCATGTTGAGCATTATTTCTTAACTTGCCCCAAAAATGCAGCAAGATGATCTGGCGCTGGAAGGCCGAACTGCCCCCAGTAGCGGCTGATGTAAAATAAATGTGGTGACGTGGGGTGGGCAGCACGGAGGGTGGGGGAAAGCGCAAGGGGGCTAAACTAATTTTAAAACAGAAAACGTACCTGCTGGTCTTCCGCTGACCGCACTGCTCCCTCGTCTTCTCCTCTTGGCACCGGCTGAAGCTCCTTGCTTCCCCTGCGGCCAATCTCTAAGCTGCTCTTGCCACGAGATTATTTACATTCACATGAAATAAGAGCGACCCATACGTCCTTGCGAACTGGGTGTTGCTGATTAGCAAAAACAATGTTCACAAGAAACTCATTTATCTGATAGATACAGTTTCTGCAAGACTCGGTATGGCTTGCGTGAATAAATCAAAGGCTGGAATAACATTTAAAATAAGACCTTAATTCAATTCGGTCAAACAATATTACATGGATTAATAGAAATAGAAGCCCACATAACCATTTATCAAAACTGTACTCACTTCAGCCGAAATGAGTATAATTTATTTTCATCATATTCTTTATATACACACAAGTGGAATTATCCAAGATATTTGATCAATATTTACACTATGTACATTTGCATTACAGCGTGATCAGTGAACCCCAGTGAAGTGACCATAACCAACAAAGACATAAATACGGTGCTAAGAAAAAAGGGGGGAGGTAGTGGTTATTGGTATTTATACAAAGAGGAACTCTTAACAGTCATAACATAATAAATTATAGTAGGTGCTCTAAGTTCCTTTGGCTCTCTCTTTTTACTAGCCGACGACGTTTCGACCCTCTCTTGGTACGGGGTCTCTTCAGGACAGGAATTCTGGGGGCAGTAGGCACACAAGGTGCTGGAAGTGGAATTCTTCCTATTTAAAGACAGGATGTTGTTCAATGATGTCCAGAGGGGGTAGTCCGTAACTTTTTATTTTTTTGGGAGTTTTATATAGCGCGAACTAGACACGAGAAATCGGGTATCAGAGCGCTTTACATGAGCACCAGTTTCGTTACAGATGGACATAATTCATTTTTGTTAGGCACGGGGAGATTAAGTGATTTGCCCAGAATCACAGGATGTTTTAGCGTTGTTGCCGAGACTCGAACCTGGTTCCCTAGCTTCGAGGTCGACCGCTCTAGCCGTAAGGCTACATCCTCTCCCCAACTTGGATAGCCAGAGGGGCTGTTGGTATACTTCAATGGCAACCTCAATTATAATAAAGCCGGACTTGAGTTCGGTGCTGAGTAAACTAATTACTTCTGTGCCAGTCGCCAGGGAACTGATCTCTTCCGACGGCTGGGCACTTGTGATGGCTGTCCTTGTGTGCCTACTGGTAAGCCTTGCCTGCTAACTTAGCCCACTACCTATACTCACTTTGGCCTTATCTCAAACTTATCCTCTATTTAGCCCCCAGAATTCCTGTCCTGAAGAGACCCCATACCAAGAGAGGGTTGAAACGGTCTCACCATGAGAGCAGCGTAGAGATTGGGCGGTGTGCACTGGTTTTGCGCTCCATTGGGAGCTTGGAGCCCGTGCCTGCTGATCTCTCCTCCCAGCAATACATCTGGGTTAGAGTGATGTCAGTGTGCTTGATGGTTTTGATGGCCTGAGACGGCTGACCAAACCCTCATGCGCACTGACAGTTGGGCCCACCACTCCTCCTTCCCTGCTACAGTGCTTTGTCCCCACCCCTCCCCCAAGACTCAGCTGCAGAACGAAAAATAAAATGATCTGCATTAAGAGCATTTTTTTTCCGTCTGCCTCTGCGGGCAGTGGGGCGACGCTCCTCCAACATAGCGGAGGAGACGCCCCTGGCTGCCCCACTACAGCAATATCTTTAAAGTTTGAAGAGGGGTGGCTGTTACTTTTGTGCCAGGTACAGCTGTGGTTCAGGAAGGACAAAGAAGAACATTCCAGCAGAACTGGTATTGGTGGAGCATCTCATGCACCACAGCTTTATCAAGACTGGCAGCCTTTCTGTCCCCATATGCCCACTGTGACTCAATGCTTTGCCATCGGCCCTGGAGTTGCACTGACTGTTGCACACCTGCACCATGCATAGTCCTGTGTGGGGGATCAGCAGGCACACAGGAGGGCACTTAGAAGACCTTTTCATCTCCTATCGCCAACCTTCTTGCCATCACACCACTTCATGACCAGCAGAATCTACACCCCAATTTGGCAACAAAATTGAAACTGTACCTGCAAGTACAGGCCTAAAAACCAAAATAAAGGTGGTTTGTGCAGTTTGAGTACACTTCTTTTTATTTTTTTTATTTTTTTTTACCAAAGGAGTGCTAAGTACTCTTCACCTGCCTTCTAAAGGTATAACAAAACAGGAATATAATCAAAGGTGCACTTCTCTAGCACACCCTTCGTTATGAGTATTACCTTGGTTTGATACTGATTTCTCCCTTAATCTGTGCAACGTTGCCATGAGTGAGGAATATTCCTATTGGAGACATGTGGATTCCCTCTGCTGACTCGTTTGAGACTCATTCACTAACGCGTGCCATTTTGACTCTTTGGAATTCCAGGGTTCCATATGAAAAGGAACACGCTACCTCTTGCTATTTGGAGGCTTTGAGACGCTCAACATAACTTCTACTAACTAAACCTTTGGACACATTGTTTCCACCAAATCTGTTCTCATCTTGGGAATGCAACAGGTAATCAATCATTGGCAGTAACTAACATGTGGAATGTCCCTGAAAAGGACTTCTTCTCAGCATAGAGCTGTTCACAGGCAGATTCCACAACCACATGTTGATTAGAAACTACTATAGTCTCGGAGCCGTAACCCATTTGATTTCCTCAACCTGAGGCATATCAAGGTTTAATGTCCTCTTCGCACCCATCCTGGCAACTGCATAGGCAATCACTGGTGATAAACTCCCAGACTGCTCCATCTGCAACAATGCTAGGATCCACACTAGAAACATTACATAAAGAGATAAGAGCTTGGAGTGCCACTGTGGATGAAATGAAATCAGAGTCCCAATTGGCGACTGAAAGTAGAGGTGTGCTAAATTTGTGTAATTTGCATAACTATGCAAAATTGAGGGAAATTACATGAAATAACGCATAGTGACACAAAATGGAGATTTGTCATTCTTTGATATATTTTAGCATAAAATGTGTCCATGGATCAACTTTTGATGCAAGGAGACATTTTGTGATAAAAAATAGCACACAAAGATCAGTGGGGGAACATGGCGGCCGTCAGCTAAGCGGCCGTGGGTCGATAAGTGCCTCTGGCCCGGTAATGTAACTCTGGGGCCCGCTTAGACCTCCCCGCTCCGCTTCCCGCCCACCCTCTCCCCCTCGTAATACCTTCATTTGATCTAACGTAAGCTGGCCTGCTGATGACTCCGGATCCGCTGGAGGAATCTGGCATGCCCTGAGCCCCACGGTGGGAGGGCGCGGCTCGGGAGTGGCGTCGCTGCCGCTTCGCGAATTTCCAGGTCCAGGTTGGCAGAGGCAGAGTCAGCACCGGAGACTGCAGAGGAGACGTGCTGGGGCAAGCCTGAAATTTCAGCCATGGAGCAAAGGCCCTTCTGGTAGGAGGTAGGGCGGCAAGGACAGAGTCTCGGAGCGGCCTAGGAGAAGGTGGCAAGACGGCCCAGGAGGCGGCTGGACCTGCAGGTTTGGTATATTCGGCCCCGGTTCCATTTAATCGCATCTTGTTACATTCACCTCCCGTGGCTAGTTTAGAAAGCCTAGGTAACACCCTACGAGTGATGAAATTGGGAGCGGGGGAGGCCAACACCCTATGGAGAGGAGCAGAAACCAGCAAACAAGATTTGACCTCTACGCAGGAAAAATGTGCAGATATACGCTCCGCACAAGGGGTACACAATCCATTTCTTTCCCAGAGGTGACAATTCAAGACCCCTCCCCCTCCACGAATAGTACCAGCAGTAGCAGTAGACCTAGGTCAGCCTAGGGTCAAAAAAAGAGGAAAGGAGGGGGGAAGAAGGGGGAAAGAGCAGAGATTTCTACAGTAGGTAAGAGCCCCAGGAGCAGAGGCAGAGGCAGAGGGAAAAAGGTCTCCGCACCAAGAGTGAAGATTACACCCTCACTAAAATCCTATTATAAAGTTCTCGCTGCACCAGCCTTAGCCCCCACTGAGGAAGGTATTTTTGGGTCTGTTAAAAATAGGATGGAGACAAGTCAGCCTCGGGAGACATCGGGAGTAACCCCCTTGTCCCTCCCCTCCCTCCGAGCCTCCCCACACTTGCCTGAAGTGACTACAGTGGAATCCAGTAGCTCCAGAATTATCCTGCACCCCTGAATCCCTACCACAAACAGATTTACTGTGCTGGAACCACAAAAAGGGGATAATCAAGATGATCAGCCAGTATCAATGCAGCGTGCACCGAGCGCTTGTCACACTCCTCAGACTAGTCCTGAGTCTCTGGCGGATATTCTTTTAGCCCTCAAGGAGGAGATGGGGAATAGGTTCATGGTATCTGAAAACAACCAAGTGGCGATACAGGCCTCCTGCGTAGTTCTAGCACAGAAGCTAGAAGAAGTGTCCTTAAGAACTGACACTTTGGAGCAGGAAATCCCCAAGATAAAGGAGGCACTTGACACATCCTCAGCAGAGATGAATAGATTAATGAGGCAAAACAAAGAAATGAGGGATGACTTAGAGCGCCTTGAGAATCACTCAAGAAAGAACAATTTGAGACTGATTAATGTTCCAGAAGCCCTAGAAGGATCTTATATTAGGGCTTTTGTGACCTCGCTGTTAAGAGACACAGTCCTTAAAAATTGCCCAAAAATAGATCTATCCACGGAGATACAGCGGGTCCATCGGGACCCATACAAGAGAAATCCCGCGGGAGAGAAGCCGAGGAAAATTTTGATAAACTTTCTTACGTACACCACAAAAGAGGCTATTTTATCGATAGCACTTAAGGAAGGCTTACTGTCATCTGGATCATTTTCGTTCTCAATCAGATCAGATGTGTGCCACACTACTGCCCAGAAGCAATGGGAAATGGGCAAGCGGATGGAGGAGTTGAATAAACTGGGTGCCGGGGCGCAATTAAAATTCCCGGCCTCACTCCGCACAATGTGGAACAACCATATGTATGTCCATCACTCAGTAGAGGAGGTTGATGATCTGATAGCAGAAATTAAGAAGAGAATGGGAACGTAGAGGAGGAGAGGGAGGTGGAGGTGGGCCGGGGAGGCCGGGAGCCCCGGAGGAAAATAGTGAAATAAAAGAGTTAATTTGCCCGGGGGACTAAGGCCCATTAGGCTTTTAGCCTAGTATAGCAGGGAGGGTTCCCCAGAGGGGGGGGGGGGGGTGGCAGGGGCATTGGGAGGGGAGAGGGAAGAGGGGGGGAGCACGAGGTGGGGGGCAGCGGGAGAAAACTTTAAAAAGATAATCCTCTATCACGTCAGAAAGTTAGCTTCATGATTATCATAATAGCTATAGCCTTAGCTAGGACGACACCTGGTTGGATGACTCTTCTTAATGGGAGCTAGGGACTTAAAACTCCTTTCATGGAATATCAATGGCCTTAGATGTATGCGCAGACAGAGATTAGCTATGAAATACTTAGAGCAAAGCCCAGCTCAAATATGCCTGATCCAGGAGACTCACCTGGATATCTCAGAGAGTCGCATCACCTTTTCGCTGTACCCCTGGACAGAATCCTTTTGCTCATCAGAGCAGACAGTTCATTGCAAGGGGTTGCTATCCTGATTAAACAAGGGGCAGGCTGTGTAATAAAATCGTTCAAAACAGATAAAACTGGGAGGTGGATTATAGCCCTCTTAGACTTTGGAGGAATGGAGTTAGCCTGCACATCATTCTATGGCCCAAATATCGATGATCCTACATATCTATGCAACCTACAATGGATCTTGATGGAAGTTACTGCCCCTATAATAACAGGGGGAGATTTTAACGTTCTGCTTGACCCGCTGCTTGATAGATCGAATCAGAGTCGGTATGTAGGGGCTCCTTGAGTTCGTCAGGCCCTAAATAATATGATGCATGATCTGGAACTTTCAGATGTATGGAGGGCTAAGAAGGGCAATACCCATGGATTCACTTTCCAAAGCAAGAAATACGGACATTTTTCAATAATAGACTATCTGTTGGCAGACAGATCTATCATGATTGCCATAACATCTATTAATAGCTATCCAAGTCATATTTCAGATCATTCCGCAGTCGCCATCTCCTTAGTAGAGAGTAGTAAATCATCGAGACCTAGATGGACACTTAAAAGAGCGATGCTGACGGATCCAGGAATAGCTGAAGTGCTTAAACGTGCATGTCTTGATTATTTTTCAGTCAATATTGGGTCTACATCTCTAGATATTGTATGGGACGCTTTTAAGGCCTTTTTGAGGGGCACTCTGCACAGTCTCATATGCGCCAAGAACAGAGCGGAATTCCAAACCTTAAAAAAATGGAAGATAAAGTAGGCTTATTAGAGGCAGATATCTCCCGGATGAAGCAAAGTCAGAGGCTCAGAGACTGTTGGATGAGGCCCACCAGGACTACAGGATCAAGTTAGATCAGAAGTGCAAAGCACAATGGTTTGCAAAATCTATGCAGAATTTTGAGTATGGGAAAAATCGGGTGCGCTCCTGGCTTGGAAGGCTAGAGTAGATCGGTCTAGGAATCACATAAACAAACTAATAGTAAATGAAAATGGGGATACATCTAATAAACTGGAGGATATGCAAACCTGTTTAGTTACCCTACTTTCTGAGTTATATAAGGAAGACAAATTCCCGAATCCTGAGACTCTTAAAGCTTGGCTAAGGGAAACATCATACAACTGTGAACTGCTGGATGCACCAATATCTAGGGATGAGATTCGTTTGAGCCTCGGTAAAAGTAAGAGCAATAAAGCAGCAGGCACAGATGCACTTCCAAACGAGGTGTATAAACTCCTAATAGAGGAGCTAGTCCCAATCATGGAAACTCTGTTTAATTCGGTCTTTGAACCAGGGGGTCAAGTTCCTAGGTCCTGGAAAGAGGCAACGATCATACTTATCTTGAAACCCACTAAAGATCCTTCGAGAGCAGACTCTTACAGACCAATCTCCCTGTTGAATGCAGATTATAAGATCTTTATGAGCATTCTGGCAGGGAGATTGGCCAAGCTCAGTACCACAACTGATTCATTTAGATCAGAAGGGTTTTATCCCTAAGAGATATATTCAAGAACAGACCCAGCAACTCATAGGCACTATAGATCTTGCCTCTGAATGAGTCAAGCCCTTGGCCGTGGTGGCCCTTGACGCTGCCAAAGCGTTCGATAGAGTGTGCTGGAAGTACTTGTGGGAAGTGTTGAGAACAATGGGTTTTGGATCTACTTTTTCATATATTCTAGAAAAGTGCTACAAGGGTGCCTTAGCCAGGATCTTGCTAAATGAGACCTTAACATCAAGTTTTAATATATTGAGAGGGACAAGACAGGGTTGCCCCCTTTCACCCTTATTATTTGATTTATATATAGAGCCACTGGCCCAGGTGATAAGATCGGATACCTTCATAACTCCCCTTAGATCTCATCATTATAGCAGCAAGGTCGCTCTATATGCGGACGACCTGTTGCTATATACTGCCGATCCGGCCGTAGCAATACCAAGGGTTGAACATCTGTTAGAGGAGTTCGGGTCTCTATCGGGATATTTAGTCAATCCATCAAAAACCGAGGTGATGTGCTGGAACATACAAGATTGGAGGGGAAAGTTAGCCAAGATTTAAGTATTTGGGTATAATAATTATCAAGGAAATAGATAAGATCCCACAGATCAATCTAAATAGGGTTGCAAGAGAAATAGACCGATTGTTAGCAAGGTGGAAAAATCTCCCTCTAACCATCTATGGAAGGGTCAATCTAATTAAAATGGTCATACTCCCCAAATTAACCTATTTGTTTAACGCCATCCCCCTCGTTTTTCCCAAGTTAGGCATCAATAAAATCCAGTGGAAGATCGTAAGCTTCATATGGGACTATAAGGGCGCAAGGCTGGCATGGAAGAAACTCAGGCGTAGGCTCATTAAAGGAGGTTTGGCTCTCCCAGATATTAAATGGTATTGCGCAGCCTTCCAATTTAAAAACATCCAGATGCTGCTTGGGAAGGCTGACGATTCAACCTGGGGAGGCTTTTGGGTGAAATGGTGAGGAAGGAAGGTGGAGATGGTTTTTTGTACAAATTTGGTGCCCCCAGGTAGTTCAAAAAACTACGTTTAAAAATATTGAAGTCTGCCCTCTACTTATGGTGGGGTCTAGGCTACTATTCAGACTTTGCCCCAATCTGGGAATCTCCAGGGACTCCGTTATGTTTGAAAGACAACTTGAGCACACCAATCAGAAGGGCAGGCATAACAAAATGGTCAGACCTGATATCATCGGGGGGCGTCCACCCTTGGGAGGCTCTGAGAGCAAAGATTGGGAACGACTTTTCCAGGTTTAAGTATATTCAATTATCCTCATGGTTTACGTCCGAAAAGAAAGAAGCCCGCAGTGATTGGGAGTTGGAGCTATTTCTCCAAGACATTAATCTTAAGAACAAGGAAGTCTCTAAGTGGTATGAGAAACTCTTGGAGGCGGATGAGAAGGAGTGATTGCCGCAGTATCTAGTTTGGAATGGGGCTTCCCTTGGGTGTGATATAGAGGCAGTTTGGGAACATTCCCTGAGGCTCCTATACAAATTTGTAAAACCAGCTAATCTGAAAAAGAATCATTTTTTCACCATAAATCGTCTATATTGGACACCGGCCAAGATAGCAAAGTTTGCCCCTACTCCTCCCCCCAAGTGTCCAAGATGTGACTGTATAAGAGCTAACGATTTGCATATCTTTTTTGAATGTCCGAAGTTGAGAGATTATTGGGGCGGAATTGAGAACGCTTTTAGGGGAATCTTTGGCAGAGAGATTGCCCTGAACATGGCTCTTGTTCTATTTGGAGAAGATGGTACAACCAGTAAGAGGCTGAAGAACTCACATAGAGGGTTGTTGCTCTACCTGATCCTGACAGCCCGCAGGGAAATCTGTATAAAATGGAGGGATCCCCTGCCCCCAAAGGTGGAAGATTGGGTTAAGGCAGCCATTAAAATTGCCCGTTTAGATCAAGTAGTGGTGAAGGAGAACAACCTCAATATCTGGCTTGACTTTCTGACTTGGAGTAGAGCCTTGGGTTTCGAACATCTTCCCTTGGTCCAATGATTACACCACGACACCAACAAAGGTGTGGGTATGGTAAGGTTTGCAGACCGAAGCGAATGCAGAGGCCGCAGGGCGCACAGTTCAGAAGGGCGGCTATATAATTGCAGATGCTTTTTGGTGATATGAGGATTAAAAAAAAAAAAATAGCACACAAAAACAAATTTCCCGAGAACAGCTGCTCACCTTCTGGTTGTTATTTGTGTTGTTTCTGCGCCATGACCGGTGGCATAATTACGTGACATGGTGTATTTTTGTGAATTTCACATTACAAGCATAGTTTGCGAATTTCTCAAATGCCACATAATTTGTATTTTGTTTGAGCCTAAACTAAAGTCAGTCCTATCTAACTTTGCCTCGCTTTCACTGCCATCTCAAGACATCCAAATATAGCTTTGACAATGTAAAGGACCATGGGCCCAGATGTACGACCCAAAAATGTTGAGAGTCGCAATTTGCGCAAAATTGCGACTTGCAAATAGCGAGTCACAAAATACAATGTACCTACACCTCATCCACATAAATAGCAACTCACAACGCAAAATTGCGAGTCTCAAATTGCGATACGCTAAACTCTTGCAAATAGCGTACGCGATTGAAAGCATGCATTTTGCATGCGCAAATAGCGTACCCGATTGATAGCATGCATTTTGCATGCGCAAATAGCGAGTTTCAATAAAAATTGAAAAAAAATACTTCCTGGTTGATCTGAAGGACCCCAAACCAGGAAGTGGTGTCTATGGAGATTCCTGATCATAACTACAAGCACATGGCAAGGTGCAGCAGCTCAATTGAACACTGCTACACAGAGAGAACAGCACAGCAAGATGGCCAGCCAGACTACTGATAAAGAAGGGAAGAAGAGGCTGCGTAAACTGAAATTTTCAGATAAAGAAGCTGACATCATTATCAATGAGTGCTGCAACAACCACGAGCAGCTGTTCGGTCGCACTTCACATACTGTGCCAGAGTCGGACAAGCACAAAATATGGCGTGACATGCAGCAGTGTGTGAATGCCCTCGGTGTTGCAGCCAGGTCAATAGATGACATCAAAAGGTGGTATGACCTCAGGCCCAGGGCAAAGGAGAGGGTGGCTGAACGTCTTGCGGCTGTGCAAGAAACAGGAGGTGGCCCGTCAAGCCTCCTGGAAGCCTCCACAGCAGAGGCAATGTTGGAAGCCACCACAGAGCCAGAGTCTGCCATGGGAATTGGAAGTCTGGACACATCCCAACCTCCACCACCCACAGGTAAGTGAGAATTGAAAAACAATGTATGTCACACTCAAGCCAGCACCCCACATGCATGCACCACACACAGGCAAAACTGCATGTACATGCACCGTCTGCATGATGAAAAACTCACAGTTAGTGCATCATGGGAAATGTATGTGACACAAACATTGCTGTCAGGGACTAAGATGAGTTGTGAACATAGTACAACCACAGAGATAGTGACTCAAAACATTTCCTTTATTTCTTCTTTTTCAACATAGATACATCTTTGGGATTAGAACAAATTGAGGAAGATACTGACTCTGAGCAGGAGCATGGGCAAACGGACCAAGGGCTGTATGATCCCAGTACTTCGTTTACCTTGGGTAGTGCACAAGGGCTTGATACAACAGCCCCACAGCAGCAGACAACCAGACGTCGCACTCTGGGCACAAGGGGAAGTGTCCCACGTTTGAGCCAGCGATCCCGAAGACTGCTCCGAAGTCGTAGGCACGCTCCTGCCAACACCATGGCAGTTACTCCATCTCCTTCTGCGGGCCTTGAGGAATCCATGCTCAAAATTCATCAGCTGCAACACAAGCAAATGAGAATGATGAACATTAAGTTGAGCAGGGGGTTTGACAGGATCACAAATCAGATGTCAGAGAATCAGGCACGTATGGAGCGCAAAATGGATGCAATGACTGATGCTATTGTGTAGCTGTGCACAGAGCTCAAGGAGGACAGGGCACATAACTGTAGGATGGAGCGCAGCAGATCACATGACATGCACTCCATGACGAGGGCAATCGGACGTCTGGCGAATTCTACAAGCCTGCACAGCAAAAGCACCCTAGCACTCCAGGTAGAAATGGGCCACTACAGTGGCGATGTAGTGAGGGGACTACACAAAATCACAGCTGCTGTAGAAGCATTGCAAACTAGCCTGGTAGCTACAGGAGGAGGCGCAGACACTGCTGAAAGTGAAGTGTCCAGCCACAGCAGTGGTTCCACTGCTAATACCCCAACCCAGCGGAGAAGCAGCAGTCGGCACTTTATGCACCAAAGTGCAAGATCAACATATGCAGGACAGAGGAGCAAAAAATAATTTCATTGTTATTTTGTTTGCTTTACACTTTTATTTGTGGTGAAGTAACCACTTAGCATTTATAATTTGGGTAGTGTCAGTTATATGAGAAGGACAGGTTGTCCCATATACACAGTCAATTTGACCTTAAATTAAAGGCATATTTAAAAACACAGTTTGACTCTCTCTTGTGTAATTTCTGTGGCATATTTGTGAATGATAATGACTTACCTTTAAAAGTAATTTCTGGCTATGTAGTCCTGGCGCTTTCTCCCCTCTGCTGCTGTGCTTCCCTCATTTGGTTGTTGTGCTGGGGGTCCAGGCTCTTCATCCCCCGAGTCTGCATCTGACAACTCCATGGGCAGCCCCCGCCTGCATGCAATGTTGTGGAGTATTGCGCAGCTTGCGATAATTTTGCAGGCTGTCTCAGGGATGTACTCCAATGCGCCGCCACTCTTGTGTAGACACCTGAATCTTGATTTTAGTATGCCAAACGTGCGCTCGATGACTGACCTCGTGCGTCTGTGTGCCCTGTTGTATCGCCTTTCATGTGCGTTGGAGGGAGACAGGAACGGTGTGAGGATCCATATACGCAGGGCATACGCACTGTCACCTGCAAAGAAAAGTTAGATTTTGAGACAACATGCAGACAGACATTTACGTGCAAAAACATCTCACTGTGGGTGTGGGGGTTCATTACCTAGTAGGTATCCTTCATCAAAATCACCTCTTTCTAATTTCTGGTATATGCCACTGTGCTTGAAGATATAAGAGTTGTGTGTGCTACCTGGAAATTTGGCTACAATGTCTGTGATTATGCTTTTAGCGTCACAGACAACTTGTATGTTGAGTGAATGTGTGCTTTTCCTATTACGGAATATGTATTCTTTGCGTGATGGTGGACATATGGGCACATGGGTCCCATCTATGCACCCTATGACCTGTGGGAAACTTGAAATTCTATAGAATTGCAATTTGGTATTTTCAAGTTCCTGAGCATTCCTTGGCATATAGATATTTTCATGTATGTGGTGTAGCAGGGCATCTAGGAATTTGCGAAAGAAACACGAAAGCGCACTCTGTGAAACACCTCCAGCCACTGCAAGTACGTCTTGATAGCTACCAGTGGCCTATAGGTGGAGGGAGCACAACACCTGCACATGTGTTGGGATTGCATTGCTGCGCTGAGTTCTGCTGTCCAAATGTGGCTTCAGTGTGTCAATGAGGTCTAGGATGACTGTGCTACTCAGCCTGTACTGTTCATAGATCTCTTCCTCAGTCTTCTCAAACAATGTCCGCCTCACTCTAAAGATCCTCTCCTGTCTCCGCCTCCTCCGTAGAGCTGCACGTATACGCATCCTCTTCACTATCATATACAGGCCCGCCATTTTGGAAAGGTTTTGGTGCATTCTGGGCCTGTTTTTATAGTTTGTGGCTGGTTACCACCTGCTTCAGGTTAGTGGTAAATTGCATGCGCAAATGGTCCATTTTGCGCATAGTCGCAATTTGCGAGTACTCCGTACATTTGATTTTGCGAGTCGGTATTTGCGACTCGCAAATTGGAACATGCTAATAGCGTACGCTTTCTCTGCGAATCGCTATTCACTCGCAACGCTATTTTTAAAATTGAGAGTGCATATCGTACATAGCGTACGGCCATTTTTGCATGCGCAAATCAATTTGCGACCGATTGTGCACATGCAAAATGGTCGTACATCTGGCCCCATGTGAGAAGTTCATGTGACTGAACAGTTTATCCAATTCTACAAACATGGATTCGTCATCAGGCCTGCAAAGGCGTTACTTTTGATCTACTTATGCTGACATATGAGACGTCCATGTCTGCTCACCAGACGCCAGAGATCTGCACCTCTGATCAGACAGAGAAAGTCTCAAATGGTGGAAGCGCTTGCTAAAGACCATGATAAAGCCAATTCCCTACTAAAATGGACCAGTAACTCCTCCAAAGCATGGTCAGGGCCTGAAAAAGTTTGCCCAGTAAGTAATTCAGTCCATTATTCTGTGACTACTTACTGGACCTTCTCTGTGGTAAACACGCCTAAACCATTTTAAACGCGGCCACGTGGCCCAGACCTGTGGACTGAAAGGATGTTATTCACTTATTTCATGATCCTCTTTCAATATCTCAGTATTTAGACCGCAACCACTACCACAACATGCTTTCTCTCGTCTTCTTACTGTAAGTACCTGTGTTATAAGACTCCTCATAACAGCTGAATAGATTCATGTGGCAAAGTGCATAGGCTCTCAGCCTTCCTTTTCTTTACCTAAAATACCCACTCCCTTCATTTTTTTTGGAAACTCTTTTTATTGAAGTTTTCGTTACAACTGAGTAATAATCACAGGCATAGCTTGAGAACAGTTAACATGTGGTGGGGGTTATTCGTTGGGACTGCAGTCCCCTGATACTCACTGTAACTGGATTAACCTTCGAGGAGACATGTCGAGACCATTAGGCAATTCCTACATTGAGACACAGCGTGTGGTAGTACTGTTTGTAAGTAAGAAGTTTGTGGCCTGTGTGTCTCGGGGCCACCTTGCTGAGCAATGAGGCGTGATAGAGCGCTGATAGCACTCTATTTTGTATGAGTGCACTATACTCATGGTTTAAACGCACTCTCATGTATTCGTATTGTTTGCAGTGTTTTACGACTATTAAGAAACATTTATTTGAATCATTTGATGTTGAAACTAGTGAACGCAATTAAGTAGAACTTTGTATGTATTATGATTCCTTCATGCATAATGTGCAGGACGATATTATCCCTATATATCGTAATTGTGATTAGTTTAAGTTGCCTGAAATATAGGCCCAAAGCTAATGTTTCAGTTCTCCTTGCTCTCGAGAAATAAATAATTATATGATTGTTGTGTTCGAAGTTAGAATGTTCTCATCCTGCTGCAGGTGCAAGAATACACATCGTTATTTCCAGAGTTAAGGAGAAACCCGGAATGTCTTTGAAGATAGCTGGGATGCGAGAAGGGAGGATGCCTTGCGTATCTGGTCTGTCTGGAAGCCAAGGCCACTGGAAGAAGATATCATTAATTAAATTTGTTTCATGAAAGAAAAAGCTACTGCCTAGAGGTGCGATGGAAGATTTTAAGACGAATGACGTGTTGTGGGTTGAATCCCATCTTTTTGTATGATGCGCAGGGACAGAGAGTCCAGACTTCTGCTAGCTTTCGGAGAAGAAGGAGCATCTTAGAGCAAGCTCCATAGCCATAAGCTAGCACGACCCATTTGACGGGAGTACTTCTTAGGAAGTCGACACGTGCTGACACCGTTGGGGAATGATAGAAGAGAGACAGGAAGGGCCCTCATCTAGAGCAGTGTAGGGAAAGATTTTGACTTCTTTCAATGAGTCGAGAACTGAATATCGCATCTATTCTGTGTTGCGTTGTGATTTTGGAATTTATAATCATTTGTCTTTTGGGCCGAATTACTTATATTCGTAAACTTGGCTCTATTGATTTTTCTGTACCTTTATTCTTTGCTATTGAGATGTATTTACATCCAATTGTTTTTGGCCTTATAATAAATATTCAAACTGCACTTTGGAGTTGGTGGTCTTTCCAGGCATGACAACTTTTCTGCTATTAATCTGAGTTGTTTCCTCCCCTCAACCACTTTAGGTAAATAAAAGATCGATCGCTTACACTATATTTAGTAGGGAACATCAGGTGTGCAATTTAGCGTAATCAAATGGTAGCAGAGGATGGCTTACCTTTAAAGTGGTTTACCTCTAAGGTGAGGGGAGTAATCAGGAGTAGGGTTGAAGGTTGAAGAGCCCTGAAGTGGAGTGGAAGACGGCGGAGAACGGAGACTGGCGGACGTTGATGGTGCGGCGGAAACAGTGGTGGCGTGAGTATGAAAGGAATTGTGGTGTTAGATTGCGGTGATGAGTAAGTGGGTGATGTCTTGCGGAGTTGGGATGTATGTTGAGTGAATGTGGTTTTTGGTTTACTGGTCCGGACACGTGCGGAGCAGGAAGTTTTGGTGAGCGGACTCAAAAGAAGTCCAAGATCCCGGGATAGTTTTGTATTTTAATTGTCTGATTAAATGTGGGTGTTGTGAAGCGCTATCAACGATCCACTTGTGTTAGGGACCTTTGTGTGAATGAGGAAGAGGTCGCGGTAGAAAGCCTCAGGTACCGGGGTGGACTATGGCGATTGAGTGACCAACGCAGGTCGGGGGTCACAACTGCTGAATGTTCTTGTGAGAGTGTTCTATCGATCTTTAGTGGCAGACAATTACTTGTTTTATGTGACTGTAAGTTATTGTGATTGTGTAGGAACAGTTACTTGGTTTAATAAGTTTTGGTTATACAGTTACTTGTGGTACGAATGTGTGTATGAGAGTTTGCGGTGAAATTGTAAAGGCGGGGGAGCCGCTGCAAGGAGTGAGAAGTGACGTCCGGGTGCGCCGCGCTGTGATAGGTTGGTTGGTGTAACGCCGTGCTGGGATTGGTGGAAGTTCGGTTGCAGGGGAACATCGTAATTTGGGCTTGCAATTGATCGATTTTACAATGAGATGCTTTAGGGTGTTGCGAGATTTGTTTAGAGGCGACACAGGGGTAGTGACTCGGGTAGGAGAAGAAGCTCCGCCGGAAGGCACACCGGCACATTACATGGCAACGAATGTAGGACTTCATACGATAGTGTGGCTTCAGAATTGGCATAAACTTACAGAGAAAGAAGGTGAATTGGCTTTCCCTCGTTATGGGTCTTTTCGTATGGAAGTACTGACCCAGTTGAGGGGGGTGATGAATGCACTGAAACCTCCCCCTAGACCCACACAATTTGAGGCATTAGATGCATGGATGAGAGCTGCCCTAGTAAAAAGGAGAGAGGCTTCACAAGGAAGAATGAGGAAAGCAATGAAGGCATATCATGATGCTAGATGGGATGCCCAGTTGAAAAGATGGAGAGTAGACACCTGTTGGAAATGGGGGTCTCTAGTTGGCAATGGCTGGCGCCACTGTCCAAATTCTCCCCAAGTCAGGGCAAGTGGGCTCTCTCCTTTGATAACCCTTGCTCAACCCTGTGGTAACGTAGCACGAGCAGCTAGGCCTATCTCAGAGGCAGTGTGTGAAGCATTTATGACCATGCACAATAAGGCAGTAACGACACCACAAAAAGACACAACTCAAGTAGGTATAACAAAAAATAGTATCTTTATCTAAGGTTTGGTACGAGACTCTCAAAAGCGTTTTAACCAGTAATCAGGCAGGTAAATCATTAGGGACTTAAAAAGGCAATACGTGTTCACCAGAACGTGGCGCTGACTGAGTTCAAGGCCTGGATCTACGCGACCCGTTGCGCACCAGATACCTGCCGTTGGACGTGGACCCAGCACGTAGCTTCTCGAAGAAGCGGAGACAGTGACAGGTGGACTCCCAGCGACCACAGTTCTCGATGGCAGTGGTCCGCAAAGTGCACTCGCAACGATTTGGGCACTCTGGGACAGGCGGGCCCTCAGCGGCAGCAGCACGCGGCTGCGGCGGTCCGGGCTGGTGGTGGCGATGACTCTCGTTGTGCAGCTCCGCGGTGGGCTCGCGGCGGCAGCAGCGCTCTCCTAGCTGTGGCGGCCCACAAGACGATTCACGATGGTGCAAGGTTGACAAAGACGTGGGCACTCAGCGGCGGCAGCTCTCTCTTAGCTGCGGCGGCCCACAGGACAAATCCCAATGATGCAAAATTAGCAAGGGTGCGAGCACTCAGCGGCGGCAGCTCTCTCTTAGCTGCGGTGGCCCACAGGCCAAATCACGATGATGCACAGTTAGCAAGGGTGCGAGCACTCTGCGGCAGCAACTCTCTCTTAGCTGCGGCGGCTCACAGGACAAATCACAAGGATGCAAAGTTGGCAAGGGTGCGAGCACTCAGCGGCGGCAGCTCTCTCTTAGCTGCGGCGGCTCACAGGTCAAATCACGATGATGCACAGTTAGCAAGGGTGCGAGCACTCCGCGGCAGCAACTCTCTCTTAGCTGCGGCGGCTCACAGGACAAATCACGGTGATGCCAAGTTAGCAACGGTGCGAGCACTCAGCGGTGGCAGCCCTCTCTTGGCTGCGGCGGCCCACAGGACAATTCTCGGTGATGCAACGTTAGCAACGGTGCGAGCACTCAGCGGTGGCAGCTCCCTCTTATCTGTGGCGGCTCAAAGGACAATCCACGATGTTGCACAATTAACACGAGTGCGGGCATCCAGCGGCGGCAGCTCTCTTAGCTGCGGCGGCCCGCAAGGTTGCAGCGAAGGGTCTGAGGATTCAAAATCAGGCGGGCACTCATCGGCGGCAGCTCTCTTTTAGCTGCGGCGGCCCACACAGTTTCAGCGCAGGTTCTGCAGGTTCAAATTTAAGGTGGGCACTCAGCGGTGGCAGCTCTCTCTTAGCTGCGGCAGCCCACACAGTTTCAGCGAAGGTTCTAAAGATTCAAATTAAGGCGGGCACTCAGCGGCGGCAGCTCTCTCTTAGCTGCGGCGGCCCACACAGTTTCAGCGAAGGTTCTAAAGATTCAAATTAAGGCGGGCACTCAGCGGCGGCAGCTCTCTCTTAGCTGCGGCGGCCCACACACAGAGTTCACAAAGGTTACCAGTCCGCGTTCCTCACAGTAGAACTAGAGGTTCCGGATTACTCGACGGAGGCCTCACCTGCAAGTAGAATTCCTAGCGAAGGAATTCGGGCAGCTGATGGGGTGAAGTCTAATGTCCCTGAGACTTCAGCAGGAGGCGCTCTCAATTCAGGCCCTTGGGTAGTTTCTTCCGCAAGCTTGGTGAAAGTTTCAAAGTCCTTTCCTCTGTCCGCTCGGACAGAGTTTTTGTCTTGACATCCAGAAGGAACACACTTGAAACAGGATTCAGCGCAGCGCTTTATACCTCAAAAGTCTTTGTTCTCTGCAGTCACAAATCACTGCATCCAGTCAGAACCAGTTTGGTGGGGTCGGGGAGCACTTGGTTTACGAGGCGACATCCTGCCCTTTGGGAATCTGGGGGTCTGCTATCAGACGCCCAGTGGGAGATGGAGCCATCATTCACCTTGCCAGGCACGGCCCTGCTCGGATCAAAGAGTCACCCCTCCCCATACTTTAAATGCCGATCTCTCTCTCCAGCCAGGTCTGACCCAGCTGGCCCTGCTAATTCAAAACCAGACGGCCAATACACACGCTAGCAAAAGCCTACAGGAAAGCTTCAGACCAGAAAATACCTCGTTTCTAGAAGAGGCATTTTAGAACACGGGCTACGCTAATAATCCTTACTAGAAGATGCATCTCCATGTTCTGAGTTTAAACATATCGAATTCGACGTTCCGATCAGGTTCCATGGGGCAGGGAGGATTAAGGCATGCAATACTCAGCTTGCACATTCTGGCCTATGAGAACGGGTGGCCTCGCAATAGTAAACAGTGAAATGGAGGGTAACTCGCTATTAGAACAGGCTACACAGACATACTTTCAAAGCTGCTTCGGTGGGTAGCGCAAATCAGCGCTGCCGGCCCACCAGCAGTATTTGGTCTACCAGCCCTGGGCACACGCAGTGCACTGATACTAGGGACTGACAGGTAAACCAAACGAGTCCATTATGATTATTCCAATTCATACAGTTATCTTTACACAGGGAGCATTCGGGCTGTGTCACTGATTGGCAGTGGCACAGCGCCCAGAGCATCTAAATCCAGGCAACATAAAAGGTCAGAAGAGAAAAGAGGAAGGGAGACCCGCGCCAATGATGCCAGGTCTAACAACACCATAGAGGGAGAACGCTTGTACCCATTCCGTACATTAAGAGAGGGGGCTGAAGGGAAAAAGACGACAGAGGAGGACAGTGATACAGATGACAGCTTCCTCGATAGATTGCTATCGGACCATCCCCAACCGTGCGATTCTAGATCAGAGATAGAGAGGTTGCGCCCATCAGAAGAGCTTGTAGGTGTGGGACAACCGGGTTCAGAGGAACAATCAGCAGGAGTAAGAGGCAAAATTACAATGGTACGCATTCCGGGAGGGTCTGGAGGAAGGAGGTATTCCAACTCTGAGCCAGTACAACTTGCAGGAGACATGCAGTTACCAGATGCTTTGTCAGTACCAGTCACAATAGGGCCGGTGGTTCCGATATATACTCCTAGAGAAAGAACCGATGACGGTCAACAGCAAAGGAGTGAAGGGGAAGAGACCATGTCTGGAGGGAGTCTTGCAATGAGTGGGACAGGTTTCAGTCGGATACCAGTGGAATCTAGTACTCCACTGCCAGCTACAGCTGATCCATCAAGAATGGATAGTGGGGCGGAACGAGTACGGACAGAAGCTCTAGCGAATTCTAGGTCTGACCTTCAAATGTGGGTTCAACCAGTGAGAGAGTCAATGATGCCGAGGGAAGAGACCGACAAGAGACAAGAAGCGCCTAGAGTACTGTTTGGGCCACAGGTTATTTGTGCAGGTGACCATTGGAGAAGTCGAAGCTGGGAAAGAGATAGACGCTCAGCGTCGGAGAGAGAAGAGGGTACAGTTCCTAGGAGAACTCAAAGCTGTGACAGGGAAGATACAAAGAAAGAGGAAATTCAGAAAGTGTTAAAAAGCGCCATAAAAGCGCCAATGCTGGATGTGGTACGTTTAAAGGCAGAACTAGACGAGGTGATTGAAGGTAATCTGCCCCTGATCAGAATTGATACATATGACTTGAGCAAACTATTGTTCGTAGCAAAGGACATGACAAGAAAGGCCAAACGAGCTTATGATGCATTGTTGCTTTTGGCCCAAAGGTATGAGGTTGATTTGTCAAAGACCAAGCTGACACAGGGTTCTTGCAGATTAAATTACACAGATAAGGATTTGGAAGAGAAGCGAACGATTGGATTGAAAGCACAAATTAGAGAACTAGTGATAGGGATACGGATATGGAAAGAACTAGACAAATGGAAAGAAAGATGGGCCAAAAAGAAAAGCTTCCAGACTGGAATAGGAAATGCTCCGCCTCCGGGTGGAGGGATGGGAGCCGCAGGCAATTTCCCCCTCAGGGAGGTACAGAATGGAGGGTATGTACATGTGCCATGGAGCAGGGCTGATGTAGCAGCATTTACGAATGATTTTCCTCGGCTGAGGGAAAAACCAGCTGAGTGGTACAAGCAAATAGATCGGTTTGTAAAAATTTCGAAACTATTGTGGATTGATTTGAACACCTTGTTTGATATAGTAGTACGTGCGGATTTGTGGGCGGCATGTAAGATTGCCATTGAGTGGCCTACTGCAGAGCCGCCTAGGGATTCAATGACTCATGGTCCTTCACCTGATGTAATGAGAAAATACGAGCAAGTGATTACGTGGTTGCAGTCGAAGGTAGCTCCTCAAACTGTTGATTGGTTGAAGATTGATCGCACCACTCAAGACTCTAAGGAATCAGTACATGATTATTACGAAAGATTGTTGTTGGCTTTTAAGCAGCATAGTGGATTGGATACAATTGAACAGAAAGATATGGGACAGTTTGTCTCGAAGTTTGTGTTGGGACTGAAATCTGATATTAGTTTGATGATACAGCAACACTTGATATGTTGGCAGAATAAGTCGGTGGACGAGATTCTGCGTTATGCTAAATATTTCAGTGATCAAGTGGAGTCGACACAGAAGAAATTAAAGGACAAGTTGATGTTGGTGCAGTTGAGAAACGCTGATACGACGCAAGGGTTTGGAGGAGGTCAATGTAGAGGCAGAGGAGGTGGAAGAGTAATGGGACAACAGATGGTGACCCAACCTGGTCAGGGTAGAGGAAGAGGATTGGATCCAGGTGCAAGTGACTGGGTGGCCCAACAGAAAAGGGTCACTGCCTGCCATTATTGTCACAAAATCGGGCATTGAAAGCGGGAGTGTAGATCGAATCCAGCAAATCAGATACAGATGGAAGGTGAGGGACAGCTGTCCGAGACTGTAAATACTGTGACAAGACCTAGATCAATGTATGGAGGAGGATATGAGCCGCAAGTGCAAGTACCTCAACCTCCTAGGATACCCATGCAAAATCAGTTATACCATCAGATGCCTTATTTTGAGATACAAGATAGATTTGATCAAAATCAAGATTTACGAGAGTGCCAGAGGGGGGTGCACGAAGAATGCACCTTAGATGCGATCCTAGAAGTAGATCAGAGTGGGCCGTTTGTAGATGCAGATGTGAATGGATATCCTGTTACCTTCTTCTTAGATATTGGAGCTGCTCGCTCCACGGTGAGAACTGAAGTAGTCCCAAATGTAACTCTTTCGGGACGATCGATTCAAGTAGTGGGGATTAGCAATCAGAAAATGACCAATCCATTGACAAACGAATTACCCATGAGAATAGGACCATTTCAGGATAAACACCAATTTGTAGTGTGTAATTCAAGTCCGGTCTGTCTTTTGGGACGAGACCTTCTGTGCAAGCTCAATTGTACTATATCGTGCACTCCTAGAGGAGTGGAACTGCAAACGCATGATGACGATGCTGATTTTAAGATGGCTAACATGAGTCTGTGTGCAGAAATGTTTGTGGTGCTCACAATAGCAGAATTGCCACATGACTTGAGAGACTCAGTTGATCCGAAAGTGTGGGATTTTACAGGCGAGGATGTAGGTCTGATGAGAGGGGTTGAGCCAGTTAAGATACAGGTCAAACCCAATATTGAATTTCCACGAACGCCCCAATATAAATTGACTCCAGAAACCGTGGCTGGAATAAGACCTGTGATTGAGACTATGATTGCCCAAGGTATTCTTAAGGAGATAAGAGGAAGTACCTGCAACTCACCTATCATGGGACTGCAGAAGCCAAGTGGCAAGTACAGAATAGTGCAGGATCTGCGTCGAGTTAATGAAATTGTGATCCCATGTTGTCCTGTGGTACCGAATCCAGCTGTTATTCTATTCCAGATACCATGCAAGGCAGAATGGTTTACAGTGATAGATTTGTGTCATGCATTTTTCTCCATACCATTGCATGAAGAAAGTCAGTTTTTATTTGCGTTTAGGATGGACGATCGTGTATTAACATGGGAAAGAATTCCTCAGGGGTATACAGAAAGCCCCTCCATTTTTAGTCAATGTCTGAAAAAGAACCTTGAAGGACTGGTGATGGCCCACAACTCAGTCTTAGTGCAATATATAGACGACCTTTTGGTCGCTTCAGAGACTGAGGATGCTTGCAGGATTGACACTGTGGCGCTGCTGAATCATTTAGCAGAGAATGGACACAAAATGTCTCCAAAACAAATTGCAGTATTGTTTGTCTGAAGTTCAGTACCTAGGTCACCGAATTGAGAAAGGAAAACGCAGGGTGTCACCAGATCGCATAGAGACGATTCTGCAAATGGGAACTCCGAAAACACAAAAAGAAGTCCGCATGTTTTTGGGAATGGTCGGCTATTGTCGACAGTGGATCCCAAATTTTTCCTTGCAAGCAAAGCCTCTGTTGAAACTGACTCGAAAGGATGTTAGTGATCCGGTACCATGGGATGACGAGTGCTTGAAAGCCTTCCGTGAGCTGAAGGAAAGTATCTGTCGTGCTCCAGCTCTCGGAATGCCGGATTATAACAAAGCGTTTTCGCTCTTTTGCTGTGAAAAGGAGGGATGTGCGTTAGCAGTCCTAGTGCAGACACATAGGGGTGCCCGTAGACCAGTAGCTTACTTCTCAGCTACATTAGATCCTGTAGCTTCTGCGTTGCCCGGATGTCTGAAATCCATTGCTGCAACCGGTGTCCGCATTGAAAGATGTGAAAGCATAGTGATGGGTTATCCGCTCATTGTTTATGTGCCCCATTCAGTAGAATTATTGATGACCCGAACAAAGACACAGTATCTGACCAACAACAGACTTACCAAGTATGAGCAGGTTATCTTGGCTGCTGACAATGTTACCCTGAGACGTTGTACCACC
Source organism: Calotriton arnoldi (assembly GCA_963921515.1). Taxonomy (NCBI): domain Eukaryota; kingdom Metazoa; phylum Chordata; class Amphibia; order Caudata; family Salamandridae; genus Calotriton; species Calotriton arnoldi. The sequence goes on along the minus strand of CAWUFW010003468.1, from coordinate 145,325 downwards.
CTGAACCCTGCTACATTGTTACCTGTTCCGGCAGAGGAAGGAGATGAGGATTGTGAAGAGCATGACTGCCTAGATGTTACTGACCTATCTACCAAACCCAGACCTGACATTGTCGATGAACCTTTGCGCCAATCTGATTTGATCCTTTTTGTTGATGGTTCATGCTTAAGAGACAATGAAGGGTATTTTAGAGCAGCGTTTGCTGTGTGCACCATCATGGGAGTAGTGGAAGCTGCCTGTTTAAATAGAGTATTCTCTGCTCAGGTGGCCGAAATTGTCGCTTTGACACGTGCCTGTATCATTGCAGCTGATATTCGAGTGACTGTGTATACTGACAGTCAATACGGATTTGGTGTAGTTCATGACTTTGGGCAGTTATGGTCACAGAGGGGGTTTCTAACGTCCTCAGGGTCACCTATACGTAATGGTGAGTATGTGCGCCAACTATTGGAAGCTTTACAGAAACCTAAAGAGATAGCAGTCGTTAAATGTGCAGCTCATGGAAAGGGAGAAGATTTTGTCACTAAGGGCAACAATTATGCAGATGAAGTAGCGCGATTTTGCGCTGAACATGCTTCTATTTTCAATGGAGAATATGTAGGCAAGAGCACAGAAGAGACTGAGCTCAGCATGATGTTAGCTATAGCCGATACTTGGGATGAGGTGAAGCGGTTGCAGGATGAAGTCCCAGAAGAGGAAGCTGCTTCATGGATCAGAGCAGGTTGCACAAAAAGAGACGATGGCATTTGGGTGTCCACGGATGAGAGAGCAGTATTACCCAATTGCCTACTGAGCCCAATGTCAAGGCAAATTCATGGAGCAGTTCATCTGGGAAGAGATGTTATGGTGTGAGTGTTTAGGCAGACGTGGTTTAATCCACGCTTTCGTGTGTGGGCTGAAATGGTATGTCACAGGTGTGTTACTTGTCAACAAATGAATGTTGGAAAGAGAACTGTGGTTGCATTGAGTCACATTGGCAGATCTGGAGGTCCCTTTAATAGGATACAATTAGGTTTCATTGAAATGCCAAGGTGCAATAGGTTGAGATATGTTTTGGTGGTGGTATGTATCTTTTCACGTTGGGTGGAAGCATATCCAACTAGACGATGTGACAGTCTCACAGTAGCCAAATTGTTGTTGAGAGAAGTGATCTTGAGATACGGATTTCCGACAGCAGTGGAGACAGATAGAGGAACTCATTTCCACAGTGAAATCATGAAATTGTTGTGCTCTGCTTAAAACATTGATCAGAGACTGCATTGTAGCTACAGGCCGGAGGCTTCAGGTCTTGTAGAGCAGGTCAATGGCACCATCAAGTCGAGAGTGGCAAAGGTGTGTTCGTCAACTTCATTGAAACGGCCAGATGTGTTGCCCCTGGTGCTTATGAGTCTGCGTAGCACCCCTGATAGGAGAACAGGGCTGTCTTCCCACAACCCAGGAGTGCCTTCTTACCTCCTGCCTGCCTCGGCACCATCCTCAAGGGAAGGACAATGCGGCCACCGGCACGTCGCCTGGGCCTTGGCAGCCAGCCAGCCAGCCAGCCATCGACGAGTGGCAGGTTAGAAATGGAACGGGTAAACTTTGGCATTTGGGAGTCGCGTTGCAGCCTCAAGCCCTGCTGAGTCAAGGTATTGGCTATTGTCGTCTTACAGGGATCGTTCCAAAGCAGCATCGTTCTAGCACTTAATACTTCGGTGCCAGCACCAACCTGCGTAGTATTTGGAAAAAGCCCCCATGCGTACACTCACTCCTTGTGAGGAGGAGCCTCGCCGTGCGAGTTAAAAATGAAATAATGCTGCGCTCTCTAAGCAGACGCCGAAAGCGCGAATGTTTTGTTTTTTAAAACTATGAGGACAAGTCGGCAGCCGCGTAGACTAGTAACTAAAACTCGTAGTCCCGTCGGCTCAAAATGGCGGATCCCGTGCTTTCTGCGCTCCGGGACTTTTACAAGAACAGCTGAGCATCAGATTCCATATCATGCAGCGGAGTTGAAGGACTGCGACCCGTGCACATCCTCGATGAGGTATTTTGCGAACTTTAGTCAAGTTTTCACGTTTCCCGACGACCGTTTCTTTGTTGCAGCCTGGCCTCAAGATGGCGGCCGTGATTGACTGTGTGCGGAGATTGCTATCTTAGCGTTACAAGGGATATATTATGCCGTCTCACCAAAAGAGGATCTGTCTTGGTTACTGTGAATGATGTGGTCAAATGTGGGAATCTCTTTTGAGAGCGTGACAAGCCCTGCCGCCCTCCAGCTGATCGGTGCCTGACCTTGGGATGGCTGCCTGGAGAAATCAAAGTACACGTTTGTTCATTGCGGTGCGATCGGGGAGGGCTCAGCGCTTGGACTCCCGGTTATTGTTTACAACCAGCGACTTCATAGCTTGTGGTCACAAACTGAAGTGCAGCGTTAACCAAAGCCTAGACCTGTGCAGATTATGCACCCTTGACTTTCGCTGCTTAGGCAGCGCGCCCGGACCTTCACAGCTATGCAGCACTTAGTGCCAGCTGCAACGTTTAGACCTGCGCAGATTGCTGTGGCTACGTGCTGTGGCTGTGTGCTGGGGCTGCAGAGGCTAGTGAGGCCCCAAAGGCACGGTGAGTGCCAGGCCTTATCACTTCACAGCTGCCCAGCAAGTAGTGGGAAGCTGCACCGTTTAGGCTAATGTTGAGTTGGGGGACATACCTGGGCAGTTAGGAGTGAGATGCCCTCCCTTAGCCCTGACCTTCACAGCTGCGCAGCACTTAGGGCCAGCTGCAACGTTTTGACCTGGGTTGGGGGTCATACCTTGGCTGTTAGAAGTGAGATGCCCTCCTTTAGCCCTGACCTTCACAGTTGCGCAGCACTCAGTGCCAGCTGCAACGGTTAGACCTGCGCTGATGATGCACCCTTGACCTTCGCTGCTTAGGCAGCGCGCCCGGAACTTCACAGCTGCGCAGCACTTAGTGCCAGCTGCAACGTTTAGACCTGCGCAGATTGCGCACCCTTGTCCTTTGCTGCCTAGGCAGCGCGCCCGGTCCTTCACAGCTGCGCAGCACATAGTGCCAGCTGCAACATTGACCTGTGCAGATTGAGTCCTTCGCTGCTTAGGCAGCGCGCCCGGAACTTTTGGGTTATAGGACATTAGAGCCCTTCTTGGAGATGGCCAGTTTCCTATTGGGCTGTCCTGGCTCGATCGGTGGCCCATGGGATGAGTAATGCACATAATTGGCGTCCACTTTGCTCTCCTCTAACTGTGCTCTTGGTTGAGGTTTGATGTCCATTTGGGCCTCCTCCCTGGGGAGCCAAAGAATGTACTTCCCCATCACTGCGATCCTATAGGCGACTCCCATTCCCATGCGGGTTTCCACATGGGGAGGTCCCAACCCCGGGTGGTAGGGTTTACCCCGGTATGATCCCACACCCTCTCCACTGCGGGAGACAAGCAAGCCAGCCTTCTACCCACCGTTACGATGTCTTATTAGGGAGTTAGACCAGAGACCCTGGCCCTGCATGGCTAGTAGCCTCCTGACCGCTATCTCATTGGATTATCCTCACTCGTCTTCCGGCTTAGGTGCCCTCCTCCTCATATTATTCTTTTCTGATCTACCGCTACCCTAGTGGCCCTCTTCTCCCTACCATGGCTTCCATTCGTATTAAGTCGGGAGTCAACTGCTTCAAAGTCATCTATCCCCCAATCTGTCCAAAGCAGCAGCAAAACGATTCAAGCACAACACTATTGAACACTTCCCTGATTCCCTCTTCGTTGATCAATTCCATAATGGGCACCTAGGGAAGCTAAAAAATGATTTAATTTTTTTCACCCATGACATCCCCTCCTGGTCCACCAGCTTCCTCAATTTCTTCAATGTCTCCTCCTCCTCACCCATCCCGCATGGACAGCGGCTAAAAATTTCCCCCTCCATGAGCTTTAAGGGCTCGCTCACCATAACACTCTACAACAATGGCACCGTCATGATTCAAGCGACAGACTTCTGTCTCTCCCTCTTCGACCATCTCTTCCACTCCCTTCGTCCAACCCGCACAACTATGATCTCCCCCAACTCTTCTTTGAACTCCTCTCCTTTCTCCCTTTCTCCCCCCAGACCCCCCGACACTCCAGCAGGCCGCTATCCAGAGAGGCTCAGGGCTACCCCTTGTTCCCCCAGCCACTACTCCCTCATCTCCCTCCCTTCCCCCTTACCAAAATGCCCCTCCCCCTATCTTATCTTTCCGGCCTCTGGCCTCCACCCCCCCTCCCCACCCTACACCTGCTCGATTCTCCAACATTGGCACCGCCCCCTATTCCCACTAAATCTGCCCTCCGCCCCCCTCTTAATTCACCTCTCTTACCACCTGGTCTTCCCATCAACTGTCCTTACCTTCCCCCTTACCTCTCCCTTTCGCCTCATCCCTTTCCGCTCTTCCCCGTCCCCCGTACCCTAAATTCTCCTCTTCCACCTCCTCTCTATCCTCAACCCCACCTTCCTCTTCCCTTGCCTCCCAACCTTGTCTCCCTCCCTGACAATTCCTTCCTCGTCTCTCCCTCTGACCTTGCAGTCCCTTGCTTCTCCCTCAATATCCCGCTAGTCAATTCCCCCCACTCCACCTGTTACCTGTCCCCCTACATTCGCCTTGCATAGCCTTCAGTACCTATCTTGCACCATCCTCTCCTTTCTCCCCATTCCTCTGGCCCTCCCCGGACCCCCTGCCCTCCCCCTCCTTTACAGCCCCCTTTTCTGTCGGATCCATGCACATTCGGACCCCATCTGTCCCCCCGCCCACCCCGCCCGGGTCAGTTTCGTCTCCCCTCTTCTTCCCTTACCTCCGGCCTTCTTCTATCCCCCCTCCTACTCCACAACTTCCTCCTCGGACGTATGCCCTCTTCTCTTCCCCTCTGTTCAACTCCAGTAAAAAAAATTCTCTTCCCACCACTGTTTCACCTTCCACTCCCTCTGTTCACCATCGCTCCTCACCCTCTTCCCTTGCTCCCCGACCCCCACCCATTCCCCAACCTCTCCCCTCCCTCCCTCACCCTCTGCACTCCCTCACTTATCCCATTCCACCACCCCGCCCCGTCCTCCCTCACCCTCTGCACTCCATTTCATATCCTGCTCCTCCAGCCCGCCCTGTCCTCCCTTACCTTCTGCTCCACCGCCCTCTACTCGTTCCCCCACCCCTCCCTGTCCTCCCTCACCCTCTGCACTCCCTTCTTTATCCATCGAGCCACCTAACACTCCATGCTCAGCTCTCCTCTCTCTGGAAAATAAACTGGACTCTCTCATCTATTCCATCTCCCAGCTGGTAACGTCCATCTCACGTTTAAGCGCCAAGTTATCCCCTGTCCCTTACACCCTCCCGAGGAGTCCCTTGCTCGCACGCCCCAATAAAACCAATCACAGTCTGCCCTCTGCAGACATCACCAACTTACGGGCCAGCCTCAAGACCACCAACGTCACTCCCTCTCCGCCCTCCTCTCCTAAGAATTTTACGCAGTTTCCTATTCAGGTCATCTCCTCTGTCAGACCTCACCAACCTCCCTCTTCCCAGGCTCCCTCATTCAAGAATCTTATCCCTATCTCCCTGAACAACCCTAACACCCCCTTCACCAAAACATCTGCGTCAGAGCTGCACTGTTTGCTCCACAACTGCAGATCTGCAGTCAAACACAAAGTAGAAATCTCTGATACTATCACTCACCAAAATCTTGACATGATCTTCCTCACTGAGACCTGGTTTAATGACTCCTCTCATACTTTGTTTGATCTGTTGGTACCCACTGACTATTCTATCCTCAGAAATGACAGAGCAGACAAAATTGGAGGAGGTGTCGCTATCATTTTCAGAAACTCCCTTCAAATTAAAGCGGTCCCAACCACCCTCTTCCGTACATTCGAATGCCTTTCCCTAGAACTTCAAATACATCACGGCTCACCCTTTAGACTCCATGCCATCTACCACCCGCCTGGTTACTGCTCTTCCTTTGTGGAGGAACTGTCTGACTTCATCAGTGACCAACTCTCTCAAAGTGACAGACAGATATTCCTGGGTGACTTTAATCTCCACTGGGGCTCCTTGGAAGACTCGGCTGCCAACAAGCTTGCCTCCTTTCTCTCAGCCAATGATCTCCTCCAACATTGCTCGGAAACCACACATTCTAAGGGCTCTATTCTGGACCTTGTCATATCCAAAGAAGACCTGCTGACCACTGCTCCCCCCATCCATGTAGACTGGTCTGACCACCTCCTCATTCCCTTCCGCTTTCACCTATCGCACATTATAACTCTCGGCCAACCTAAAAGAGCTACCACCTGGTTCCGTAACACTAAGAACATTGATCTTGACACTTTCAGTGATTCCGCTATGCGGGCACTTCCCAGACTAGACCCTAGCGTGGATGTCAACGTTCTCACTTCTCAGTGCCTCTCAGTACTAGCAGCTGAAATCGACATTGTTGCTCCTCTCCAAAGCAAAAGGAAAAGACCCACCCCCTCAGCACCTTGGTTCAATAAAGCGCTCTACGTTGAAAATAAAAACCTTAGATTCCTGGAGAAGCATTGGAGAAAATCTCCTTCCTCCTCCAATCTCTCTCTTCTACGCTCAATCCAAATATCACAATCACATCTTCCTTGAAAAAGCATCACATTTCAGATCCCTCCTTGACTCGGCTAAAAACAGACCCAAAAAACTTTTTGACCTCTTCAAAAACCCAAACTGTTCTCCTCCAACCATTAAGCCTGAGGATTCCTCGAAGAAAGCAGCAGATTTCGCTATATTCTTCGATGAAAAGGTCAAAACTCTGGTGGATCAGGTCGCCCAACCCCACCCCATGGAGGAGCGGAAATCCTTGGTCACCTGGCAGAACTTTGACGTCATCTCGGAAGATGACCTCCTCAAATGCATCCGCGAAACTAAACCCTCCAACCATTCCTCCGACCCCATCCCTAGCGACATCGCCATCGATTTCTATACCTATACTCTCTCTTACTGGACCAGGCTAGTCAATCTCTTCCTCAGTCAAGGCTCCCTCCCGGTTATCCTCAAATCAGGTCAGGTCACCCCTCTTCTAAAAAACCCTCCGCGGATGCGAACGACCTCAACAACTTCCGCCCTATCTCCAACCTCCCTTTTCTGTCGAAAATCACCGAAAAATGTGTCGCGAAACAACTTTCCTCACATATCTTGGAAAATAACCTCCTTGACGTCTTCCAGTCGGGCTTCATCCAAAATTGCAGCACTGAAACAGCCCTGCTGCATGTGATTGACGATGCGCTGCATATACTCGACGCCGGGGATTCATGTCTTCTGATTCTTCTAGACCTCTCTGCAGCCTTTGACACGGTTAATCATAGCACCCTCCTCAACACTCTTCAACAGAGAATGGGTCTGGACGGCACTGTGCTCAAATGGTTTGCCTCTTTCCTCTCGGACAGATCCCAAATGATCAAGATAGGGAACAGTCTCTCATCTCCCATGGCCGTAGGTCAGGGCGTCCCTCAAGGTTCTATCCTGGCTCCCACCTTGTTTAATCTCTACCTGGAACCTTTAGGGAACCTCCTAAGCAAATCTGGGATCCTTTACCATCTGTATGCGGACGACACGCAAATCTACCTTAAGGTGTCCTCTGCACACGATCTCTCCCTACTCAATTCTACCCTCAACTCTATTCACAACTGGATGTCAGCTCACCAACTCATTCTGAATCCCGCCAAAACTGAATTCCTCCTCCTCTCTACCTCTCTCTCACCTCCTCCTGTTCAATCTTGGATGGATCAGCTGAACCTTCTCAACAACAAACCCATCATTGTTGACAGCGCTAAATCCCTAGGTGTCATTCTCGACAAAAGACTCAACCTAATCGCCCACATCAACTCTATTGCCAAGAATGCACGGTACCAGCTGCGCCTTCTGTGGGGGATCCGTCGGTTCTTCCCGGAGAAAGACTTAAAAACCTTGGTACAATCTCTGGTTCTCTCAAGACTGGATTACTGCAATTCTCTTCTGACTGGCCTACCCAAATCCCACCTCTCCCCTCTCAAATCCATCCTCCATTCAGCAGCTCGCTTCATTTCAGGGTCTAAACGAAGCGACCACATCACTCCTATCCTGTCCTCTCTGCGATGGCTTCCGATCGAGGCAAGATCTATTTACAAAACTGCCTGCATCACACACAAAGCCTTACACACGTCCTCCCCTTGTTACCTGGCGAATAAATTGAAATTGTCCGGTGGCTCTCGCCCTTCTCGCAATGCGGAAAAGCTTCTGCTTGAGCCCCCGTCTTCAAAAGAGAAAGATCGATGGCTCAATCCTTCTCGGGCAATGCGGTAAGAATCTGGAACTCGCTTCCCCCACTGCTCCGTGCCACCTCCTCTACCCGGATCTTCAAAGCTGACCTCAAGTCTCTTCTATTCCAAAGACACTTCCAGAACTAATACGTTCGGTCTTAGGCCCCTCTAGGAAGTTCGCCCGTCAGTTTAAAGTTGTACTTTTGTCTGTTCATTCCTTACTTTGTGTGTTGTGTTGGTTTTTATGTGCGTGTTCCCCCCAGGTTAAGTCCCCTGTGAAGTCACGCCCTCTCTACTACCTCTAGGAAGCTCTTCCATGATAGGAATTATGTATTCCAAGCCTATAGAAGGGCCTTCTCAGTGTGCTTTGAGTTACTGCCACTTATTACAGTATTATGCCTTTAGTGGTATTTTGTACCCCATGTATCATATATTTTGTACCCCATGTACCCCCTGCTGAATTCACGCCCTCTCTACTACCTCAAGGAAGTTCTTCCACTATAGGAAATTCTGTACTCCAAGCCTATAGAAGTGCCTTCCCAGTGTGTCATGTGTGACTGCCACTTATTGCAGCATTATACCTCCATTTGTATTTGGTATCCCTTGTTTCATGCACATCTGTCACTTTTTCCTTTTGGAACTTATTCCTCTTTTTGTATTTGGTTTGTTTGTTTTTGCACAATTGTCACTTTTCTTCATGCAATGTAACGCTTGCCTTTGTATTATGCTCATTTGTATCCTCCTCCTTATGTAATGTTGCTAATCCTGTTGTGAAGCGCTCTGACACCCTCGGGTAAAGTCCGCGCTATATAAAAATGCATAAATAAATAAATAAATAAATAAATAAACATTTTGGCTGGAAGAGCTATGCGTTTGCCTATGGTGCCAGCTCCAGCATTGATAAATATCACTGATGATTTAGTGTTGGATTATTGTAAGGGACTGGCGATGTGGTTACTTCTGTATCCCACCAGGTCGAGGCTGCGACTGCATCCACCTCGAGAGACCTGCTGCATGATCTTAATCCAGGTGATTGGGTACTAGTTTGCAAGCACGTGAGGAAGAGTTGTCTTGATGCTCGCTGGCGAGGACCATATCAGGTGATATTGGTCACAAGTACCGCTGTGAAGTGTTGAGGATTGCCGAATTGGATCCACGCTTCCCACACTCGCCGAGTCCAAGCGCCTGCGGAGGAAGAGAGTCCCCTGGTTCCGAGAAGCGTGTGTGGACCTGACACAGACAACGACGAAGGCACAGACCCAGCTGTAAGAGTTTCGGATGAAACGGAACAGCCGAGTGAGAGATGAGAGTTGAGTGCTCCTGAACTGAGCCCAGATCCTGAAATAGATGATATTGCAGAAGTGAACTGTGCACCAGAACAAGGTGAGAGGTCTATTTCAGAAGGATCAGATCAAGAGGAAGAGAGGAGAGTAGATGCTAGAGCAGAAAAGTGGCCAGCAAGAAAAGAAAGGCTGAATATAAGACTCGCATCCGAGAAAGATATCGCTCCGATGCCTGAAACATCTGAATCAGATCAAAGTGACGCTGAAGAAAGACCGGATGGTCTGAGACGTTCCAGAAGAGAAAGAATAGCGTCTCGAAGATACGCATCTCCTGGGGGACGTACCTGGCTGCAAATGCAGAGCCCAGCGAAGTCCGGGAGGTTGGGAGCTGGTATGGTGAGCTACGAAGGGGACACCCTCTCGATTGAAATACAGTTGCTGGTCCCAGGCGTAGAAGCATTTGGAAAGCTGACTCTGCAAGTTCCAAATCCTCCAAAGCTGAGTGGATTGCGTTTCCTGATCCTCAATCAGGTTATTTTCCCTTCATTTGGCCAACAGCTCACCGCGCAAGAATTAGGAGAAATTCATGCGGAGATTTTGCAATTTGTCCTCGAAATACTTGGATCAAATATCATTAACGATGAAGCTTGAATTATAACCAAAGAAAGCATTAGGCCTTAGAAAGAAGATAACTTAGACCCCAGTTTAAGAAGATTTTAAATTAGGGACTTTCTAGTAGATGATGGAGTGAGTGAGGAGTAGGGCTGACTACATCTCTTCAATAGGTTTAGTATCAATCGAATGAACTTGGACATTAATTGCATGAGAGGAGAGAAGTGAGAAAGACATTGTTCAAACAAAGAAAACAGAAAGAGACTGTGTTTTCCCTTTTGTGCTTCGGAACAATCAGTAGAAACCATGGTGTCCGAAAAATCAACACGCAAACAGAAGTGCATCATTGGCACCCTCATTGTGGTGGTGCTTATTGTTATAACTGTGGTGATTGTTACATCTCTAGTTGGATCTCAGGATGATGGACAGAATAGGGTACAGGCAACACTCACCACACCACTCTCTGAGATAGATGAGGATGCATCCACAAAGGATCTAGAAATGATTAAGGAAACCAGTCGTAGATTACATGTTGATTTGTCCAAGGGTGATTTTACTTTGAATGCGTATGCTCGATTATTGTATGAGTATGTGGATACCATGGAAGCGAAGGATTGCTATGTGTGTATGCAATTACCAGCCTCAGTAGAAGAAGGCATTTGATATCATCATTTGCCTGTGACCTATGGCATTACATGTAGTGTGTTGTTGAGCATGTTTTATAGCAAAGCACACTTTGAGTACTATTTCTCAAATTATGATGTGGTACTCTCCGAAGTCCCCGTTCTTAAATACATGAATAAATATGATTATTATAAGGAAGTAGAGCGAATGTCAAAGTATTTCGTGCCTACCATCACTTTAGATACGTCCTATGCCCATAGACACAATTTAACCTGTATGTTGACTGACATCGAAAAGAAATTTATAGATCAGATAGAAGATCGGCATAGACAAACTCTATTTAGACCAGATCCAAAGCACAAGGTTACCCCATGGACTAAAGAAGAATTAGATCATAAAGCAAAGGGAGTTTTGGACCCATAGCATTAGATTTCCAGCAGAAGGGGAAGTTGTGCATTAAACACCCGACCACATACTACAACAAGATATTTGTGGGTGAGAGTGATTGTGAGCACGTCTTTTTGATCGAAGAATCAATTAGAAAAGCATTATTGGACAAAATAACAGTAGTGCCCAATGTGTATTTTGTGTGTGGAAAGAATGCCTATGTGAAGTTGCCCAAAAACTGGTATGGCACTTGTTATTTGGCTGTGGTATTTCCCAAGATTTTTCATGTGAATGATTTATGGCCCTTAGAAAGAAAAAGACCTCAAAGAGGAAAACGTGGTGTGAGTGCAGGAGAAGTGATTGGAGACATATTTGGCGCTATGATACGGAGTATGGGTGTGATTCTAAATGATTTGAAAATCAGAAAGCTGGCAACACTAGTGGATAAGCTCTCAATAAATACAGCTCAGATTTTTATTACTTGTAGATGGGGAGATGGTTTCGGTAAGGGCTATGGTTTTGCAGAACCGTCTTGCCCTAGATGTGCTGCTAGCAAAAGCCGGAGGAGTCTGTAAATTATTGAAAGTTCAACAGTGCAATATTCCTGACAACAGTCAAGGAAATACATCAACAATATTTCAGATATACACCAAGAGTTACGTGAGATGGCTGCTGAAGGACTCTGGGAACAAGTGGGGAAAGGATTTGGCAAGATAGGCAGTTGGTTTGGAAGTTTGGGACAAGGAATAATGGGATATATCTTGAAGCCTATTATAATAGCTGCCATTTGTATAATTGTCCTACTAGGAGCCATCAAGGCTTACAAATGGCAAAGGGCACGACATCAGGAGACTGTTTCGAGAAAGCGAGAGCGCCAACTTGAACGACTGCAGGACAGTCATTACCAGCATCTTAAGGGGTTAGAACGATTCAGGCAGGGACGGCAAGCTACAGCTTCTGTTTAGGTCGGTCTCTTCTACAAGGAGAAACTACAGGAGAATAGAAAGTTGGTGTTATGACACTAGTCATAAGAGGGGGGAACTGATAGAGCCCTGATAGCACTCTATTTTGTATGAGTGCAGTATACTCATGGTTTAAACGCACTCTCATGTATTCGTATTGTTTGCAGTGTTTTACGACTATTAAGAAACATTTATTTGAATCATTTGATGTTGAAACTAGTGAACGCAATTAAGTAGAACTTTGTATGTATTATGATTGCTTGATGCATAATGTGCAGGACGATATTATCCCTATATATCGTAATTGTGATTAGTTTAAGTTGCCTGAAATATAGGCCCAAAGCTAATGTTTCAATTCTCCTTGCTCTCGAGAAATAAATAATTAAATGATTGTTGTGTTCGAAGTTAGAATGTTCTCATCCTGCTGCAGGTGCAAGAATACACATCGTTATTTCCAGAGTTAAGGAGAAACCCGGAATGTCTTTGAAGATAGCTGGGAAGCGAGAAGGGAGGATGCCTTGCGTATCTGGTCTGTCTGGAAGCCAAGGCCACTGGAAGAAGATATCATTAATTAAATTTGTTTCATGAAAGAAAAAGCTACTGCCTAGAGGTGCGATGGAAAATTTTAAGACGAATGACGTGTTGTGGGTTGAATCCCATCTTTTTGTATGATGCGCAGAGACAGAGAGTCCAGACTTCTGCTAGCTTTCGGAGAAGAAGGAGCATATTAGAGCAAGTTCCATAGCCATAAGCTAACACGACCCATTTGACGTGAGTACTTCTTAGGAAGTCGACACGTGCTGACACCGTTGGGGAATGATAGAAGAGAGACAGGAAGGGCCCTCATCTAGAGCAGTGTAGGGAAAGATTTTGACTTCTTTCAATGAGTCAAGAACTGAATATCGCATCTATTCTGTGTTGCGTTGTGATTTTGGAATTTATAATCATTTGTCTTTTGGGCCGAATTACTTATATTCGTAAACTTGGCTCTGTATTGATTTTTCTGTACCTTTATTCTTTGCTATTGAGATGTATTTACATCCAATTGTTTTTGGCCTTATAATACATATTCAAACTGCACTTTGGAGTTGGTCTTTCCAGGCATGACAACTCTTCTGCTATTAATCTGAGTTGTTTCCTCCCCTCAACCACTTTAGGTAAACAAAAGATCGATCGCTTACGCTATATTTAGTAGGGAACATCAGGTGTGCAATTTAGCGTAATCAGGCGTGCGAACCTCCAAGTGATGAGGGGGGGAGAAAAGAAGGAAAAGAAAACTTGTTAGGAGGGGGACCAGCTAAGCATTAGCACGAGCAAGAACTGAAAGGGTGACCCAGAGGGACAATGTGTGAGTGAGGGGCCTCCTGCTAAGATGATGCCTGTGGCCCCTGCACGATTTGCCGGATTCGCCTCTTGTTGGAAATGGGGAGACTGACTGGCAGCGTATGGTGGGTGCACATGTGAGGCAACAGGCCTAGGATATAGCAAAGTATTTGTGATGCCATGGGGCTCATGAAGGAGGGGTGTCCTCGTGTATCAGTTCACAAAACTGATTAAGCCTGGTGTCCTAGGCTGCAGCTATGGGTCGCTTACAGAGACGATGGGCTTCCTCCCAATGTAGGGCGGTATTCTTCGCTTCACCCATTGGAGGAGCGCCCTGTGCCATTGCGAGACTAATGGGGGGTTGGGTGGCCATCCAGTGCAGTATGAGGGTCCGCTTGGCTAGCAGCAAGGCCAAGTTTGCAAATTGTGCTCCCACTTTGTGGTTCCTTCCCATTTTGATCGGGATGTATAATGTTAGGTAGGAGTTGGACATAATGGTCTGGGAGAATCTTCCCCAGTATTTTATAATCAGCACCCAGGATAGCGATGGGTCAAAAAGTGGTCAGGTAGGTGGGATCCCTGTCCGGCTTGGGTAGGAAGATGATGAGAGACTCCCAAAGGTACACTGGTAGTACTCCAGTAGTAAGTGCCTCGTTGTACACATCGGCCAGCTTGGGAGCAAGGTGGGCACAGAAACGGTCATAGTACTCCAAAGGGAGACCGTCCAATCCTGGCATTTTGTTGCCTGCCAGGTCATGGATTGCCTTTTTTTCCTCGGCCACTGTAATCAAGTTGTCGAGTTTTTCACGCTCGATGGTGTAATGATGGAGGTGTCAAGAACTCCCTTACCCGGTTGGGGTGTGGGGCAGGTGGCGCTCGATATAGTGCCGAGTAGCAGTCATAGAACGCTTGCAGTATGGCTTGCTAGGAATGCAAAGGGAGGCCTACATCTGAGGCTATTTCAGTAATTGGGGGGCGCTGGTCTCCTGGGGCGGCCTGGTTTGTCCACAGTGAAATGTATCCGGGCGGTATATGCGGTAAAGTTGTAACAACAGAGACACTGTATGAGAGCAACATGGCCCTCCTTGGCCGCTACCAGTGCCCGGCGCATGGTGTCACCATGGGGGGGCTTGACAATTGAGGTTTGCTAGAGACTCCTCAGTTTCCTTGAGGTCCCAACCCAACTCTCGGTAGACATCCACTATGTTTTGGATACACATGCCCCCAGTGACTACTTTAAAGGAGTCCCATTCAATGGCACCCAGAAATTAGATTGATCTGAATTTGGTGCTTAATTACATCTCAATAGCACCTGAACGCTGTCCAAGTGGCCCACTACAAAGACGTATCTGCCCGCCTTATCGATAACTGTATTAAGAGTTTGGAAGGATGTACCTGGTCGAATCCAAAGTTACACACCCCATACATAGGTGGAATATGTTGTGCTGTGTATTGTGTCCCTCCAATGTTTGGTCAGATGTTGGAGCTCACCACTAGTGAGATGAGTCTCCTGAAGGAAACTAATGTGCGCATTTTGCTGCATAATGTATGAGTAAACAGAGTAGCTGTGGCGCACTGTGTGCATGCCCTAACGTTAAGTGTTAAAAACCTAGTCTGGAGGTGGGGCACCATGAAGGGACATGAGGAGGCACATTGGGGGGATGTGCCACCATGTGGTTTCTAATCTCCCACCCGCCCACCCGTTTACATGGAGTCAGAGGTTGTGTTGCTCGTGCTGTGTGGGAAACAACTGCAGAAACATAGGAACAAATGTGAACAATGCCAAGAGCCTGCAGCAACCAGCTGCATGCTCAAAAACAGTTTTGTACAGAACTGTTTGAAAATGGGGCGGGGGGTTACAGTAAACAGTGACCATAGTAAGTAAGCGGGGAGGTGCCGGGGGCGGGTAGAGAATCCCCACATTTGGCTGTCTGGGCCTATGGAGCAGTATTGGCAAACTGTGGAGTGGGACAACGATGATCAGACATCTCATGGGGGCTGTGGGGGACCAGCTGTGGACAGAGGTGGTGCAGGCCACCAGCAATCAAGTAGCAACACAATCACACCGGCTTTCCTCAGGGCAAAGTGCCTCATCAGAAAGGGCATCCTGGGCAGGAAGGGCATCAGATCAAGTCATCAACTGTCTGCGGGGTGACCATTGGTCCGGTAAATGGCCCTGAGTGACCGGATGGGCCGGAGGCATCATTGTCCTTGCTGACGGTGGAATCCGCTTCAGCATCTGGTGGTGGTGAGGATTGGGAGATCACAAGTGCCATAGCTATTGCAGACTGCTGCTCCCGTCTCAGTTC
This sequence comes from Calotriton arnoldi, assembly GCA_963921515.1. NCBI lineage: Eukaryota > Metazoa > Chordata > Amphibia > Caudata > Salamandridae > Calotriton > Calotriton arnoldi. Next base: position 129,560 of record CAWUFW010003468.1, on the reverse strand, counting down.
CTGCTGCAAGGACACCTCAGTGCTCCCAGGGCCTCCCCACCTGGTGATCGCCATGCCTCAGTTGTCATTTGGTGTGAGTCACACCATGTCCATCTACTGAGGGACATGCACCCCCGTCAGTTTAGTTCTCTATCCAGCCCCAAGCCAAGGCTGGCTTGGCGAAGAAGTAAGTGTGCTGGTAATAGATGACTTTCAGCTTTACCAGGTAGAGTAGTCAGAATTGTATGTGTAGGTCCCGGACCCAGCGCTTCACGCCGAGGAAGTAGGAACACTGCCGCTGCACCATCGTTGTGTAGTCAGGTAACACTGAGACCTTATAGTTTTCAAATGCAAGTGGAGCCTTTTGTTGTGCCTCCTTCAGAATGGCATGTCTCTCTGTCTTTGTAACGAAGATGTCATGCAACACTTGGGTGAAGCTGCGACCCAAGGGGTGGGTGGCGGGTGGGCACCCGATATGCCTGCTCCAGGGAGAAGTACAGAGACAGGGCCTGAGCCACAGTAACGGGTTTCACAATGTCGTCCAGGAATGCGATCATCATGCAGGTGTTTTCAGCCCCTTCTGGGAGTCCCACTACTCATATATTATTGTGCCGTAACTCTCAGCATCCTCAGTCTGGCTCATCTGGCATTGTACCCTCTCAACGAGGTCCCAAGTAAATTTTCCTTGGTCCACCAGCTGAGGTTTGATATCTTCAATAGAGCACCGAGAGGTCTCTGTTCAATGTAGGATAGCTTCCAGCTTGTCAGGAGGTTCCTGGGGTCGGGCCAGCTGCATATTTCCCAATGCAGCCCGGTCCGGGGAATTGGACATGGGTGGCGGCAGGCTGGATTGCCCCCTCACTGACTTCTGGTGGCCCATCCCAGTTCGGGGGTGTTGGTGTCGAGGCAGGAATATGAAGAGAGGTCAATTGGCTCTGGAGTAGCTGGTGCTCGCTGCCGCCTAGGCATGGGCAGTCAGGCAGTAGGAGGTAAGGACGAGAGAGGAAAAAAGAGTCACAAGTGATTCATGCAGTCCATAGTTCTGGTAGTGACTGCCCACGGGGAAGTGCAGATGCATGCCAGCAAGAGCAGAGACACCCGGGCGCATGCAGGCCCAAAATCTGAGGTTCAGAACAGGACACAGCCGACACCTGGTGGCTTACCCTGATCACTGGTGCCAGTGCTCCATCTCCATGTACGTCATTGGGGGGGGGGTGCCCCGAGGGTCGCCCCCCCACCCACTGCGGGTCCAATAGCCAGTCCTCGGCCAGACCCCAGCAAGACCTCTACTGGCCCATAGAAGCATTGCAATACTTGTAAGCATGCCCGGCCATGGCAGAGTGTTCCAAAGGCCACCTACTGACCCTTCTGTGTATTGGGCCCATTTCTGCCAGGCGGGCGGGGCAAGTAGGGAGTCCCAGAGCCAGTGTTGTATGCCTTATACTTTCTCAAATAAAACTGTGCGTTAGTTGGACAACATAAACTTTGGACTGGTGCGAGACTGATTGTGAGCACCCATCAGGATATGTTGGACTAGAGGCCTGCTAGCTCACAATGTTCCATCTGTCTTTCCCAAGGAAACTGTAGAAAGAGATCTAGAACCCTTTCGCTCAGACACTCATGCATACTCAAAGAGATACACAAGAAATACACAGTGAAGCATTTCAATATTTACTGAATTATTGTGATTTGTGAACAAAATACTTGTGCTGTAATGATTAATAGAAGGAAACAGAAGATTGTGATTAACAGTATGAGAATGGTGAAGAAGATGAGCAATTCAACCATTTTGCTGATTACAAGTAACTATATGCTTGCATACAAGTACTGTAATATAGTGTACTCCGACCTAGCTCATTCTACCCTATCGTATCTAATGTGAGTAGATCTGCCAAATCTCTGTAGGGTGGTGTAACTCCTCATTACCTGTGGGTAAGTATCAGCAAGCTGCCCGTCTTGGTGTAGAGTTGGACAGCATCCCTCACATGAGGTGACAAGAATCAGCTGAGCTGGAATTCCGGCATGGACCGACCTCTCCGTGCCAGCGAAATGCTCCTCTGAATAAACAAAGGCTTGATGTCATATATATAACATTCTCCATGTTACCATGCCGAAGCCCCAGTCAGGCCGCTATTGTTTATTCTATTGTGATAGCTCTGTTGCCGAGCAGCCAAAAACAAATAGCAACATCTGGCATGCTGAACTTAGCCCTTGTATAAAGTGTTAAAGGTGTTCTGATAGAGGGCGTACAAAGTAGTAATGTAAGCAAACTGAGTTTGAGGAATGTTTTCCTGTGCATGCACGCAAATGAATGTGTGTCAAATGTCATCGTGTTTAAGGGGAGAAGGCAACTTAAGAACGTGAACATGTAAAGATGGTGCTTCTTAACTGGGCTTTATACCTCCAAGTGACACTGGGGAGGGTCCTGGACAGCCCGTCCCTGAGGTCATCAGCTATGAGGCCCCCTCTAAATTTGGCCTTGATGAGCCCTTACCTCTCCCTCCCTCTCTCTCTGCGCTGTTGCTGCGGCCGGGGCTCGGCGATTGAGGATCCCAGGCCTGATGGTTGGATCATCTTGCAGGATCGCTGCGGGCTCCTACTCAGGTCACCGCCTCATGGTCCTGCAAGCCCGCCTCCATCCCGTGGAGGTCTCCCATTGGTGCGTTCAGGGTCCGGATGCTGCTGCCGGGTTGGATTAGGCTTCCTCCGCATGCACCGCGGAGGACCCCCGCCCGTTCACCCTGCTGTATGGGCGCGGTGACGCGAATGGGCTGCTCAGGTACGCCGTGCAGACCTGTGGCCTTGTGCCCACCCAGAGCATCGGACCAGTCCCTCTGCAGTCCTGCGGCTGCAAACGGCACCCGCCTTGCCTCCACTTCGATGCAGGCACTATCCTGTGCCAGAGCCAAAAGATCGGGCCGGGTTGGCAGGATTCATGTGGCTTTCTTTGCCTGCCGACCGAAGCTCGGCTAGATGCTTTCCACCATCTTTGGTGGCTAGACCACCTCCCTATACCCATTCCCTTCATAACCATATGCATGCTTGTCATGGCAGCTTATACCATGGACGGGACTGGCTATCTCTTCCTGTTTACTACTGTTCCTGCCAACTATTGTCCTCAGCCCATGGGTGAGTTACTGGAACCCTAAACCCTCCTTCATTAAGGGGTAACACACTAAAGAACAGTAGAAAAAAGAAGAATTCAGTTTAAGGTTTATTTGAAAATTAAAACCCTATTCTAGGGCAAACAATATGAATTGTAACTACAATAAAGACAAATAAAATAGCAGCAGCAACACTAACGAAAAGCATAAATAAGAGGAAAAACTATTTTGTAACAATTCTACCCTCATTCTGCTACTACTAAGTGCTAAACTAATTCTAGTACTTCGGAAAATAAAAACCTATTTTGAGTTTCAGAGATGGTTCACGCTTGCATACCTATTTCAACAATAAGTCTTGTGTTCAGCGTGATAGCAAAGCATTCTATTCTTGTCACACAAGTGCAGCTGGGCTTGATCAGCACAGCAAGCGAACATTGACTGTCTTCTTCCCCAGTACCCTGCAATTAAAATTAGTGATATGTTTCTACCTCACCTGGCTTGTTTTTGCATGGCGTGAAGGTTCATCTCTCACACCGCACTCTGTGTTCAGCTTTTATAACTTTATTTCCTGCTGTTAAAACTCTCAGAATAAACAATTAGCAGAGAGTAGCCTGATGTCCTTTACCTTATTTTCATTCTGTGAGACTGTTTACTTTTTAATAATAACAATAGAGAAGACACTGAGCTATCCATCTTCTTGAAACTCGTCAGAAATCAATAACATGTAATGTAGAACAGAACAGTCAGCTTTCAGGTTAAGCACTGCACATATATTCAAGAAAATTTGATTATCACATTATACAAAGAAATAACAAACTAAATATGCATTCATACTAATAATACATATTCACTTTTGATTGACCAACACATGTCATTCAAGAAAGGGAACTCCGAGAAGAGAAAAGTCATAATGATCATGAAACAGTGGCTTGACCATTAGCTAGAGGCATAGCCCAAATCTTAAACTGTTAGCGTTTGGTGGAGTTGCACATCCTCTGGATTCATGTTATAGGTTTCTATGGCAACAGCACTTTACTAAGTCAAACAGATGTCTAAGGCGACCTCCCATACCTATCCCTCTACCATGTGGGTGACTCTTTGCCCCACTACACTCATCATTTTTTCACAGGAGTGTCTTCACCGTTCACCTGGGCCTTGTAGGACCTTCAATCAGCCAGCCAATCATCCATCATTGTACTAATTACCCTGCTATTTACCATTACTTCGAACCCACTTCCACATCCTTTCTCTCACTCCCCTCCATTTCTGTCCCCCCCCCACCGATGCCACCCAGCTAGAGTCCTGAATCACCACCACATCCCATAGGTCTGAATTATAACTGAAAGAGCCTGGATGGTTCCTGTTAGAACTGGGGGTCTCTAGTTGGCAATGGTTTGCACCTTTGTCCAAATAGGGACCCTTGCTTCTAGTCAGGGTAAGGGGGCTACACTCCTAAAATAACCCCTGCTCAACCCTGTGGTAGCTTGGCACGAGCAGGCAGGCTTATCTCAGAGGCAGTTTGTAAAGCATTTGTGAACACATACAGTAATAGAGTGAAAACACTACAGATGGACACCACACAGGTTTAGAAAAATAAGTAATCTTTATATAGACTTAACACAAGACCCAAACGACAAAAATCCACAATACAGTATTAAAGAAAATGACTTTTAAATGGTAGAAATAGCTTAGTTCAAAGGTGATGGTAAATGCGACACGTTTCTCACAAAGTACCTTGGGTGCGTAACACAAAACAAACAAAAGATTCGCAGGGAGGGTGATGCGTCGGTTCCTTGCTTTGGGGGAGGCGATGCGTCTGCTCCTCAATGCTTGAGCAAAGTAGGGGATGCGTCTGTTCCTTACCGGAGAAGAGGTGATGCGTCGACCTCGTACTGCGTTGCGGTTGCGATGCGACAAAATGGCACCATGTTATAATCAAACTGGCCATTCTGGCCTATGGGGACAGGTAGCCTTGCAATAGTGAAAAACGAAATTGGCTGTAATTCACTATCAGGACATGCCACACACATCAGGGCATATCCTACCTTTTACATACAATGCACCCTGCCCTTGGGCCTACCTTAGGGGTGACTGATATGTAGAAAAGGGAAGGTTTAGGGACTGGCAAGTGGGTGCACTTACCAAGTCGACATGGCAGTACTAGACTGCACACAGGCTCTGCAATGGCAGGCCTCAGACACACTTTACAAGCTGCTTCTGTGGGTGGCACAACCAGTGCTGCAAGCCCACCAGTGGCATTTGATCTACAGGCCCTGGGCCCACATGGTGCACTGTACTAGGGTCTGACAAGTAGGTCAAATAAGCCAATCATGGAGTCACTAATTCATTACAACAATTTACAATAGGGAGCACTTGCACTGTGGCACTGAATAGCAGTGGCACAGTGCCCAAAGCACTTAAACCGATACCAAAGGGGATGACAAAGGGGATGATGGACGGAGCGTTAGCGCAAATCAAACACTCACCCCCAGTCAACTGATCTAGGTTTAATCCATCATCATTCTTTAGCTCACTCCACCACCCCAGTTCAGACATGGCCATATGCAAATCAGTCTGACCCTGTGCCTCATGGGAACAGTCCAGCCCGAACTGCCAAGCCATGTCTTCCCTGGACCGGAAACAAGCATCCTGGGACTGGTTTCGGGTTCATAACCCTCATCAGCCAGGGTATCTTGAATCCAGTGGCAAAGTGAGCAAGGGACCCACGTCTGGGCATACCCTGCCAACTTAGGGCGAACAAAGCGATACCAAAGGGGATGATGGACGGAGCGTTAGAGCAAATCAAACACTCACCCCCAGTCAACTGATCTGGGTTTAATCCATCATCACTCTTTAGCTCACTCCACCACCCCAGTTAAGACATGGCCATATGCAAATCAGTCTGACCCTGTGCCTCATGGGAACAGTCCAGCCCGAACTGCCAAGCCATGTCTTCCCTGGACCGGAAACAAGCATCCTGGGACCGGTTTCGGGTTCATAACCCTCATCAGCCAGGCTATCTTGAATCCAGTGGCAAAGTGAGCAAGGGACCCACGTCTGGGCATACCCTGCCAACTTAGGGCGAACAAAGCGATACCAAAGGGGATGATGGACAGAGCGTTAGAGCAAATCAAACACTCACCCCCAGTCAACTGATCTGGGTTTAATCCATCATCATTCTTTAGCTCACTCCACCACCCCAGTTCAGACATGGCCATATGCAAATCAGTCTGACCCTGTGCCTCATGGGAACAGTCCAGCCCGAACTGCCAAGCCATGTCTTCGCTGGACCGGAAACAAGCATCCTGGGACCGGTTTCGGGTTCATAACCCTCATCAGCCAGGCTATCTTGAATCCAGTGGCAAAGTGAGCAAGGAACCCACGTCTGGGCATACACTGTCAACTTAGGGCGAACAAAGCGATACCAAAGGGGTACCATGGGGGTGAGTGTTTGATTTGCTCTAACGCTCCGTCCATCATCCCCCTTTGGTATTGCTTTGTTCGCCCTAAGTTGGCAGGGTATGCCCCCTACCTCTTCTCTTTAAGGCAGGTACCTGGGCCATACTTTCAGGCTCCAGGTCCTCTTGAACACCCTTACTGGCTGCCATAGACCGAGTGGGCGTCACACGCCCACTCAGGCAGACCCAACATCTCTAAATGAGACCTTCTCTCCACCTTAGCCCAAGGGGAGCTTTCCAAATCATTGCCTAGCAGACAGTCAACAGGCATGGCTGGCCTCACAGCTACTTGAAGGGTACCTGCAACCCCCCCCCACTCAAAGGGAACCTGGGCCACCTCACAGTGACTCTCTGAGTTGTCAGAGGCAACTGCAGGGAAGAGTGCATGGGGGACTACCTGCTCCTTAGACACCAGCCGACAACTGACAGCTGTCACACTGGCCCCGGTGTCTCTCAGAGCCTCCACCCTATGGCCATTGATGGTCACCCACTGCCTGTATTTTTTAGTGTTATCAGGCAGCTGGGCCCTAGGGACCATCTCATAATCTCCTAAAGAGACAAGGGACATTTCTGCGTGACTCCACCCACCTTGGGCACCCATCTCCTCCCCCCCCCCCGGGCTACACTCGCCATCTTCCGGGGTGGTGCACTAGGATTGTGATCCTTCTGGGGATATTGGGATCATACCAACAGTGGCCCACTTGACCACACTTAAAACATGTAGGGGGCCCCCTGCGAACAGGTTTACCTGTCGGGGGCTCTGGCTTCTTCTCAGGGGGAGGCTGGGAACCCTTCCCTTGGTTCCCTTGGGAATTACTTTGGGGCCCTTTCTGGAACTCCCTCGGTTTACCCTTGTCCCCCCCACTCTTCTGCTGGGGACCCTGCCTACCTTTGGCGAAGTCTCCCACATGACCCTTGTGGACCTGGGTACTGACCCAGCGGTCCGCCTCCTCAGCAAGCTTCCTAGGGTTAGTTAGCTTACTATCAATAAGGTGCTGGCGTAGCTCTGGAAAACAATTACTAGACAAGTGCTCCCATGCAAACAAATCATAGAGCGCTTCAAAAGTATTCACTTGGCTACCCTTCACCCAGCCATCCATGGCTCTGCAAAAGAAAGATACATACTCCACCCAGGTAGTTGCCTCCAGCTTCTTACAATTCCTGAACCTCTGTCTATAGAGCTCTGGGGTCAACCCATACCTGGTCATCAGGGCTTCCTTCATGTGGGCATAAGACATCCTATTCTCACTGGGCAGGTCTAACAAAGTATCCCTCCCATCACTAACAAAGCGGCCCCACAACCCCGCTCCCCAATCTTTCTCAGGGACCCGGTGGGCCAACACTGCCATCTCATAGGCTGCAAACCACTGCCCAATATCTTCATGCTTATGGAAATCCTTAATGACATCCTTGGGGAAATATACTCTTCCTTCTGCATGCACAGATGGTGCGCTGCCACCAGAGGGATTAATTTCTAAGTTTCTAGCTTTGATCTCCAATTCCCTCAACAATCTTTCATGCTCTAATCGTGCTTTCTCTCTTTCCAAGGCTAACTTGTTATTCTCAAGCTCCAGCTTCTTATTCTCTAGGTCCTTTTGACCCTCCATCTTGAGCTTGGCTAGCTCCATTTTATGCATTCTATTTCTCTCCCTGTCCTCCAGCTCTCCTGGGGACAGGCCTTTGGAAGAAACACTGCTGCCTGGCAGGGAAGGTACTCTCCCCCTGGCTGGACCCAATGGCCCATCTAGCTGCCCATCTGTATCCTCAGCCTCCTCCACAGGCTCTTCCACATGCTCAGAGGCATTTCTAGCTTCCAACCAGGCCCACAGCACCTTTTGGAACTCATCCTTCTTGGTGAGGCCTTGAGTAGCGACTTTAAATTTTCTACAGAAGTATTTCAGCTGTTTCACAGTGTAGGTATTCACCCTCTCTTCCTCAAAATCTAGATCCATAGATGCGTTGTATGCTGGTTTGCTCATGGCAATAAGAATTGGCAGTCTTTAGCAAAAATAACAGTTCCAAGGAAAAAAATTCTACCAAAATGTATGTGGTTGTGTTTGGTCTGCACTCACTAGTAGTGTACACCAATCACTGTATATGAGTCACAAATGCAAGTCCAGAATCCTCACCGCTGACCACCAATGTTAGAACTGGGAGTCTCTAGTTGGCAATGGTTTGCACCTTTGTCCAAATAGGGACCCTTGCTTCTAGTCAGGGTAAGGGGGCTACACTCCTAAAATAACCCCTGCTCAACCCTGTGGTAGATTGGCACGAGCAGGCAGGCTTATCTCAGAGGCAGTGTGTAAAGCATTTGTGAACACATACAGTAATACAGTGAAAAGACTACAGAAGGACACCACACAGGTTTAGAAAAATAAGTAATCTTTATATAGACTTAACACAAGACCCAAACAACAAAAATCCACAATACAGTATTAAAGAAAATGACTTTTAAATGGTAGAAATAGCTTAGTTCAAAGGTGATGGTAAATGCGACACATTTCTCACAAAGTACCTTGGATGCGTAACGCAAAACAAACAAAAGGTTCGCAGGGAGGGTGATGCGTCGGTTCCTTGCTTCGGGGGAGGCGATGCATCTGCTCCTCAATGCTTGCGCAAAGTAGGGGATGCGTCTGTTCCTTACCGGAGAGGAGGTGATGCGTCGACCTCGTACTGCGTTGCGGTTGCGATGCGACAAAATGGCGCCTTGATGCGATGCGACGATCCGGTGCGATGCGACAAGATGGCGTCTTTGATGCGATGCGACGACGTGAAGGTGATGTGTGCACGCCGACGGCCGTGCGGCGAACTCAGTAACTTCTGAGCCGCGACAGGCCCTGTGACACGCTTCGGTGATGCGACTGCGACCCTGCGGTGGCGACACGCTTCTCCGGTGATGCGACGACAAACAGCTGCGACGGAGACACGCTACTTCGGTGATGCGACGGCGACCCTTGCGGTGGCGACACGCTTCTCCGGGATGCGACGGCAACAGCTGCGGCAGCGTCACGCTTCTTCTCGTTGAGTCGCGCTTCCAGCTCCCAATAATACGCAGGCTTCTGCAGACAGAATTCCCAGCAAGGAAATTCAGGGGGGAGCTGGTGGTGAAGTCTTGTGTCCCTGAGACTTCAGCAGGAGGCAAGCACACTTCCAGCCCTTGGAGATTCTTCTTCTTCAAGATGATGAAAGTTCATTAAAGGTTCCTTCTCCTTTCCTTGGCAGATAAGAAACCACTGCAGGCCAACCCCAGAAAATAGCACAATGGCACAAGGGCAGTCAAATCCTTCAGCTTCCTTGGTTCTTCTCCTTGGCAAAGGTTTGTCTTGATTCCCAGAAGTAATCTAAAGTCTTGGGGTCTGGGCCCCAATATTTATACTCAAAAAGTCTTTGTTCTCTGAAGGCAGAGAGTGTCTGTACCTGGCCAAAACCAGTTCTGTCCACACTGGTGCAGCTTCCTGGCAGGAGGTGGAGACAGCATTGTTGAAAGCAGACCTGGCCCAGGTAGTTGAAAAGAAATCTCCTCCCCCTACTCTCTGTTCTATGAGGGCTCAGGGGAGTGAAAGGAAATCCCCGCCCCCTACTCTCTATTCAGCCAAGGTCCTATTCAGCCCAGCCCAGCCCTGACCCATCAGACTGCTGGAGCCCAAGCCCTCCTGTCACTCACAAACCAGACAAGTAATACACAACCTAGCAGAGGCAGGCTGGATGGTTAGGCAAGAAAATACCTACTTTCTAAAAGTGGTATTTTCAAACACAGAATGTAAAAATCACCTACACTAAAAGATGTATTTTAACATTCTGAGTTCAGGCATACTAAATTCGTTTTTCTACCATGTTCCCTGGGTCAGTTAGGATTATAAGATGTTATAATCAAACTGGCCATTCTGGCCTATGGGGACAGGTAGCCTTGCAATAGTGAAAAACGAAATTGGCTGTAATTCACTATCAGGACATGCCACACACATCAGAGCATGTCCTACCTTTTACATACAAGGCACCCTGCCCTTGGGCCTTCCTTAGGGGTGACTGATATGTAGAAAAGGGAAGGTTTAGGGACTGGCAAGTGGGTGCACTTACCAAGTCGACATAGCAGCACTAGACTGCACACAGGCTCTGCAATGGCAGGCCTGAGACACACTTTACAAGCTGCTTCTGTGGGTGGCACAACCAGTGCTGCAAGCCCACCAGCGGCATTTGATCTACAGGCCCTGGGCACACATGGTGCACTGTACTAGGGTCTGACAAGTAGATCAAAATAAGCCAATCATGGAGTCACTAATTCATTGCAACAATTTACAATAGTGAGCACTTGCACTGTGGCACTGAATAGCAGTGGCACAGTGCCCAAAGCATCTAAACCAGCAACAACATATCAAAAACAGAGGAGACAACAGCGAAAAATGGAAGGGAGACTCACGCCAATGGTACCAGGTCTAACAGTTCCATACATACAGTTAGTCATCTATTCATCCATGCACTTCATCACTCACCATCCACGCACTACTACACTTATCTTAGCTTTTTTCCATATATTCATCTCCCATTGACTCATTCTTACATTCGCCTGCACATACACGCAAACTCAACAGTCATTAAATGGCACTTGCAGTTGCTTTCGGTAGCATTTGACTGCTAGACTGTGTGGTTAGTAGAGTGAGCCTGCTACACTATGAACGATATGAGAGTGCTGTCAGTAGTGTAAGACACCTACTCTGTGAGAGATGTGAGAATGCTGTCAATAGTGTGAGACTGCTACTCTGTGAGCTATGAGAGAGTACTATTGGTAGTGTGTCAGTAGAAGTATGTCTCACTCAGCTTTGAATGCTTGTTGTACTCATGGAACCAGTGCACCAGACATTTGATCGGAAGTGGCATGGTTTGAGTCGCGATGGCAGAGGTGAGGTGACACAATTGTGAGGAAGAGGTGTTTGACTGGGTGGTGCATGGTGAGATCACACTCCGTGGGCAGAAGCAAGTTTAGCCTATGAAATTAACACTGATGGGTCAGCCACTGCTATAAAGGACTTGGCTAACTGGCTAGGTTATTAATAATAGGGGCAGTCTTTGCCTGGTGCCAAATCCTGGGCTTTCTCAGAGGCAGAGACCACCCACTGTAGCTTGGTGGGTAGAGCAGAGAATACCATGCCTCACTCCTCTTTAATGAGTGGAAAGATACTCTTCCCCTCTCCGCCGCAAACATATGCATTTCATCTGCAATGGTGCTCCAAAAATTCACTTGCCCCTTATTTATTTACATTCAATTAAAACAGATCCATGGATAAGGGTGAATGCAGGTAGGGTAGAGGGGTTGGGAGAGAGGCTAAAACAAGCCTTTCCCTGATCCGTACAAAATATAGCTCTCAATACACCCAGGTGGGTCACGTCGATTCTGGGGTGGTATCACACCCACTCAACTGCCCGCCTCTAGAATGTCTCAATGGAACATAGCACTTTAAATTTGTTGGAAAAACACCTGCGTGTGATGCTTTGAATTGTTGTGCTTGTTTTCACTGCCCAGTCCATGCAGCAGGTTTGCCGTGAGGTCCCTGTATGTTCATGGAGCATTATTCAGTGCTGGCAAGTTTATGGGAGTTATGCTATTCAGGAAGCCCTGATCCACGGTCCATTGAGCCCACATGTATTCTGATACAGTTTTCAGTGCCCAGTTTTCTAAATAAGAGACATTTTCAGCAATGGCAAAAGCCCACCAGAACAGTCCATGACATGTGAGAAACCCTCTGGGTAAGTCAGATAAAATAACGTAAACTTCCTTTCTATTGCTGGTTCTTTAGAGTTGTAAAATCATGCGAGCAACGCATCCGCAGAAGTTTAGCCAACCACAAAACAATTGGTGAAGATGCTTGCTGATTCCAAGAACAGTAATTTGAATAAGGTAATGGATAACCTCAGTGAAGAAATGAACAGAGATGGCTGAGGACTGGTCACAACATTTTATAGACAACTGAAAGAGCGACAGAGAAAAAGAATGTGTGTGACACGACATGAGGTCTCACCAGACAGCTACAGTTGTTTACAGCAAGGCCTAAAAGGATATTGCACTACCTATTCAAAAGAGCAACTGACGTTCCACTCTTGTAAGAAAACCACCTATCTATCTTAGATGGAATCTAAAAAGATGTGCAGAGGCTGGAAAGGCAGATTGTGATCAGCAGTCTCACTCACTTTCCTACTGGTACAACCACATTGGCATTTATTAGCACCAAGAAATGTAGAATAGTCATCCCTTTTAAAAAGCTAGATACTGAAGCCTTAGACAAATTCCAAAGAAAGGGATAGATGTCAGAAAGCGGTTGATTCTCAAGATAGAAGAATGAGAAAGCAGACATACCTTTGTCTTCATTAAAATGAACATAAAGGTGGATCCTATAGGGCTTGTTGGCTCAATCTACATCCTAAATTTCTCTAATTCTACAATTCTTTGTAAAATATCTTGACTATTATTGGCGTTTTGGCCCAAGATGTACTGAGAATGGAGAAGACTGGAACCTGTCATTTAAACCAGTTCTAGGTATAGCAAATGGCAGTGCCACGTCATGCTGCGAGATGCCATAAACAACTATGTTTGACATATGGTATAGTCCACCTGGGTGACAAGGAATACACGTTTCACTCTTACGTTCATAGCTCCCAAATCTACATTCTGACCTCAAGCTCTTTACTAGCTGATGCCTCTTACTGTAAAATCTTTAAGGATAACATCCTGGTGCTTAATTGTCTCTGGATATGTATTTACTGACAAGACATCAAATCTCTGCCCCTATACCAAGCCTTACTTTGAGGATATTTGGAACCTCAGGCCAGAAACATTGGGCTGCTGAGAGAACGTCACAGAGGGGCTTGTTGATGCAGGACTATCCTGTTTTGAGAAGGAAGAAGAGGGACAAACAGAATCTTTTGGAAAGATATATATTAGCAATTTCACCCATCACTGTGAAATGCAACAGTCACCTCATCTAGTCTTATGTGTCAACATGAAATGCACACCTAAATTCACAAAGCAAGCTCAAATGCAGGCAATTAAAGCATGAAGAAAATGTAGGTCACATTCTGGCTGCCCAGCTCCAGAAAATCAAGGGGCGATTGATTTTCAGGCTATATTTATTAAACTGTTGCAACTTTGTATTCACACTCAAGAAGTGATTGAAGAATGTTCCTCTTTGTTTTCAATAGCCTATATCAATACAACTGTGCTGGAACAACAGCAGCCGGGAATGGCACATCTCGAGAACCCATGGACAGGAAATGTCTGGGAAATATCAGTGGCAATGATAAATCGACTATACAACAAGTTGCTGGGCAAAGAAGAATTCATCATGGAATGCTACAAAGTGGGCTTGCTACTGCAAACCTCAATGATACATAAGGGCTTCAAGGAGCTAAAGTCTCTAATCAATTAGATTTATCTTCCACAAAGCTGTTCTTTCTGATGCTCACATCAGGGAAATGTCGGCGCATTGCTCTAGTTATTGCCAAATATTGCTAATTAATGTGGATGTAAAGATACTCAAAAACGATTCTATCTAACAGACTACACAGTTTATTACCGCTCCTGACGCAGGATCCACAAGTGGGCTTTGTCCCTGGACACTTGTCGATTAATCACTTATGAACTCCCTCCCACCTGATTTGGTATATCAAAGACTCACTGAAGGACATTATTGCACTCTCTGTCAATGTAGAGAAGGCGTTAGACTGCATTTAGTGGGGATATCTCTTTTGAACACTGTAGGGCTGGGATGGATTAAGGCTTTATGTCCAAAATGAAGTGGCTCTATGATACATCCCATACCCATGCAGGTCTTTTCTATGGAAACAATTTATTGTGAGGTGGGCATGAGGCAAGGGTACTCTCTATCCCAATGCCTTTCCCTACTCATGCTGGAGCTTCTTTCAGTGCCAAGCCATTGTTTCATGGTGATTTATGTAAGACAGTTCCAGGTGAGTGCAAGGCATTATTGTATCTGGATAATGTATTACACTTACCAGCCCAAGAGCTACACAGCTTGTTATGATGTTTTTTCGAATAGGGGATTCTGAGTCTTTTCTGCATATGCTGTAAATTCCATAAGAGTAAAGTTCTGCGTATGTCCATACAAACCTGAGATGCGTTCTGAAAAGATTTAAATAGTTGGGAATCATTGTCAGCAGGGTACTAGAGCAGATGTTGAACAGTAACTTGGAATTGCCAGTACTTGTGATTTTGTTAGATGAACTCGCCTCTAGGCATCTCTTTGGAGCACGGTTCAAATTGTTAAAATGATTGCTGTAATGTACTACAGTTACTTGCTTTGTATGCTGCCACAACTGTTGTCCCATAATCTTGTTTCTTGCATTCTAACATGCCTTCACCATGATATCAAAACATTTGTGTGGGCCGGGAAATTACTTTGACTCAAAGCTTGCCAACTACATGCAGTCACTCTAACTGGGGGCCTCTGTTTACCACACATGGATGCACTCTAAACATGCAAAGTACATCTATCTATCACTCTATCTGGTGACCTTTGGTTACCATACATGGGCTTGCACTACATATTCCATCTCTCACCAAAGCTGAATTCTGTTTACCTATGTACAAACCTTGAGCAAAGAATGGATGGTCTTGATCTCATGTGTAGCTCCAAAAAGGCCTTTTCCCCAATATATCCAGTCCAGTAATGCATACCACTAGGAAATGGCAAAACATCCATAAGAGACAAGTTGATCCCTTAAGACACTTGGTAGCATCTCTGTGAACTAAAGGTGGGGTCCAATGTGGTGGCCAGTGCATCCACTGGTGTGACTGGTCCTGTAAGGGTCCTGGATAGCTACAAACTCTGGTGATACCATGTGTTAGACCTGTCAGCTTTAGGGTGGTCTTCCCACTGCCAGAGGCACTAAATTTATGGCAGTGTGCATGAAGTCCATGTGGGATGAGTGTGGAGTAACT
Organism: Calotriton arnoldi; assembly: GCA_963921515.1. Lineage (NCBI taxonomy): Eukaryota > Metazoa > Chordata > Amphibia > Caudata > Salamandridae > Calotriton > Calotriton arnoldi. The sequence continues at coordinate 114,069 of CAWUFW010003468.1, read as the reverse complement.
TACAAGTTCTCCACACCCTATCACCCCCCAAACCAAAGGTCTTGTGGAGAGGTTCAACACAACCTTGAAAGGCATGATAATGGGCCTACCTGAGCTGATGAGGCGTAAGTGGGACGTCATCCTTCCATGCCTTCTCTTTGCCTACAGGGAGGTGCACAGAAAGAGTGGGATTTAGCCACTTTTTAAATCCTCTATGGCCACCCTGTCCAGGGACCTTTTCACCGTATAGAAAAGGGGTGGGAGGTAGTCCCGACGAAACCCCCTCAGGATGTGGTCAGCTACTTGCTAGCCCATAGCAACCAGATATAATTCTTCTGGAAAAAGGCGAAAAACATTATTGAGGCCAGTGAAGAAGTTATGAAACTCTGGTATGACCAGAAGGTCACTTTGGTAGAGTTTCAGACTGGCCAGAAGGTGTGGGTTACTGAGGCTGTAGAACTCAGAGCTCTTCAGGATCACTGGGCTGGCCCATATGAGGTGAAGGAATGGAAGGGAGAGTCCACCTACCTGGTGGATCTCAAGACCCCTAGAAATCCCTTAAGGGTGTCCCATGTTAACCGCCTCAAACCCCACTTTGAGAGGTTCACAATGAGCAAGCTTCTGGTGACAGATGAGCAAGTGGAAAAGGAGAGCGAGCCTCTTCCTGACCTCCTGTCTGCCCAGGAACACAATAAGTCACTGGTAGGTGTGAACCTCTCCCCTACACTCCCCAGAGCAGCAGAGTGACGGTCACCAGTTGCTGGGACATTTCGCTCCTCTCCTCCCTCATCCCTGGACTCCCACACCCGTGTGTCGATGACATTGATACTGGAGATGGGCCACCTGTTCAGAACAAAATTTACAGGTTACCAGACTAGGTGAGGGCCAGTATCAAGGAGGAAGTCTCCAAAATGCTGGTGTTAGTGGTAATTGAGCCCTCTAGCAGTCCCTGGTCCAGACCTATGGTGCTGGTACTGAAGGCTGCCCCACCAGGCGCCACTCTAGAACTTAGGTTCTGTGTAGACTACCAGGGTCTGAACTCTGTCACAAAAACTTTATGCACTCTAGGGGTGGGCAGAACTCATGGAGTTTCACTCTGTGGAATTCCGCACAGTTACAGAAAAAGTGAGATTTAGCGGAATTCCACCAACCGGCAGAAAATATGCAGCTTGTGCTGCTTGTGCTACAACTTAGCGCTGGTAGCACGAGCAGTGTTGAAAATCAGTGCAAACAGAACCATGCATTGCCATTGCGCAAGAGTGTGCAGCTATCTGAATTGATTTTGCTGCCGCTCAAGTAGAAAATCTACTTGAACAACAGCCCATTTCCACATTTTTTTTAGGGGTTGGAGCATGTGCTGTGGGGCCTGGCTAGAAGAGTTCTGGTGCACAGAAAAAAAACAGCACCATCAGTCCAAAAAATGACGGTGATCATGCCCAAAGAGCCATTGTCCTACATGGCCTCCCTCTAAAGGAAAGGTGAGGAGCAACTCATACAGTTGGCAGTTATCATCTCAATGGAAGAACCTGAAAGCCATCTGCATTTGCAAGATCAGTCCCTGGTCTTTGCTCCACTGTAAAGTCCATACCCTGTAGGAAGATAGACCACTTTAACAGTTTGAATGTTCCCCCACTCACCTACATGAGCCATCAGAGAGGCCTGTGGTCACTTTGAAACCTGTGAGTTCCAAACAAGTAGGGTTTCAGCTCCATCAGTGGCCAAACTAGAGTAACAGCGCCCATTTCTATAGCACTCCAACGCTGCTCTCTGGGAGTAGTTGCCTGCTGATATAGGCACCTGGTTGATCCTCACGCTCATCATGTAGCTGTGATAACACTGCCCCAATCCCATGTTCTGAAGCATCTGTTTGGACCACAAACTCATTGCTGAAGTCAGGTGCCCTTAGTATAGGTGCTGTATACAACACCACCTTTAGGGTGCATTCTTTGGCTGCTTCTTTGAAGTTCACTCTGCCAGAGGGGCTATAATGGTGTCTCACCCCTTCACAAATCTGTGATAACCAGCGACCAGGTGAAACTCTATTCTGAGTGTAGGTTTTAGCAGGTTCCCAAGTCATGAATGTCTGGGTCTTGAGATAGAGAGGCTGCACATGTCTACTGCCAACTTGGTAGCCCAGCTACACTATAACCTCCTGCTCTATCTGGCACTTGTTGGCCTTGATACTCAGTTCTACCTGTTGGAGGGCCTGAATCACTTCTCTATGGTGGGTTAGGTGATCCTGCCAAGTGGAGCAAAAAACAGCAGTTTTATCTAGATATGCTGCACCACAGGTCTGCAGCCAAAATAGCACCCTGTTTACCATCCTCTGAAAGGTGGAAGGGGCATTATTCAATCCAAAAGGCATTACCTTAAATCAGAAGTGGCCCCCAAGAGTGGAGAATGCTGATCTCTCTGTTGCTCCCTAAATCTGGGCAATCTGCTATGTTAGAAATTGGGTCTCTAGTTGGCAGAGGTTTCCACGCTGTCCAAGTAGGGACCACAATCCTAGTCAGGGTAAGTCAGATACACAACCTAAATTAATCTGTGCTCACCCTATGATGGCTTGACATAGAGCAGTCTGGTTATCTTAAAAGGCAAAGTGTAAAGTATTTGTGCAACACTTTAATTACAGTAACAGAGTGAAAACACCACAAAAAGATTCCACACCAGTTTAGAAAAAAAGTGAATATTTATCTGAGTGAAACAAAACCAAAATGACAAAAAACAAATGAATAGAACTCGAGATATGATTTTTTAAAGATTAAACTACAATATAGTGCTTTAAAGCCAATAACACTTAGGGGTTACTTGAAGTCCCGCTGGACCGGGGTAAATCCAAGTTTCAGGCTGACTGTGGAGGGCAGGCCAGCTACAGGACCCATGCAGGGCCCGCTGAAAAAGTACCTTGGGTGGAGCAAGCGTCGATGACTTGATGTGTCAGTTCTGATTCATGCAATAGGGTTGATGTGTCAAATTCAAGCTCCACAGTCAGAGCCCACATCGTCTTCGAACCCCTTACAGTGCAGGTGCTGCATCATTGTCGAGCCTTACACTTTGGAACTATAGATTGGTGCTACGTTGTCATCGAACCTCGCAGTCAGGACCTGTGTTGTCATCGAGCCACACAGGGCTGTCTTCAGATCGGCTCTACGTCGGCGTGAAAGGGCACTGCGTCAGTTCTGATCAGTGAAAAGTTTTCACTGCCTTGATTTTTTGTAGGGAAACAGCTGCAGAACACACTTTCAAGGCCCAGTACTGGATTGGCACCTCTTGGCAGGGCAAGACTCACAGTTGCCCGAGTCCAGCAGCTAAAGCAAATTTGAAGGAAGTCTTTGATAGTTCTGAGACTTCAAGAACAGGAGGCAAGCCAGCATGCCCTTGGAGAAACTTGGGTTCAAGGACGTAGACAGCAGGTGCAGTCCTTCTCACTCCCAGTCAAGAAGCAGCAGGCCAACATAGCAAAGTAGTTAGCAAAGTGGCAATCCCTCCTACAGCACAGCAATCAGCAAGCAGCAGGCCAACACAGCAAAGCAGTTAGCAAAGTGGCTGCCCCTCCTGCAGCACAGCAGCTCTTCTTCCAGGCAGAAGGTCCTTGGTTGCAGTAAAGTTATGATTTGGTAGTGTCATGGGTCCAGTTCTTATACCCAGTTGTGCCTTTGAAGAGGGGGGAGATTTCAAAGAGGCCTTTGAAGATCACAAGGTCCCTGCCTTTCCTGCCCTGTCTCAAAACTTACTACAGGGGGGTATGCAGCTCTTTGTGTGGGGACAGGCACAGCCCTATTCAGGCGTAAGTGTCCGCTCCTCCCTCCCGATCCACCTCAGGAAGGGTCATCAGGATGCAAATATCACACCATAGCTCTCTTTGTGTGTGACTGTCTAGAGGGAATGGACAAAGCCCAGCTGTCGCCGGACCCCGTATTCTGAAACAGGCAAAGGCACAGAATGATCTAAGTAAGAAAATGCTAACTTCTAAAAGTGGATTTTTCAGACTTATAATTTAAAATCCGACTTCACCATACGTTTTGATTTTAAATTGTGAGTCCAGAGTCACCAAACTCTAAATCTCTATCTTGTCCCAATTGGAAATTACACTTAAAATATGTTTTCCGGCAAATCCCAATAGTAACCTATGGGAGAGATAGGCCTTGCAGTAGTGAAAAATGAATTTAGCAGTTTTTCACTACCAGAACATGTAAAACTCAAATGTACATGTCCTACCTTTTAAATACACTGCATCCTGCCCATAGAACTGCCTAGGGCCCACCTTAGGGGTGGCTTATATGTAATAAAAAGAAAGGTTTGGGCCTGGTAGGTAGGTTAACTTGGCAGGTCGAAATGGCAGTTAAAACTGAACAAACAGGCAGTTCAGTAGCAGGCCTGAGCCATATTTAAAGGGGTACAGAAGTGAGTGCACAGTCAGTGCTGCAAGCCCACTAGTAGCATTTAATTTACAGGCCCTGGGCACATATAGTGCATTTTGCCTGAGGCTTATAAGTAAATGAAATATGCCAATTGTGGATAAGCCAATGTTACCATGTTTTGAGTACAGAACATACGCACTTTATCACTGGTTAGCAGTGTTAAAGTGCCCAGAATCCTAAAGCCAGCAAAAACGAAGTCAGACAAAAAGTCAAGAAAAGCACACCAAGGATGCCAGGTCTAACATGCTAGTATCTGGAAGTCAGATCAAATGTGCTGAGATACTTGTCCGTCCCCAAACAGTTGACAAGCTTACCAGCTCACGGAATGGGGTGTGTGCGAGTCTTGGTGACAGCATTGAGTTCTCTGTACTCCATGCAGAACCAGAGTTCTGGGGGCCACCTTTCGGGTTGTCCTTGGGCACCTGTAGCACTGGGCTGGCCAAAGGACTACTAGAGGGTCAATCACATGCAGAACCAATTATTTGGTAACATCCTCTCGAATGCTGGCCTTTCCTTTGTCTAACAATCTGCAGATTTTGTTTTTGACACATAAGCTGTCAGAAAGCTCAATGTCATGTTAATGCCACAGTCCAGCAAACTGCCCCAGAACAGTCTCTCTCTGCTTCTCTACCTGTATAGGGGTGAACACTACTCTCTCTACTGAACAAACCTTGGTGTTGTGGGACAAGAGATCTGAGAGAGGTTGACTCTCCTCTTTCTCTCCTCCTTCTGTGACTATGAACATAGTCATGTCTGCCAGTCAAAGTGGGGCTTCATAAGGTTGACAAACGTCACCCAGTGGGAGTGTCTGGGGGTATCAAGGTCCATCTGGTAGGTAACCTCTCCCATCTTCTTCAGTACCATGTAGGGCACAGTCCATTTGTCGTGGAGGGAGCTGGGAGCCTCAGGCTCCACAAACCATCCATTTTGACCTGGCTGGTATTCCACCAATATTGCTTTTTGGTTATACTAGCGCTTAATAAGCTCCTGGCTGTACTCCAAGTTGTTATTACCCATTTTCATGTACTCAGCCATGCGGGAGTGCAGGCCCAGCTCATAGTCAACAATGTCCTGTTTGGGTTTCTTGAGAGGTTTCTTAAAGGCATAAGGGACCACTGAAAGAGTGCACATACAAAAGTTCAAAATGGCTGATGCCCGCTCCCTTTTGTGGTGCATCACTATAGGCAAATAATAGGCTTGGGAGTAGGAGATACCACTTTTTAGAGAGTTTCTGAGACAACCCCATAGTCATACATTTTAGGGTCTTGTTGAATCGCTCTACCAACCCATTGGTTTGGGGCAAATAAGGGGTGGCGAACTTGTAAGACACCCCAGTCTCCTACTACATAGCCTTCAAGTATGCATACATAAAGTTTGTCCACCTATCTGAGATAACCTCTTTGGGGGACCATACTCTAGTAAAGATATCAGGCAGGGCCCTGGCTACCACAGTTACTGTTCACAGATGTATGGCTTAAGGGTACTTAGTGGCATGGTCCACCACCACCAAAATGAACATATTCCCTAACGCTGTTCTAGGGTCTATGAGCCTGACAATGTCAATCACCACCCTTTCAAAAGATGTCCCCATCACAGGTAGTGGGATCAGGGGTCCCTTGGGTTGCCCTCCTGGCTTGCCAGTGGCTTGGCAGGTGGTGTAGGAGTGACAGAACTCCTTCACCTTCTCAGATATGTGGGGCAATAAAAATAGTTGACCAACATGCTGCTGGTTTTGTTCTGCTCCAAATTCCCAGTCAAAGGGTTATCATAGGCTAAGTTCAAGAGGAATGTCCTGCACTGCTGAAGAACCAACAGTCTCCTGGTTGCTCCAGGGTTTGGGTCCCTAGCTTTGCTGTATAAGACACCCTCTTCATAGGAGAGCCTGTGGGTTCCACTGGAATCCCGCTGCTTCTGGAATACAGCCTGGGGCGGAAGACCTTCAAGGGTTGGCACTCTTTTTGCAATTGGCAGATTTCCTCCCTGGATGGTTCCCCTGCCCCATGCAACTTAGAGAGTTCTGGCAGATTTCTCAGGGTAGGTTCTTTTTCCCCTTCATGCTCCAGATCCTCCCTATGGGGGTCAGATTCCTTTTGAGTCGTGGGAGGTTTTGGGGCTCATTTCTCATTTCTCACACCTCTTGCCCTTCCTTTTGCTTTTTTAATCTATTCCTTTCAAACCCTAAGGTTTAGGACAACAACATCAACATCCAAGATCTATGCAACTTTAAAAGTGTGCCATTTCCTCTTATATGTATTCAAAATGTAGCATTTTACATTCTAAAGAAAAAAAATGCATAGTAAATACATGAAATACATCCCTTCAGCTAAAAGGTTGCAGGCATTTTATCCATTCTTTCACTGATACCACCCACATAATCCTGCATTTCATTTTGTTCCCTACTTTCTCAAGTAGTTATGTTACACATATGCCAAAATTGACAAGTAAAGTCTAGGTAGACAATGCAGCACACTGTAGCACCTACTTTTTTAAACATATTTTAACAAAGAACATTAATGAGAAAAACAAAGACATTAGCCTACTGTAATACTCAGTGAAGTTTATAGTAGCCAGTCTGTCGACTCACAGGGACATCAGATGAATGTACTCCATGGTCCAATATGAAGACTTACTGTCATACATTGAGCTCTCATTTAGGCAGGTGTAGATCTTTGCACCTTTAAGAGTGATGATGTTGTGGTGGCTCAATTGAATGAACTGAAACATTGCTGAGCAACCATCATGTTGCAAAAACCAAGAGTTGCTTAATTTCTGAGCAGAAAATGCTGCTTTAGAAGAGACCTTGACCAAGAAGGCTAGTGATATTCCAGCATGTAGTTTTGTTTAGTCATGTTTTTCTGGGAATCCCACAAATTTGCAAGAATTTCTAGATAGACTTATTGTACATTTTACCTCTAAGGAAATGGCTGAGTTTCTCCTCACCTTTCCCCTGGAAGGAGCCCATTTAGGAAAATGCCTCTTTTTGCATGATCGCCCTCATTTTTTTAATTTTTTTTTTACAGATGCTGTTATTTTTAACTCTGTGCACCGGGACCCTGCCAACCAGGCCCCAGCGCATGTGCTCTGACCTCTAAAGCATGTCGAAGTTGCCAATACCACTAATATATATTGGCTGTTAAATAATGCTTGTTTTGCTTAGGTGAGGAGCTGTAGCTCTTCCAACACTACTACTGGGCTGCTTATATGTTGTGTGTTTAAAAAAAAAAAAAAATCACAAACAAAATAAGCACTGCAAAACCAAAATGTCATCTGCCAATGCCTTTTTTTAATAAATTCTGATGCCTAAGAATTCGTACTGCGCTATTATACATAAATGAATAAAGAATATAGGCCACCTCACATGCAGAGAAAATGGGCCCACAGTGGACAGTGTTCCACTATAAAGCAAACACAAGGAGATGATGGACAGAGCACTGAAACTTTTAAGACCCTCACCCAAGTCACTATTAGATCTGGGTTAAATGCATCATCGTTCTTTGGCTCACTTCTCCACCCCAGTTCAGACCCAGCCATATGTAAATAAGTCTTGAATCTGTTCCTTATGGGAACAGTCCAGCCCGAACTGCCAAGCCAGATCTTCACCTGACCGGAAAAAAGCATCCTGGGACCGGTTTCGGGGTAGCACCCCTCCTCAGCCAGGCTAGCTTGAATCCAGTGACAAAGTGAGCAAGGGACCCACATCTGGGCATACCCTGCCAACTTAGGGCTAACAAAGAAAACACAAGGAGATGATGGACGGAGCGCTGAAACTTTTCAGACATTCACCCCCAGTCACTATTAGATCTGGGTTGAATCCATTATCGATCTTTAGCTCACTTCACCACCCCAGTTCAGAACCAGCCATATGCTAATCAGTTTTGACCCTGTTCCTCATGGGAACAGTCCAGCCTGAACTGTCAAGCCAGGTCTTCCCTGGACTGGAAAAAAGCATCCTAGGACCGGTTTTGGGGTAACACCCCTCATCAGCCAGGTTAGCTTGAACCTAGTGGCAAAGTGAGCAAGCGGCCCACGTCTCGGCGTACCCTGTCCACTTAGGGTGAACAAAGCAAACACAAGGAAACGATGGGCGGAGTGTTCCAGTATAAACATATGCTGACAATGTTTTCAATACAAGTGTGACTTCTCAAAGAGCATCGTATACATAGTTCAGAAAACAAAATGAAAATTCTGACCTTTAAACACCATCAGACACTATTTTGCGTGAATACACTGGGTTGCAGTCCAGAACTCTACAAGGGTTTTTTGCTGAAATCTATTCAGTCACTATAGGGGCACGTGATAGTATGTAAGACATTTTCTTAAGAGGTTTCTGTGCAACTGCAAGTCAGAGGTTGAAAATCTGGCTAGGCTAGCTCGGCCTTTTAAACTTCATTGATCGCAAACATAAGGAGGTTTAAGTTGGGCAATATATCTGCACTGGCTACCGCTATAAAGCATATGTTCTCTTCAACATTATTATTCGTAAATAAATATTACAGCACCAAATGAGCATTGAGTGGCCAACAAAAATTGTGTTCATTTCCCTGAACCTTCTAATCTTTAGGATACAGGGTTCCAGAAGTTTGTCAGCCAAGCATATAATACACAGGGCCAGGATAACATTTGCATTGCCTAATCTAAGAATAATTAAGGTTCCACAAAGAGCAGTACAAATCTGAAAAGCAGAGACATTTGTAAAGAAGGACATATCTGACAACGCCTCTAAATATTCTAATACAATGATTATTGGGCAGTTTAATCAGATACATAACGGTGTCCGCATTTCCAAGCAGCTGTATATCTATAATCACATGGATTGCCATTCCTAATAAACAATGTCTTGTTATTACTAAATTATCAAAAACTATATGAGTGGCTACAGGAAGCTTTTGATATCCGAATACCACTGAGAACAACAGAACAGAACAAATGAAAACAGGTACCTTGGAGAAATACAGAGCTAAAAGAGATAAAACATCAAATTAGAAAGCTGGAACACACCTGGCTCAAAGCAAACACCAATCAAGACAAACCTCACCTACACAAACTTAACAGATTATACAAGTCAGCATTTAAAAAAGCTAAGGAAAGATACTATTCAGACAGAACTCAAATCCAAAATGTGAAAATACAGAGAATAAAATTCTCACCGAATTTCGTAAACCAAATTGCCTAGTAGGAGCTCATCCCATTACTCAAGATTTCACAGACAAACTTGCAAATCATTACACAAACAAAGCAGACACATTGGACGTCTATTTAAAATAAAGAAAAAACATCAGCACCGAGCCTTTTCCAAAACACCCCCCAAGAGTAGACTAACCCAGCCTCTGCATTCCTGCCAACAAATATCACATAATAAATGGATGAACCTGGTCAAAGCAAGCAGCCCTTCTGACCCATGTCCACCATAAAACTGCAAGAAAATTCTTCTAACTACCTCAGTTGCCACACCAGTAAAAAGAATCATCAACAATTCCTTAACTATAGGAATATTTACAGAAGACCCAAAAACTCATACATATTCCCATTACTAAAGAAAATGAACCTGGACCCGCTTAATCATGACAACTACAGACCAATTACAAATGGACCTTTTCTGGGCAAACTGGATTCCTTCACGGAAGAGGCACAGAATCTGCCCTCATTGCCATCTGGGTAGACCTTAAGAACACAGTTGACTGGAACGGGGTTGCTGCACTACTACTCTTGGACCTCTCAGCTGCCTTTGATACAGTTGACCATGACACTCTAATACAAAGACTCGATGAAGCTGGCACAGAGGGGACTGCTCTTGACTGGATCACATCCTACCTTCAAAACAGAACTAATGTCATCCATATCCCACCTTTCTCATCCAAATTGTACTTCACAAAATCAGGGGTCCCTCAAGGCTCTATCATCTCACCCATGCTTTTTAACATCTACATGAAGTCATTACCAGCACGGATCAATGATTTTCATCTCACATGCTATAACTGTGTAGATGACACACAAAAACTCCTTAAACTGGAAAGCCCCACAGACATAGGAAACTCCCAAACTTGAAATTGCCTCAGAGCAGTTGATCAGTGGATGGCATGGAGCTATCTCAAATTGAATGCTTCCAAAATGGAAATACTCACATGTGGCGTTTGGAAAAATTATGACCCACTATCCGCCTGGCCTGATGATCTGGGAACTCCGCCTAAAGTATCAAAGGAAGTAAGAAACCTTGGAATTACCATGGACTCCAAACTATCAATGAATGCTCAAGTGGACAAACTAGCAAGATCAAGCTTCATTACTACAAAAACTCTGCGACACATCTTCCCCCACCCTGGGATTTCCACACAAGGTCGAGGCTACTATCTCTCTTGTTCTGTCTGAACTCCATTATGCCAATAGCCTCTACCGCGGATCATCTTTACCAACTATGAAAAGACTACATTGTATTCAGAACTCTGCTGCCAGACTACTCTTACATATAAAGCCACAAGCCTACATCTCCCCTGCCTTGAAGTCCCTACATTGGTTACCGGTTTCAAGAAAATCCACCTTCAAGCTGCTTTGTTTCACCCACAAAATGATACATGGAACAGGGCCTCTCTTCATCAGGAATAAAATCACCAAATACATTTAACAAAGGAACCTCCACTCTAGCTTGCCACCTCGCCTCAAAATCCCACCATACAAGAAAAAAACATAAGTGTTGACACATACTTCTCTGTTCAAGCAGCCAGACTATGGAACTCCCTAACCACAAACATAAGATAACTACCTTACCTTCAGAAGCCTATTCATGTGTTTGCTCTTTCCCATATAACCACCATACTCAAACATAAATATACCTGTGTATACAAGCATTTATTTGGATTATATTTCTGTACCTAGATATGTGTATTCCTTTGTATAAATGTGTATAATAATTATGTCTATAAATATATAAATATTCATTAGTTCTGCTCAAGAAATGTACATACTACTTATGGTTATATTATTCTATGCTTAATATGTATGTAAGTCAATGTATAAATAAGTATCTTTTTATCATAACTATTTATCTACAATTGCTTCACAATTGAATTAAAAAAGTTATATACATATATATAAATTGTGAAAACAAATTAGTTTAAAGTACAGCAACACTTGAAAGTATGAGTTTATTAAATACAACTTAAATCTAGATATATTTTCTTCCTTATACATATATACATTCCATGTGCTTATGTATCTTTATATTTAAAACTTTACTCCTAACTTAGAATCTCCAATGCACTACCATATATCTCACCTTATACCTCTCTCAATATATCCTCTACCTCCACTCTCTGACTCATCCAAAACCTCATTCTACTACTCTCTAATGCACTACCCTATTTCTCACCCTATACTTCTCTCAATAGATCCTCTACCTCCACTCTCTGATTCATCACAAACCCCATTCTTCTACTATGATCCCCAAAATAGCCCTTTCTAGATTCTTATTTCTTCTACCCCCCTTGCATCATCTCAAACCTCTTTTACTATTCAGATCACCCAAACAAGCCTTTCTAAACCCTTCCCTCTGACTTTTACCCCACCACCTCTCCTTTGCTTATCTCAAACCTCCTCCTATTGCTATGATCTCCAAATAAAAACGTTTGAGACCATTCCCTCTTCTATCCCTACACTATCCTTTTCAATCCAACTAACAGACTCACATGTCCACAGCTCAAATTAATTTCATATTTTCCTAATTCACCACTACCTTTTTTTGGGTTTCGGAGTAGCGCGCTACCTGCCAAAAAGCAATTTGACGCCTCATCAGGGGTAACAAGCGCTGCATAAATGTAAACCCTGCCCTCTTCTATCCCTCCATTATCCCTTTTCAATCCAAATAACAGACTCACATGTCTACCACTCAAATTAATTTTATATTTCCCAGTACTAATTTACCACTAATCCTTTTTGGGTTCCGGAGTTGCGTGCTACTCATCGAAAAGTGCTTCAAAACCTCATCAGGGGTAGTAAACGCTATATAAATGCAATAACAATTAAAATTACAATTAATACTTGGTTTGTTTGCCACTTGTCATCTAAGATGTGGTATCTTGCAAGTTCCTTATCCGGAGCTGCTCTGTTTTGGATCATGCCATTGGTGTCTACTGAAGATCCCTACACACATTTTTATTGAACTTTTTTTAACTAATTTAAGCAGATTTATGAAAAATATGTTCATGTGAAATAATATTGTAAAATAACTTTAAATATTTATTTTAAATGTACAACAAAGAAAGAAATATCTACTACACTATTAACTTAATTTTGAAGTAAATCTTCAATTATTTCTAACATAATATATAAAATAGCAATTATTTTGCTGGTGTTTAACTTAAAAATAAATTTGTAATTATTACCAGTGATGTACAGAACTAATGAAAAAGTAATGTACCATTAAATTGTAATAAGATATAATTAAATGGCTTTTACATTAAAAAAGGTTGTTAAACTATTTTGCACTTGAATGATAAATATTTCATTTTAAATATTTTTCACATTAAAGTATATTTAATGATATTTTAACCATTTTACATAATTTAATTTGATAATTTCTTATGGGGTTTAATTTTAAGTCCCTACCTTCATTATTTGTAATGGAGGGTCGTGCAATTTTAGTAGCTTGCTATGTGTGGGTCTGGACTTGCTACTGTAGCAGTATTGACTTACATTTGTAGATTTTGCTCCACCCCACCTTTTTCAAGGTGTGGAAATGTGTAAGTCTACACTTTTGAGTGATTCTACACTCTGATTTTGTGAATAGCTGAAAGCAATTAAGTTACTCATAGGTATAAGAGTAAACGTACTCATGTAAGTTACTCACAAACGTAAATTACTTTTGTAACTAGCCCAGCAAGTCTCTGCTTATGAGCACTATTGCCATTTACCTTTGAAATAATTGACACCTCACCGTCCTTTCCTTATTGTATTGGGGACCTCTTGTTTGAGGCTGCATAATTCAAAGATCCACCCCCTACCGCTTTATATTTTGTAAACAACATTTTCAGTGACTTATTGGTGTAGCTGGGTGACATTTTAATCTTCTCTGAGATGTTACAGAGACATCAGGAACATGTCAAAGAAGTGTTCACAAGACCACAGAGATATTCTCTTTACAATAAATTAAAGAAATGCTTTTTTAAAGTACTAGTCAGCTCCTTTTTAGGATTTCAAATATCAGAGAAAGGTATTGGAATAGATGATTCCGAAGCATAAGCTATGCTAGAATTGCCTTTTTCTGAACATATCAAAGATATCCTGAAGTTTTTGGGGTTTGCCAGCTTTTACAAACATGTTGTTGCAGATTTTTCTACCATTATTCAACCCATTGTCAATCTAACTTAAAAAGGAATACTTTTCAGCAGATGAAAGAACAAAAAGTAACCTATACTGCTTTGAAAAAGCCTTTGCAGCAGCTCCTCTCTTTAGACATCTAGGGGAACAGCTTCCATTAGCATGTTCCTTCTGGAATCTGACCTATACGAATGCAACTATAAAATCAATTACAGGAAATAACTGGTTATGAAAGAAGACTCACCAATTGGTATCCTTATTTAGACGAGATCAATCATCAGGTTACAGAATGGACATTTATCAAAAAGCAAATTCCCTTATGTGTCAACATCCAATCAGAATATCTCTATTAGTTTGCACTGAACCAAATGAATGCACTTTTGTTAAGTATCATAACACGTATTACTTCAATAAAAATTCTTTATTCCACACATTGCAGGCCAAATGACCAGCTTCTAATTACATTTGATTTAAAATCTGTTTTAAAAACCGTTTTAAAAACTTTTTCATATGATCTATACACAGTGTCTGTAATCACAATTTTTCATAAGCATTTAACAGTAATGAGCACATATTTATTAAACATTTACAGGTAAAGCACCTTCAAAAATAATAACTTTTCACCATATATTTTATACCAATAGTGCAATAGTTCAAAAATTAGTAAACGTATCACTCAATTCTTCATATGCTGACTTCCTGATATGTGTTCTTCATTTACATATAATACAACCAACAATTCTTTAAAAACAATACAATATTTATTTGTCCATGTGTCAACGTGTTTCGGTGTGTCTTTAAATTCTTTTACACCTTCCTCAGGACTCAATTAAAAACCATAAATTGTTCCATAAATCAGACCATATATCTAAAAGCAAATAATAATAAAAAACAATTAAATACAATCTTGACTTGTGTGGATCTAGATTCATTATTTTGGTTCAGGGCATCCTCTATTCATTATTAATACTTAAACTAAAGTTCATTATTACAATTATTATGAGTGTCCTGTTATGAGGACCACATGTAGTAACTTTAATCATAGTTACTTAAACCATAGTCTTATTATATTTAGCCAGATCATTAGTTATTTTAATGTCTCACCCAATGTTATCTTTGCAGGATAATCACGATAGTATCGATGGATTTAAATCAACTTGTCCATCTATGTAGATTTATTTCTGCTTATGTTGTGAAGTTACACCTCCTATAAATAACATATATAAAATTTTGTATAGATCCTTTTCAGTCATCTATTGATTCTAATTAAAGCCCTCTCGCCATATACTTTCTAGGCTTAGGACGGGCAGTTTCACTCCGTCACAATAATTCAAATATTCTTGTCATACTCTAAGTACCTATTAGTAGAATTTTGCATATGGTTAATCTGATGTCCAATTGATTCTTACAGTGTTCATCTATTGTGCTATATAAGGACACTTACCATTAAATAATTATTCTTTTTCCTAGTTCTTGTATGCCATTCAGGGCAATTCTCGTTAGGAATACTGAATAGTCTCCTATTTTTCTTGTGGGTTAGCTACGACCGTCTTTTTCAATTGGATCGGGTCGGAACTCCTAAATTCAAAACAAAAAGAAAGGGAAAGTTCTATGTTACCATGGTTCTTATTAAAATGTGGCTTCTTTATCATAAATCCCTTGTTGTAAATGGATATAATTAAGTTAATTTCATCCATTTGCTATTTTCAAAAACGTACTCGCGTTTTATCCATAGACCCCTTAACTAAGGTTTGTTACTTGCCTGTTTTTGCATCGCAAGTTACATAAAGATGAAAATAATGTCATCGCCGTGTAAGGTTAAACCCTTATTGCTTATTTATTATTGATTGAGTGTCATTATTTAGCCACATCAATAGTCTATGTTTACATTCTATTTGTATAGACCCTCTTATCCGCTCCTTATATCTGACATTGCTATTAAAATATACTCGGGCAGTATGTCTAATTAAGCCCCACTCCCTTTTTAAGCGGTTCGTTTACCGGCTGGTCTTCGACTACAAACAGCCTGCTTAAATCGTGAACGATTGTAATTCCCTTCTGAGCCGCTAAGCCCCACTTACTTTCTTTTAAAATTAAGCGATTCGTTTACCGACTCGTCTTACACTACAAACAGCCTGCTTGACTCGTGAATGATTAAAATGCCCTCCTGTGCTCACCTTGTAACTCGGAGCAACGTGTCCACTTGTCGGGGGTCCTGGTGCTGTTCGAAGAGAATGTTTGCTAAACTCTTTCCTTTTTTATGCAGATGCGCTACTAGTACGCTGCGTGTCCACGTCTAATTACGTTCGTGGCGGCCATATTTGTTATGGGCCAGACTGTTATACGTTATTTAACGCCCTTCTTTTATCTTTTGCTATTAAATAGGTATTTTGCCAGTATTTCTTATTTATTGTTCGAGGGCAACATTTAACTAAAGAGAAATTTGTTAAAGTCCTCAATTTTAGGTTTATTAAAAATAATGCTACTTATCAGGTACTCGCTCGTGTTCCTGTGATGTTGGTAGTAGGTTCAAACCCACTACCGCAATGGTATCGTTTTTCTGGGTGCCATCTTAAAATGTACATATTTCCTATTTATGACCTATAACCTCACTCTATACGTATTATTAGTCATACAATTACCAAAAATGTTATTGGAACTATAAGGTCTTATATCTCATTATATGATGTTAGAATGTTAGAATACTCTATGTAATCATACTGCACCCGAGAGTGTGTACCTTATGTATCGGGCACACAGATCAAGTTAAATATGTTCACATAGAAGACACCAGCCCCTTATCAAGTTCTATATGTGTTCACTGAATTCCTGTATCTTTATAGATGAATCATTACAAATTGATCAACCTCTTTCCATTTCTCACCTAATCAGTCTCTCCCACTCATCTCTATTATTCAGGCCTTGATTGTCTTAAATTTTGACATGAAAAATTGTTCTCTTTGTTTCCTCTTTTTCTCAATGTCGCTTCCTCTTGCTGACTCTTTCAATTTTTCAAGAATAAACCACTTTAGGTCTTCCTCTTTGTGGTTTTTCTCTGCCCAATGGTCTACTAATGGGGCATTCTTTTTCCTAGTTTTTAAGGCCGATCTATGTTCACTTAATCTTGTTCGCATTTCACGACATGTTTCCCCTACATAGCCTTTTTGACAGGGACAAACAATAAGATAAACGACATTTTTAGTCCTACAGTTGACCATCTCATTCATCCAATGTTGGATACCATTTAGTTCCACCATCTGTTCTTTTATGACTGATTTACAGTGTGTGCATGTGCCACACGGGAAATTACCCTTCAATTTTGAACCATCTGCTATTTTCGAACTGTATACCAAGCCATCTGATAGAAACACTATCCTACACCATACCAGTAATCATCCTAAATGTCAGAAGGATAGCATTCCGTTTAGCCAGTTCTTACGTATTAGACGTAATTGCAGTGATAGAAAAGATTTTGAAACTCATGCCAAAAACCAACAGCAAAAACTCCTGGCACGAGGCTATCTGAAAAGATTAGTGAAACAGTCGTATAAGAGAGCAAAATATTATAATCGAGATAGTCTATTTGAAGGTAAAAACAATACCAAAAGTAATGAGAAAGGTATTGTCATGGTGACGAACTTTAATAGCATGAGCCACAAATTAAAAAATTTGATTAATAAGAATTGGTTTCTTCTGAATAACCCAGGGAAAACTCCCTCGAAAAACCAACTTTTGCCTACAGGAGAAATAAAACAATTCGTAATCATCTAGTGACGACATATAAAGAACCCAACATCAAATACCAGAGGAACATAGCAGATGGTTCAAAATTGAAGGGTAATTTCCCGTGTGGCACATGCACACACTGTAAATCAGTCATAAAAGAACAGATGGTGAAACTAAATGGTATCCGACATTGGATGAATGAGATGGTCAACTGTAGGACTAAAAATGTCGTTTATCTTATTGTTTGTCCCTGTCAAAAAGGCTATGTAGGGGAAACATGTCACGAAATGCGAACAAGATTAAGTAAACATAGATCGGTCTTAAAAACTAGGAAAAAGAATGCCCCATTAGTAGACCATTGGGCAGAGAAAAACCACAAAGAGGAAGACCTAAAGTGGTTTATTCTTGAAAAATTGAAAGAGTCAGCAAGAGGAGGCGACATTGAGAAAAAGAGGAAACAAAGCGAACAATTTTTCATGTCAAAATTTAAGACATACAATCAAGGCCTGAATAATAGAGATGAGTGGGAGAGACTGATTAGGTGAGAAATGGAAAGAGGTTGATGAATTTGTAATGATTCATCTATAAAGATACAGGAATTCAGTGAACACATATAGAACTTGATAAGGGGCAGGTATCTATGTGAACATATTTAACTTGATCTGTGTGCCCGATACATAAGGTACACACTCTCGGGTGCAGTATGATTACATAGAGTATTCTAACATACTAACATCATATAATGAGATATAAGACCTTATAGTTGTATGTCTAATAATACGTATAGAGTGAGGTTATAGGTCATAAATAGGAAATATGTACATTTTAAGATGGCACCCAAAAAACGATACCATCGCGGTAGTGGGTTTGAACCTACTACCAACATCACAGGAACACGAGCGAGTACGGGATAAGTAGCGTTATTTTTAATAAACCTAAAATTGAGGACTTTAACAAATTTCTCTTTAGTTAAATGTTGCCCTCGAACAATAAATAAGAAATACTGGCAAAATACCTATTTAATAGCAATAGATAAAAGAAAGGTTTTAAATAACGTATAACAGTCTGGCCATAACAAATATGGCCGCCACGAACGTAATTAGACGTGGACACGCAGCGTACTAGTAGTGCATCTGCTTAAAAAAGGAAAGAGTTTAGCAAACATTCTCTTCGAACAGCACCAGGACCCCCGACAAGTGGACACGTTGCTCCGAGTTACAAGGTGAGCGCAGAAGGGCATTTTAATCGTTCACGATTCAAGCAGGCTGTTTGTAGTGTAAGACTAGTCGGTAAACGAACCGCTTAATTTTAAAAGAAAGGAAGTGGGGCTTAGTGGCTCAGAAGGGTATTAAAATCATTCACGATTTAAGCAGGCTGTTTGTAGTCGAAGACCAGCCGGTAAACGAACGGCTTAATTTCAAAACAAAGGGAGTGGGGCTTAATTAGACATACTGCCCGAGTATATTTTAATGCGATACCAAAGGGGATGATGGACGGAGCATTAGAGCAAATCAAACACTCACCCCCAGTCAACTGATCTGGGTTTAATCCATCATCATTCTTTAGCTCACTCCACCACCCCAGTTCAGACATGGCCATATGCAAATCAGTCTGACCCTGTGCTTCATGGGAACAGTCCAGCCCGAACTGCCAAGCCATGTCTTCCCTGGACCGGAAACAAGCATCCTGGGACCGGTTTCGGGTTCAAAACCCTCATCAGCCAGGCTATCTTGAATCCAGTGGAAAAGTGAGCAAGGAACCCACGTCTGGGCATACCCTGCCAACTTAGGGCGAACAAAGCAATACCAAAGGGGATGATGGACGGAGCGTTAGAGCAAATCAAACACTCACCCCCAGTCAACTGATCTGGGTTTAATCCATCATCATTCTTTAGCTCACTCCACCACCCCAGTTCAGACATGGCCATATGCAAATCAGTCTGACCCTGTGCCTCATGGGAACAGTCCAGCCCGAACTGCCAAGCCATGTCTTCCCTGGACCGGAAACAAGCATCCTGGGACCGGTTTCGGGTTCAAAACCCTCATCAGCCAGGCTATCTTGAATCCAGTGGCAAAGTGAGCAAGGGACCCTCGTCTGGGCATACCCTGCCAACTTAGGGCGAACAAAGCGATACCAAAGGGGATGATGGACGGAGCGTTAGAGCAAATCAAACACTCACCCCCAGTCAACTGATCTGGGTTTAATCCATCATCATTCTTTAGCTCACTCCACCACCCCAGTTCAGACATGGCCATATGCAAATCAGTCTGACCCTGTGCCTCATGGGAACAGTCCAGCCTGAACTGCCAAGCCATGTCTTCCCTGCACCGGAAACAAGCATCCTGGGACCGGTTTCGGGTTCAAAACCCTCATCATGGCGATGACATTATTTTCATCTTTATGTAACTTGCGATGCAAAAAACAGGCAAGCAACAAACCTTAGTTAAGGGGTCTATGGATAAAACGCAAGTAACTTTTTGAAAATAGCAAATGGATGAAATTAACTTAATTATATCCATTTACAACAAGGGATTTACGATAAAGAAGCCACATTTTAATAGGAACCGTGGTAACATAGAACTTTCCCTTTCTTTTTGTTTTGAACTTAGGAGTACCGACCCGATCCAATTGAAAAAGACAGTCGTAGCTAACCCACAAGAAAAATAGGAGACTATTCAGTATTCCTAACGAGTGTGTTTGATTTGCTCTAACGCTCCATCCATCATCCCCTTTGGTATCGCTTTGTTCGCCCTAAGTTGGCAGGGTATGCCCAGACGTGGGTCCCTTGCTCACTTTGCCACTGGATTCAAGATAGCCTGGCTGATGAGGGTTTTGAACCCGAAACCGGTCCCAGGATGCTTGTTTCTGGTCCAGGGAAGACATGGCTTGGCAGTTCGGGCTGGACTGTTCCCATGAGGCACAGGGTCAGACTGATTTGCATATGGCCATGTCTGAACTGGGGTGGTGGAGTGAGCTAAAGAATGATGATGGATTAAACCCAGATCAGTTGACTGGGGGTGAGTGTTTGATTTGCTCTAACGCTCCGTCCATCATCCCCTTTGGTATCGCTTTGTTCGCCCTAAGTTGGCAGGGTATGCCCAGACATGGGTCCCTTGCTCACTTTGCCATGGATTCAAGATAGCCTGGCTGATGAGGGTTTTGAACCCGAAACCGGTCCCAGGATGCTTGTTTCCGGTCCATCATCATTCTTTAGCTCACTCCACCACCCCAGTTCAGACATGGCCTTATGCAAATCAGTCTGACCCTGTGCCTCATGGGAACAGTCCAGCCCGAACTGCCAAGCCATGTCTTCCCTGGACCGGAAACAAGCATCCTGGGACCGGTTTCGGGTTCAAAACCCTCATCAGCCAGGCTATCTTGAATCCAGTGGCAAAGTGAGCAAGTGACCCACGTCTGGGCCTACCCTGCCAACTTAGTGCGAACAAAGCGATACAAAAGGGGATGATGGATGGAGCGTTAGAGCAAATCAAACACTCACCCCCAGTCAACTGATCTGGGTTTAATCCATCATCATTCTTTAGCTCACTCCACCACCCCAGTTCAGACATGGCCATATGCAAATCAGTCTGACCCTGTGCCTCATGGGAACAGTCCAGCCCAAACTGCCAAGCCATGTCTTCCCTGGACCGGAAACAAGCATCCTGGGACCGGTTTCGGGTTCAAAACCCTCATCAGCCAGGCTATCTTGAATCCAGTGGCAAAGTGAGCAAGGGACCCACGTCTGGGCATACCCTGCCAACTTAGGGCGAACAAAGCGATACCAAAGGGGATGATGGACGGAGCGTTAGAGCAAATCAAACACTCACCCCCAGTCAACTGATCTGGGTTTAATCCATCATCATTCTTTAGCTCACTCCACCACCCCAGTTCAGACATGGCCATATGCAAATCAGTCTGACCCTGTGCCTCATGGGAACAGTCCAGCCCAAACTGCCAAGCCATGTCTTCCCTGGATCAGAAACATGCATCCTGGGACCGGTTTCGGGTTCAAAACCCTCATCAGCCAGGCTATCTTGAATCCAGTGGCAAAGTGAGCAAGGGACCCACGTCTGGGCATACCCTGCCAACTTAGGGCGAACAAAGCAATACCAAAGGGGATGATGGACGGAGCGTTAGAGCAAATCAAACACTCACCCCCAGTCAACTGATCTGGGTTTAATCCATCATCATTCTTTAGCTCACTCCACCACCCCAGTTCAGACATGGCCATATGCAAATCAGTCTGACCCTGTGCCTCATGGGAACAGTCCAGCCCGAACTGCCAAGCCATGTCTTCCCTGGACTGGAAATAAGCATCTTAATCTTGTTCGCATTTCACGACATGTTTCCCCTACATAGCCTTTTTGACAGGGACAAACAATAAGATAAACGACATTTTTAGTCCTACAGTTGACCATCTCATTCATCCAATGTTGGATACCATTTAGTTCCACCATCTGTTCTTTTATGACTGATTTACAGTGTGTGCATGTGCCACACGGGAAATTACCCTTCAATTTTGAACCATCTGCTATGTTCGAACTGTATACCAAGCCATCTGATAGAAACACTATCCTACACCATACCAGTAATCATCCTAAATGTCAGAAGGATAGCA
The DNA here is from genome assembly GCA_963921515.1 of Calotriton arnoldi. Lineage (NCBI taxonomy): Eukaryota > Metazoa > Chordata > Amphibia > Caudata > Salamandridae > Calotriton > Calotriton arnoldi. The sequence continues at coordinate 92,016 of CAWUFW010003468.1, read as the reverse complement.
TTCCGTTTAGCCAGTTCTTACGTATTAGACTTAATTGCAGTGATAGAAAAGATTTTGAAACTCATGCCAAAAACCAACAGCAAAAACTCCTGGCACGAGGCTATCTGAAAAGTTTAGTGAAACAGTCGTATAAGAGAGCAAAATATTATAATCGAGATAGTCTATTTGAAGGTAAAAACAATACCAAAAGTAATGAGAAAGGTATTGTCATGGTGACGAACTTTAATAGCATGAGCCACAAATTAAAAAATTTGATTAATAAGAATTGGTTTCTTCTGAATAACCCAGGGAAAACTCCCTCGAAAAACCAACTTTTGCCTACAGGAGAAATAAAACAATTCGTAATCATCTAGTGACGACATATAAAGAACCCAACATCAAATACTAGAGGAACATAGCAGATGGTTCAAAATTGAAGGGTAATTTCCCGTGTGGCACATGCACACACTGTAAATCAGTCATAAAAGAACAGATGGTGGAACTAAATGGTATCCGACATTGGATGAATGAGATGGTCAACTGTAGGACTAAAAATGTCGTTTATCTTATTGTTTGTCCCTGTCAAAAAGGCTATGTAGAGGAAACATGTCACGAAATGCGAACAAGATTAAGTAAACATAGATCGGCCTTAAAAACTAGGAAAAAGAATGCCCCATTAGTAGACCATTGGGCAGAGAAAAACCACAAAGAGGAAGACCTAAAGTGGTTTATTCTTGAAAAATTGAAAGAGTCAGCAAGAGGAGGTGACATTGAGAAAAAGAGGAAACAAAGCGAACAATTTTTCATGTCAAGATTTAAGACATACAATCAAGGCCTGAATAATAGAGATGAGTGGGAGAGACTGATTATGTGAGAAATGGAAAGAGGTTGATGAATTTGTAATGATTCATCTATAAAGATACAGGAATTCAGTGAACACATATAGAACTTGATAAGGGGCAGGTATCCTCTATGGGAACATATTTAACTTGATCTGTGTGCCCGATACATAAGGTACACACTCTCGGGTGCAGTATGATTACATAGAGTATTCTAACATTCTAACATCATATAATGAGATATAAGACCTTATAGTTGTATGTCTAATAATACGTATAGAGTGAGGTTATAGGTCATAAATAGGAAATATGTAAATTTTAAGATGGCACCCAAAAAAACGATACCATCGCGGTAGTGGGTTTGAACCTACTACCAACATCACAGGAACACGAGCGAGTACGGGATAAGTAGCGTTATTTTTAATAAACCTAAAATTGAGGACTTTAACAAATTTCTCTTTAGGTAAATGTTGCCCTCGAACAATAAATAAGAAATACTGGCAAAATACCTATTTAATAGCAATAGATAAAAGAAGGGCTTTAAATAACGTATAACAGTCTGGCCCATAACAAATATGGTCGCCACGAACGTAATTAGACGTGGACACGCAGCGTATTAGTAGTGCATCTGCTTAAAAAAGGAAAGAGTTTAGCAAACATTGTCTTCGAACAGCACCAGGACCCCCGACAAGTGGACACGTTGCTGCGAGTTACAAGGTGAGCGCAGAAGGGCATTTTAATCGTTCACGGTTCAAGCAGGCTGTTTGTAGTGTAAGACTAGTCGGTAAACAAACCGCTTAATTTTAAAAGAAAGGAAGTGGGGCTTAGTGGCTCAGAAGGGTATTAAAATCATTCATGATTTAAGCAGGCTGTTTGTAGTCGAAGACCAGCCGGTAAACGAACCGCTTAATTTCAAAACAAAGGGAGTGGCTTGGCAGTTCGGGCTGGACTGTTCCCATGAGGCACAGGGTCAGACTGATTTGCATATGGCCATGTCTGAACTGGGGTGGTGGAGTGAGCTAAAGAATGATGATGGATTAAACCCAGATCAGTTGACTGGGGGTGAGTGTTTGATTTGCTCTAACGCTCCATCCATCATCCCCTTTGGTATCGCTTTGTTCGCCCTAAGTTGGCAGGGTATGCCCAGACGTGGGTCCCTTTGCCACTGGATTCAAGATAGCCTGGCTGATGAGGGTTTTGAACCCGAAACCGGTCCCAGGATGCTTGTTTCCGGTCCAGGGAAGACATGGCTTGGCAGTTCGGGCTGGACTGTTCCCATGAGGCAAAGGGTCAGACTGATTTGCATATGGCCATGTCTGAACTGGGGTGGTGGAGTGAGCTAAAGAATGATGATGGATTAAACTCAGATCAGTTGACTGGAGGTGAGTGTTTGATTTGCTCTAATGCTCCATCCATCATCCCCTTTGGTATCGCTTTGTTCGCCCTAAGTTGGCAGGGTATGCCCAGACGTGGGTCCCTTGCTCACTTTGCCACTGGATTCAAGATAGCCTGGCTGATGAGGGTTTTGAACCCGAAACCGGTCCCAGGATGCATGTTTCTGATCCAGGGAAGACATGGCTTGGCAGTTCAGGCTGGACTGTTCCCATGAGGCACAGGGTCAGACTGATTTGCATAAGGCCATGTCTGAACTGGGGTGGTGGAGTGAGCTAAAGAATGATGATGGATTAAACCCAGATCAGTTGACTGGGGGTGAGTGTTTGATTTGCTCTAACGCTCCATCCATCATCCCCTTTGGTATCGCTTTGTTCGCCCTAAGTTGGCAGGGTATGCCCAGACGTGGGTCCCTTGCTCACTTTGCCACTGGATTCAAGATAGCCTGGCTGATGAGGGTTTTGAACCCGAAACCGGTCCCAGGATGCTTGTTTCTGGTCCAGGGAAGACATGGCTTGGCAGTTCGGGCTGGACTGTTCCCATGAGGCACAGGGTCAGACTGATTTGCATATGGCCATGTCTGAACTGGGGTGATGGATTAAACCCAGATCAGTTGACTGGGGGTGAGTGTTTGATTTGCTCTAACGCTCCGTCCATCATCCCCTTTGGTATCGCTTTGTTCGCCCTAAGTTGGCAGGGTATGCCCAGACATGGGTCCCTTGCTCACTTTGCCACTGGATTCAAGATAGCCTAGCTGATGAGGGTTTTGAACCCGAAACCGGTCCCAGGATGCTTGTTCCCGGTCCAGGGAAGACATGGCTTGGAAGTTCGGGCTGGACTGTTCCCATGAGGCACAGGGTCAGACTGATTTGCATTTGGCCATGTCTGAACTGGGGTGGTGGAGTGAGCTAAAGAATGATGATGGATTAAACCGAGATCAGTTGACTGGGGGTCAGTGTTTGATTTGCTCTAACGCTCCGTCCATCATCCCCTTTGGTATCGCTTTGTTCGCCCTAAGTTGGCAGGGTATGCCCAGACGTGGGTCCCTTGCTCACTTTGCCACTGGATTCAAGATAGCCTGGCTGATGAGGGTTTTGAACCCGAAACAGGTCCCAGGATGCTTGTTTCCGGTCCAGGGAAGACATGGCTTGGCAGTTCGGGCTGGACTGTTCCCATGAGGCACAGGGTCAGACTGATTTGCATATGGCCATGTCTGAACTGGGGTGGTGGAGTGAGCTAAAGAATGATGATGGATTAAACCGAGATCAGTTGACTGGGGGTGAGTGTTTGATTTGCTCTAACGCTCCGTCCATCATCCCCTTTGGTATCGCTTTGTTCGCCCTAAGTTGGCAGGGTATGCCCAGACATGGGTCCCTTGCTCACTTTGCCACTGGATTCAAGATAGCCTGGCTGATGAGGGTTTTGAACCCGAAACCGGTCCCAGGATGCTTGTTTCCTGTCCAGGGAAGACATGGCTTGGAAGTTCGGGCTGGACTGTTCCCATGAGGCACAGGGTCAGACTGATTTGCATATGGCCATGTCTGAACTGGGGTGGTGGAGTGAGCTAAAGAATGATGATGGATTAAACCCAGATCAGTTGACTGGGGGTGAGTGTTTGATTTTCTCTAAAGCTCCGTCCATCATCCCCTTTGGTATTGAGTATATTTTAATAGCAATGTCAGATATAAGGAGCGGATAAGAGGGTCTATAAAAATTGAATGTAAACATAGACTATTGATGTGGCTAAATAATGACAATCAATAATAAATAAGCAACAAGGGTTTAACCTTACACGGCGATGACATTATTTTCATCTTTATGTAACTTGCGATGCAAAAAACAGGCAAGCAATAAACCTTAGTTAAGGGGTCTATGGATAAAACGCAAGTAACTTTTTGAAAATAGCAAATGGATGAAATTAACTTAATTATATCCATTTACAACAAGGGATTTACGATAAAGAAGCCACATTTTAATAGGAACCGTGGTAACATAGAACTTTCCCTTTCTTTTTGTTTTGAACTTAGGAGTAGCGACCCGATCCAATTGAAAAAGACGGTCGTAGCTAACCCACAAGAAAAATAGGAGACTATTCAGTATTCCTAACGAGAATAGCCCTGAATGGCATACAAGAACTAGGAAAAAGAATAATTATTTAATGGTAAGTGTCCTTATATAGCACAATAGATAAACACTGTAAGAATCAATTGGACATCAGATTAACCATATGCAAAATTCTACTATTAGGTACTTGGAGTATGACAAGAATATTTGAATTATTGTGACGGAGTGAAACTGCCCGTCCTAAGCCTAGTAAGTATATCGCGAGAGGGCTTTAATTAGAATCAATAGATGACTGAAAAGGATCTATACAAAATTTAATATATGTTATTTATAGGAGGTGGTTCTTCACAACATAAGAAGAAATAAATCTACATAGATGGACAAGGTGATTTAAATCCATCGATACTATTGTGATTATCCTGCAAAGATAACATTGGGTGAGACATTAAAATAACCAATGATCTGGCTAAATATAATAAGACTATGGTTTAAGTAACTATGATTAAAGTTACTACATGTGTTCCTCATAACAGGACACTCATAATAATTGTAATAATGAACTTTAGTTTAAGTATTAATAATGAATAGAGGATGCACTGAACCAAAATAATGAATCTAGATCCACACAAGTCAAGATTGTATTTAATTGTTTTTTATTATTATTTGCTTTTAGATATATGGTCTGGTTTTATGGAACAATTTATGGTTTTTAATTGAGTCCTGAGGAAGGTGTAAAAGAATTTAAAGACACACCGAAACGCGTTGACACATGGACAAATAAATATTGTATTGTTTTTAAAGAATTGTTGGATGTATTATATGTAAATGAAGAACACATATCAGGAAGAGAGCATATGAAGAATTGAGTGATACGTTTACTAATTTTTGAACTATTGCACTATTGGTATAAAATATATGGTGAAAAGTTATTATTTTTGAAGGTGCTTTACCTGTAAATGTTTAATAAATATGTGCTCATTACTGTAAAATGCTTATGAAAAATTGTGATTACAGACACTGTGTATAGATCATATGAAAAAAGTTTTTAAAACGGTTTTTAAAACGGATTTTAAATCAAATGTAATTAGAAGCTGGTCATTTGGCCTGCAATGTGTGGAATAAAGAATTTTTATTGAAGTAATACGTGTTATGATACTTAACAAAAGTGCATTCATTTGGTTTGTGCAAACTAATAGAGATATTCTGATTGGATGTTGACACATAAGGGAATTTCCTTTTTGATAAGTGCAAAACTACCCGGTCCCTTTTGGTCCTACTAGGGTAACTCTCTCACTTTGTTGGGTACAGAATGGACATACCATAGAACTTGTTGCCATAACTTGTGCATTTGTTCTTCCATTCGTCTGTTGCTGTGATGAAATCTACTGCTCCTTGGCATACTGGAGATCCGAGTTTGGCTCCTAGTTGACGTCTGGTCTTATACATCCACAGCTTCAACGGCGGACTTTTAGTTCTGCACCTCAAGCTAATTCCAACAAATCCTGGTCCTGCGCAATGCTCCCCAGCATCAGCCGTTGCGTGACGCCTCTGTGTTCCAGATCCAGACAAATTGCTACAAGTGGGGGTGCGCCAGTTCAATTAAGTCCAATAGACTCAGTGTAATGTCAAAAAAATCCTTTATTTCAAATTATTTTTTTCTTTTTCAAATGTTCAGTAGAAAAACTAAGCTCAGCCAACGCATTTCGTTCCCGTAGGAGAACTTCATCAGGGCTTATAAGTTCAAGAAAATATATCCGGAAGCGTGGTGGCTCTGCGACAATTTTCTCCAGGATATTGCGCTGGAAACCGTGGTGGTACTTACAGGCACAATAAAACCTGCATGTTGAAGACCGTTCAACCGCACGTCTGGTCTTATACTGCCAACACTATCCTGGGTCAGGACTCTCTCTGTTTGTGGGTAAATTCTCTCCGCACCAGCTTGTATTTTTTAATTCTTGTACACACAGCTGTTGATTCATAGCTTACCTATTTAGAACTTTCTCTATTCTCTGCTCGAGGTTATGGCTGCTGTTAGACCTGGCCTCAGACCTCCTGTATGCTGTCTTCGGTTTTGCTGATTTGGGGATTCTGCATACTTTACCACTGCTACCCAGTAGTAAAGTGCTTGTGCTCTCTCATTTAAACATGGTGGAACTGGATTCTACTGAAATGGCATATTTAATTTACTTGTGAGCCCCTACAATAGTGCACTACCTGTGCCCAGGGCCTGTAAATTAATCGCTAAAAGTGGGCCTGCAGCACTGACTGTGCCACCTACTTAAGTAGCACTTTAAACATGTCTCAGGCCTGCCATTGCAGCCTCCGTATGCAGTTCTAAATTGCCATTTCAACATAGCAAAATAAAGTTTTAACCAGGTCTAGAACCTTTTTTTAAATATTTATAAGCCACCCCTAAGGTAAGCTCTGACCAGCCCAGAGGACAGGGTGCAATGTATTTAAAAGGTAAAACATGTGCTTTTAAGTTTTACATGTTCTGGTAGTAAAAAACTCCTAATTTAGTTTGCACTACTGCAAGGCCTACCTCCTCATAGGATAACATTGGAGTTACCTTATTACATTTCATAAGTGTAACTTCCAAATGGGGCTAAGTAACTCGTACATGATTGGTGTCTGTGCAATTTTAATGAAAAATCCTAACTTATGGTGAAGTCAGATTTTAAATTACAATTTTGAAAATGCCACTTTTAGAAAGTTGGCATTTTCCTGCCTTAGCCATTTGGTGCCTGCAGCCTGCCTCTGGGTCACATGAGTGGATAAAGTTGACAGCTGGGCTTTGTATTTTCCTTTTGGACAGCCACCCACAATAGGGAGCTTAGGTGTACCTGAATGGGCCATCACTGGTTGGATGGAAGGGAGGAGTAGGTCACAGCCCCACTTACACTTGAATAGGCTGTGTCCTGCCTCTACACAAAGGACTGAATTCTCTATGTAGTTAGTCTTGAGCCAGGGCAAGTAAGACATGGCACCTGTGCAGTTCAAAGGCATGCCTCTTGAAGCTTCTCCCCACTTCAGAGGCAGGACTGGGTAAAAATATTGGACCTCAGACACCAACTCTTTATTATACTTCTGGACCTATGAATACTCTGCCAGGAAGAAGGACTGCTATGCTGCTGACTGGACTGCTGCTCTGAAGATCCGCCGGCCTGCTGTGCTGGTCTGCTGCCTGCTGCCCTCTTGCCTGAGTGAGAAGAATAGGACCTACATGTTTTGAACCTAGGACCTCTGAGTGACTCCAAGGGCTAGTTTGCTGTCCTCCTGACTTGAGCTTTGGGGACAGAAGGTTCCAACAACTTTGACCCCAGCATCTGTGAGTTCTACCCTGCCAAGTGGTATCACGTCAGTCCTAGACCCTTGGAAGTGGGCCTAAGGTGCTTTGCCAGTCTCTGTGGATCCAGCAGAACCAACAGATTTCTTCTGCTCTACGGCACAATCCCGAGCAGACCCTGTGCAAGGCCACTGCTGCGTGGCTGAACCCATTGCATCCCCTTCACAGCCTCTTCGGAACTGCCACTGCGCAACACATCCTCGGCGCAGGCCCTTGCATCCCTCATCGACTGCAGTCTCGACAATGGCGCCGGACTCCGCATCGCAGCCTTGCACTCCTCGAAACTGACGCATCGCCCCGAACTGTGCGATGCATCCTCAGCGTCAGATTTCACATCGCAGGCCCTCATCGACAGGTTCCTTGATGACGATGCTGGACCTCGCATCACATCTTCGCCGCATCTTGAAACCGATGCATCGCTTTGGCTGTGCAACGCATCTACAACACGAATCCTGGCAACACTCTGCAAACCAGGATTTAAGGTACTTTGTTCAGCTGTCCTAACTGGGTCCCTGTAGCCTGATTGTGGTTGGCCGGAACTTTAGACTTTGTCCTGTTCTGACGCAACCAGATATCCACAATTGGCGTTTTGTGCTTTTTGGAGCTATTTTGACTAAATTCTTTAAAACTGCATATCTCCGGTTCTACTGATTGGATTTTTGTGTTTTTTAATTATTAAAGAAATCTCTATCTTGCTGTGTGCACATCCTCGTCACAGGCTCTCGCATCACGCATTGACGGGAGCCTCGATGATGACATTGGACTCTGCATCGCATCTTTGCAGCTCTTCAGAACTCACATATCACCCTGACTATACAATGCATCTTCGACTCCAGACTTTGCATTGTAAGCCCTCATTAAGGGGATCCTCGATGATGATGCAGGACCTCACATCGCACCCTCGTCACATGTCAGTACCGAAGCATCCCTTCGACGCGGACCCTCGCAACGCTCCGCAAAACAGGATTTAAAGTACTTTGTTCAGTGGGCCAAACTCAGTCCCTGTATTCAGCCCACACTCCATCGCAGTCAGCATGAACCTGGGACAACGTCCTAGTCCAGCGCTACCAGATATCCACAGTTGGCGCTTTGTGGCTGCAATTTTCACTGAAATATTTAAAATTGCATATGTCTGTTTCTACTAATTGAAGTTTTGTCATTTTGGTCTTGTTTTATTTATTAAAAATAACTATTTTCCTAACTTGGTGTTGGATCCTGTTTGGGTGGCATTGTCCCTTTATTACTGTTTGAAGTGTTGCACAAAATCATAAGTTAGGCCTGCCTGCTCTGTGCCATGCTACCGGAGGGTTGAGTGTTGTGGCCTCTTGCTATCTTATGCCACAACAGTCTTGATGTTTCCTGCTGCTCAGCCAATGAGTGAGGTCATTGGATGGTGGAATGATGAAAGTGTTTGTGCTTGGATGAGTGGACAGTTGGATTGAGAAGGGCTGCTCCTGGTGGGACTTCACATGATGTAAAGTAAACACAAGGAGATGATGGACGGAGCGCTGAAACTTTTCAGACACTCACCCCCAGTCACAGATCTGGGTTGAATCCATCATCGTTCATTAGCTCACTTCACCACCCCAGTTCAGACACAGCTATATGCAAATCAGTCTTGACCCTGTGCCTCATGGGAACAATCCAGCCCGAACTGCCAAGCCATGTCTTCCCTGGGCCGGAAACAAGAATCCTTGGACCGGTTTCAGGCTAACAGCCCTCATCAGCCAGGCTAGCTTGAATCCAGCGGCAAAGTGAGCAAGGGACCTATGTCTGGGCATACCCTGCCAACTTAGGGCGAACAACGCAAACATAAAGGAGATGATGGGCGGAGCGCTGAAACTTTTCAGACAATCACCCCCCGTCACAGATCAGGGTTGAATCCATCATCGTTCTTTAGCACACTTCGCCACCCCAGTTCAGACACAGCTATATGCAAATCAGTCTTGACCCTGTGCCTCATGGGAACAGTCCAGCCGAACTGCCAAGCCATGTCTTCCCTGGGCCGGAAACAAGAATCCTTGGACCGGTTTCGGGCTAACAGCCCTCATCAGCCAGGCTAGCTTGAATCCAGCAGCAAAGTGAGCAAGGGACCTACGTCTGGGCATACCCTGCCAACTTAGGGCGAACAACGCAAACATAAAGGAGATGATGGGCGGAGCGCTGAAACTTTTCAGACAATCACCCCCGTCACAGATCTGTGTTGAATCCATCATCGTTCTTTAGCACACTTCGCCACCCCAGTTCAGACACAGCTATATGCAAATCAGTCTTGACCCTGTGCCTCATGGGAACAGTCCAGCCCGAACTGCCTAGCCATGTCTTCCCTGGACCGGAAACAAGCATCCTGGGACCGGTTTCGGGCTAACAGCCCTCATCAGCCAGGCTAGCTTGCATCCAGTGGCAAAGTGAGCAAGGGACCCACGTCTGGGCATACCCTGCCAATTTAGGGCAAACAAAGCAAACACAAGGAGATGATGGACGGAGCGCTGAAACTTTTCAGACACTCACCCCCAGTCACCGATCTGGGTTGAATCCATCATCGTTCTTTAGCTCACTTCACCACCCCAGTTCAGACACAACTATATGCAAATTAGTCTTGACCCTGTGCCTCATGGGAACAGTCCAGCCCGAACTGCTAAGCCATGTCTTCCCTGGACCGGAAACAAGCATCCTGGGACCGGTTTCGGGCTAACAGCCCTCATCAGCCAGGCTAGCTTGAATCCAGTGGCAAAGTGAGCAAGGGACCCAAGTCTGGGCATACCCTGCCAACTTAGGGCGAACAAAGGAAACACAAGGAGATGATGGACGGAGCGCTGAAACTTTTCAGACACTCACCCCCAGTCACAGATCTGGGTTGAATCATCATCATCATCAATCAAACACAAAGCAAACCCAAGTCTGGGCATACCCTGCCAACTTAGTGGCATACCCTGCCAACTTAGGATGAACAAAGCCAGGCTAGCTTGAATCCAGTGGCAAAGTGAGCAAGGGACCCATGTCTGGGTATACCCTGCCAACTTAGGGCGAACAAAGCAAACACAAGGAGATGATAGACGGAGCGCTGAAACCTTTCAGACACTCACCCCAGTCACATATCTAGGTTGAATCCATCATCGTTCATTAACTCACTTCGCCACCCCAGTTCAGACACAGCTATATGCAAATCAGTCTTGACCCTGTGCCTCATGGGAACAGTCCAGCCCGAACTGCCAAGCCATGTCTTCCCTGGACCGGAAACAAGCATCCTGGGACCAGTTTCGGGCTAACAGCCCTCATCAACCAGGCTAGCTTGAATCAAGTGGCAAAGTGAGCAAGGGACCCACGTCTGGGCATACCCTGCCAATTTAGGACGAACAAAGCAAACACAAGGAGATGATGGATGGAGCGCTGAAACTTTTCAGTCACTCACCCCCAGTCACAGATCTGGGTTGAATCCATCATCAATCTTTAGCTCACTTCGCCACCCCAGTTAAGACACAACTATATGCAAATTAGTCTTGACCCTGTGCCTCATGGGAACAGTCCAGCCTGAATTGCCAAGCCATGTCTTCCCTGGACCGGAAACAAGCATCCTGGGACCGGTTTCGGGCTAACAGCCCTCATCAGCCAGGCTAGCTTGAATCCATTGGCAAAGTGAGCAAGGGACCGAAGTCTGGGCATACCCTGCCAACTTAGGGCGAACAAAGGAAACACAAGCAGATGATGGATGGAGCGCTGAAACGTTTCAGACACTCACCCCCAGTCACAGATCTGGGTTGAATCATCATCATCAATCAAACACAAAGCAAACCCAAGTCTGGGCAAGCCCTGCCAACTTAGGGGCATACCCTGCCAACTTAGGGCGAACAAAGCCAGGCTAGCTTGAATCCAGTGGCAAAGTGAGCAAGGCACCCATGTCTGGGCATACCCTGCCAACTTAGGGCAAACAAAGCAAACACAAGGAGATGATGGACGGAGGGTTGAAACTTTTCAGACACTCACCCCCAGTCACAGATCTGGGTTGAATCCATCATCGTTCTTTAGCTCACTTTGCCACCCCAGTTCAGACACAGCTATATGCAAATAAGTCTTGACCCTGTGCTCCATGGGAACAGTCCAGCCCGAACTGCCAAGCAATGTCTTCCCTGGACCGGAAACAAGCATCCTTGGACTGGTTTCGGGCTAACAGCCCTCATCAGCCAAGCTAGTTTGAATCCAGTGGCAAAGTGAGCATGCGACCCACGTCTGGGCATACCCTGCCAACTTGGGGCGAACAAAGCAAACACAAGGAGATGATGGACGGAGCGCTGAAACTTTTCAGACACTCATCCCCAGTCACAGATCTGGGTTGAATCCATCATCGTTCTTTAGCTCACTTCGCCACCCCAGTTCAGACAGAGCTATATGCAAATCAGTCTTGACCCTGTGCCTCATGGGAACAATCCAGCCTGGACTGCCAAGCCATGTCTTCCCTGGACCGGAAACAAGCATCCTGGGACCGGTTTCGGGCTAATAGCCCTCATCAGCAAGGCTAGCTTGAATCCAGTGGCAGAGTGAGCAAGGTACCCACGTCTGGGCATACCCTGCCAACTTAGGGCGAACAAAGTAAACACAAGGAGATGATGGACGGAGCGCTGAAACTTTTTAGACACTCACCCCCAGTCACAGATCTGGATTGAATCCATCATCGTTCTTTAGCTCAATTCGCCACCCCAGTTCAGACACAGCTATATTCAAATCAGTCTTGACCCTGTACCTCACGGGAACAGTCCAGCCCGAACTGCCAAGCCATGTCTTTCCTGGACCGGAAACAAGCATCCTGGGACCGGTTTCGGGCTAACAGCCCTCATCAGCCAGGCTAGCTTGAATCCAGTGGCAAAGTGAGCAAGGGAACCACATCTGGGCATACCCTGCCAACTTAGGGCGAACAAAGCAAACACAAGGAGATGATGGACGGAGCGCTGAAACTTTTTAGACACTCACCCCCAGTCACAGATCTGGGTTGAATCCATCATCGTTCTTTAGCTCACTTTGCCACCCCAGTTCAGACACAGCTATATGCCAATAAGTCTTGACCCTGTGCTCCATGGGAACAGTCCAGCCCGAACTGCCAAGCAATGTCTTCCCTGGACCGGAAACAAGCATCCTTGGACTGGTTTCGGGCTAACAGCCCTCATCAGCCAGGCTAGCTTGAATCCAGTGGCAAAGTGAGCAAAGTATACCCAGACGTGGGTCCCTTCTCACCTTGCCACTGGATTGAACCTATATTTTTTTGTACTTTTCATCGTTTTTTTTTTCATTTATTGTGGTGGGTGGCCTGTAGTTTCACTGGGGGCCGAGTTGTTTGTAAGTGATTTTTCTTCTTTTATAATGGAAACATGTTGCACAGTACACTACATTTTCTCCAACTTTTGAAATCAATTTGCAATATTTATTTGAGTCACTATCCAGCCAGTAGTCTGCCAATAGGCCTTTCAGCCAGTAGGCCCAGAGCTACTCACGGGTGCATGAACCAACTGATTCTGTGGTGTCTGTTGAATTTAAACATCATTTAGGGCATGGATGGCATTGGATTGAAGTGCCAAATATGTTTTTTTTGGTATTTCACTTTTCTCATGTGTGTTAAATAAATGCCTTTGATGGATGTGTGTGGTTGTTGTGTTTTTTAGCCCTGTGGATTTTCATTTTTGGCATTGTTGTATTAAAGCTGTGTTGTTTAGCATGCCTCCTTTGTCTGGTCAGTGTGTGAGTGTGTTTGTATTTGTGGGCCGGCATTTGCCTCGGCTGAGCCTCCCCGTGTGGCCAGGGGCCATTTTGTAAAGTCTGTGTCCATATAGGCCTCCATGAGTTCATTGTTTTCCAGGCCTCCTGCTTGTTGTTGTTGTAAGTGACTGACCATGTGGCTGGTGGCCATTTTGTGGTGGTGGTAGTGATTTTGCCATAGACCTGCATGTCTTCTTTCCTTTGTTTCTCTTGGCTTATTGCTTCTTGTTGTGGCCTGCCTGGCCATGTGGCTGGCGGACATTTTGTGAAGGCAGCCAGTGTGCTTTTGCCATAGGCCTGCATTGTCTGTCTTCCCTTTCTTGTTGTTGTGGCCTGGCCATGTGGCTGGCAGCCATTTTGTTAAGGCAGCCAGTGTGCTTTTGCCATAGGCCTTCATTGTCTGTCTTCCCTTTCTTGTTGTTGTGGCCTGGTCATGTGGCTGGCGGCCCTTTTGTGAAGGGACAGCCAGTGTGCTTCTGCATTAGGCATGCAAGCCTTCTTTGTGGTGGCCATGCCTTCTTGCTGGTTGTTGCTTTGCATGCAATTTTTTCTTCTTTTATCCAGCAAAAAATGTAGCACAGTTCACTACATGTTCTAATAAATTTGCAATATTATTGATTTGAATTGATTCACTATGTGGCCTAGTCTGTCAATGGGTTTTCCAACCAATAGGCCCACAGCTACTCAAGGGTGCATGAAACAACTGTTTCTGTGGTGTCTGTTGAATTTAAACATCATTTGGGGCATGGATGGCATTGGATTGAAATGCAAAATGTGTTTTTTTGCGTATTTCACTTTTTTCATGTGTGTTAAATAAATGCCTTTGTTGGATGTGTGTGATTGTTGTGTAAGTTGCAAACCTTTTTTAGCCCTGTGGATTTTTGTTTTTAGCATTGTTGTATTAAAGCTGTGTTGTTTAGCATGCCTCCTTTTTCTGGCTAGTGTGTGAGTGTGTTGGTAATAGTGTGCCAGCATTTGCCTTGGCTGAGCCTCCCTGTGTGGCCAGAGGCCATTTTGTAAAGTCTGTGTCCATATAGGCCTGCTTGAGTACATTGTTTTCCAGGCCTCCTACTTGTTGTTGTGAGTGACTGACCATGTGGCTGGTGGCCATTTTGAGGTGGTTGTAGTGCTTTTGCCAGAGACCTGCATGTTTTCTTTCCTTGGTTCCTCTTGGCTTATTGCTTCTTGTTGTGATAGCCTGACCATGTGGCTGGCGGCCATTTTGTAAAGGCGGCCAGTGTGCTTTTGCCATAGGCCTGCATTGTCTGTCTTCCCGTTCTTGTTGTTGTGGCCTGGCTATGTGGCTGGCGGCCATTTTGTGAAGGCAGCCAGTGTGCTTCTGCACTAGGCCTACATGTCTTTCCTTTGTTCCTCTTGGCTTATTGCTTCTATCCATTGTCAGCTGCAACTCCCTGAATGCTGAATCTCATGTGATGCACAATGCCAAACCGGGTCCGTTACATTTGTATTTTTGTTGTTGTTCTTCTTCTTTCCTATCCTTCCTGAGTGTACTATACACTAGTACACCAACCATGAAAGCCCTTGTTTTTGTCAAAGTCTCACAAATGTCTACACTGTATTGTTATGTTTTTTAAATAACTGAGGTAATACATTTAATAATATTAATAACACTAACAAGTATGACCACACACAAAGTTATATATTATATTTGTTTGTTTGTACTAGTAGTAATTGAACCACAACAATGAATGCCACATTTCACTGATGTTCTTCTTGCTTCTTTGCTTTTACGTGCACAAAAGAGGAGGAGACGTCATCACCCATTGTACTGCCAGACAGAAATCCTGCTGCCCACGACGTCACGTGACGTGTGACCACAGACATCTCTTCAACTTGTGCCACTGCGTGCTGCTGACATCTTCAAGATGGCCCCAAAGAAAGGTACTAGGTCCAGTACCAAGAAAGTTGCCAGTGAGAAGAAGGCACTGCCACTTACCAAGACCGGTATGTCGCCCAAGACCTTTTTTGGGAAACAAAAAATTGCGCCTGCAGCAGCAGTGTCCGGGGAGCAAGCTGGGAGCAGCACCCCCACATCAGTGGACCCACCACAGCAACCTAGGCCCAAACCCATGTCTGTTGGAGAGGCAGCCAGTCTAATCACGAGTCCAACGCCGAAGAGCAGTGATGTTGAAATTGACTTATTGTTATCGCAATGTAGTACCCAATCAATGCAGGAAACTCAGATAAGTGAGCAACAACAGCTGCAACCACCCCCAATAGTAGTTGTTCCTCCCGAAGTAGGGGCAGTTCAGGAGATCGAGCTTCCTGCAGAGGAAGAAGAAGAGCAAGCCACTCTTTCAGAAGATGCATTGTCTTCCAGATCCCCAGCAAGGAAAAGGAGGGTTAGTCCATCAACTTCTTCTCCAAGCCCCCCTTCTGATGATCTAGACACCACTTGGATCCCGCCTCCGTCTGAGTTGGAGATACGCCACGCCCAAGAGACAAGGCTAGGGAAAAGGAAGGTTCCAGAAAGCCTTAGAGTTATGGAGGTAGATGTAGAAGAGGAAGATGATGATGATGATGAGCCAGTCATCATGGACATTAGTCCCGTCCAAGTGGAGACCGACATTACCCAATCCCAAATTGCTGTGAGGGATGTGGCACGGATACCACCAACACAGATGATACCACCAACACCACCTCCAGCTTCCATATTTCGCCGGCAGCGACCTACATCCACCACAACTACCTCAGTAGAAGTAGGTACTGCAGAGAATCAAACTTCACGCTCACCTACCAGTTCACCCGGCATTGCAAGTGGCACCAGCAGTGCCAGAAAGTTGACCTCCCCAATTTGGGACGTCTTTTCGGTTAGCAGGAAGGAGGTGAACATTGCTATATGCTGTATGAACATGAAGCTCTAATGAAACTCAAATGCTCTCCTGAAAAGAGATAGTTGTGATAAGGGAGGAGGGATAGTTATACTGGATACAGCGAATTACATAACCAAAATTGAGGAAATGTTAAATGATGGTAGGTTTTATACTAAAATAACAAGAAACCCCACTGAGAAGACTAAAAATAAAATACACAGATTAACAACTAAGGCTTTAAGAAATGGCTATATCTGTGAAAAAGAATTTGACTATATGAATATAGATCATCCTAGACTGGCGAGTCTGTATGGTACACCTAAGATTCATAAAGACGAAAAAGACCCACCTTTTAGACCGATTGTCACCACAATTGGGTCCGTTACGGAACCTATATCCAAATATTTGGATGCTATTCTTCGTCCGTGTGTCCAGGACATTCCTGGATATGTCCAGGATACACGACAGATAATCAATTTATTGGAAGGAATACCGTTTAATTCCAACAGACAATGGCTAGTTACTCTGGATGTTGAAAGTCTATATAGTAACATACCATGTGACGGAGCAATTTCAGCAGTACAATGGTTAATGGAATTGATGAACATTGACTGTAATACAAATTTTATCATTGATTGTCTACGAATTATTCTTGAGGACAATATATTTGAATTTCGAAGTGAGCTATACAGACAAATAAAAGGAGTCAGTATGGGCGCATCTTGCGCCCCTACGATAGCAAATATTTACATGGCACACTTCGAACAACAATTTATTTTCAATGAAATTGCTCCATTCTTTGAGTCTATACTTCACTGGTCACGATATATAGATGACATTGTGTTTATATGGGATGATAATGAAGACACCCTAGCCGAGTTCCTTCTATGGCTGAACCTTTGTGATAATAATCTGAAATTCACTTCACATGTAAGTAACATGAAGATTTAATTTTTAGATATATCAATTAAACATGAATGTGGTCAATTGTTAGTGGATTTATTCACCAAAACAACTGCTCGCAATACCCTTCTGCATTATAAAAGTTTCCACCCCACAACACAAAAAAACAGTATTCCCTTTGGACAATTTTTGGCCTTAGGCGTAATTGTACAAAGTTAGAAGACTTTGACTTGAGAGCAATAGACATGAAGAGGAAATTTTTGAATAGAGGCTATCCTCATAGACTAATTAGAGAGTCATATAAACGAGCAAGGTTTTATGACCGGCAATACTTATTAAAAGGTGTAAACCAAAAACAAGATGCCAAACTGGTCTTTGTCACCCGTCATTCCCTTATGAATGAACAAATTCGCCAAATAATCTGCTCTAACTGGCATTTACTCAACATGAATAGATCACATACAGACACATTGCAGAAACCCCTTTTTGCATATCGCAAGAATAGAAATCTGAAGGATCTAATTGTTAGATCGCGCATGCCACCACGAAAAGAGCCAATACAGAGAAGTATTGAGGGCATGTTACCGATTGAAGGCAATTACAAATGTGGCAATTGTAAAGTTTGCCCCCTTGCGATAGAGACGAACAAATTGAATTTTAATGGACAAACAATTGTATCTAAGGGCATGAGCAACTGTAAGACAAAAAATATAATTTATCTGCTAATCTGCCCCTGTAATAAAGGTTATGTGGGGGAAACATCACGTACTCTTAACGTTAGATTAACTGAACACAGATCTGCAATCAGAACAAAAAAATTGGCTTCGCCTATGGTATTCCATTACATAGAGAGCAACCACACCCCTGACGACATATGTTGGTATATCATAGAAAAAATTCTATCCAAAGAAGGCCATTGCTCAGAAACAATCAGAAAGAAACGTGAAGTTTTCTGGATTTTCATGTTGGATACAGTAAATAAGGGTTTGAATTTGGAAATTCCATGGGAACAAGCCATTATCTAGTCATTAGGATCTATAGTTTGACTCTACTGTCTTTGGCTTTTCAATAAAGTTAGGTTTCCCTTTCTGGAGCATCTTTTCGGATTTTGTAGAGCTATCTGGACCCATAGGTTTGGAGTCGATTGTCATTTTCTTTGTTAATTATGAATCCCATATGGTAAAAGCAGTATTTACTGGGTCAGCACATATTGTGGTCTGCCCTTTAGTCCTTTTTGCCATACAAACAAGAATTTTATGAATAATATATTTGTTTGTTACGAATATATATATATATATTCTTTTAAGTATTTTCATAGGGATATAATGCTTGATCACTCCTAATATGGCGGTTGATGGACTTTTTGCAGTCCGTTGTTGATATCTATTTCTCACGTCATTCTATCTTGGTAAACACACTGTGGTGTTCCATTCCTCTCAATATAGCGTTTTATGGCCTCCATTGGAGGCCGTTTTCAATATTCATGATTTTCTTCTTAAAATTTAGTTAGTATTATATGACAGCTCATCTATCTCTAGTCCGTTTTCTATATCTATGACTCCTTTTATTCGATCGGGTTGGCACGTTTATTGTGCCATTACCAGTTCGAATATAGATGTCTTGTCATTTGTACCATGAATATATTCAAAATGAGTTCCTCCTGCATTATTATAAATATATGCTTTAAAGTTATGGATGTTTTGAGTTGTATTGATTTACACTCTCTGTTCGTAATATGGTGGCAGTATAATGTCCTTGGAATCCGCGCTAGTTATTTTCGAGCGTTTTTATCGGAATTAGCCAGTAATACATGTGTAATATTTCCTGTTTGATGAACACTAACTTTTGCCCTTCATAAGATGGCACCCGTCACACTCCATAGAAGTCCGTCGTCTCTATGCATGACTCTTTCAAGATATTCCGCGAGAAAAAAGGCGCAAACTTTTGGGTATTTAAAAGAGACGCGTATTCACTCTTTTGCTATAGGTCGTATAAACGGAGCACATCAGATTGCGGATACCCAGGCGGTTTTTTCTGGAAGCACACGGAGATGCGAAGGTATTTAAATATGTTAGGGTTTGTTAGTACCTCTACTTCTGGAAGTATTTTCCATACTTAGATCTTTAAAAAGAGACGCGTATTCACTCTTTTGCTATAGGTCGTCTAAACGGAGTACATCAGATTGCTGATACCCAGGCGTTTTTTTCTGGAAGCACACGGAGATACGAAGGTATTTCAATATGTTAGGGTTTGTTAGTACCACAACTTCTGGAAGTATTTTCCATACTCAGATCTTTAAGGGGATAATTATAGTCTTACATGTCTTCTTCCATAGCTCCAGAAAATACGGAGTCGGCGTGTATTGGTTAGTTCTACTTCCTACGTAATTATCAGAATATAGAGATTCCTACAGAGAAGAATTATCCTTCCTTTTTGAAGTAAGCAATCTTGAGATCACCTATTTTTTCAATATTATGGACTTACATCTTGATCGATAAGCAGTACTCTATAGTGCGATATAGTTAAAGGGTATTATTTTACGTTTTTTGTTTTAAATACAGCTCCTAAAAGTAATGATACAGATCGTCAGTATCGTGAATTATGCCTCACATTTACAATCAGCATATTAAGTCACCGATAGGAGCGCTAGGCATTTCCTCTTTGAAGTAAGTGTACTAGCCCCTATTTGGATTTTGAGCATTCTATAGCTTTAACTCGGTCTATATGAAGTGTCGTCAAATCTGAGAGACATATAACCATTTTCCATTCTGTTTTATATATAGATTTACAGCATTGAATTGATCTACACTATTTATGGGTTATGATGACCTTTGTCAACGATCGATATAGAGAGTATCCTGTAGGTATCCTAGCTTTCTTCTCCATTAATGAGTTAATGAGATACCGCTTCTATTTCTAATTTAAATCGAGTGTTGTTCCTATTTAGTTAGAGTCACTAATTTATGTTCTGCAATGTATCTTTCAGTTTTTGACGCATAATTGGGCATTTTGTTATCGAAATTTATTTGCTGTACAAGCATTCATCCATTAAAGTAAGTGCAGCCTATCTATTAAGCCAAATTAGGGCATTGTGTTAACATCTTAATAATGTCGATATGTAGAGGCTTTAAAGGAAGAGTTCCCCTCATATGTACATTAACATGTTGATAATATATTATCTTACATAAAGTGGTATCTATATAATGTTTAGTACATATTAGGGAAACTGCTCGTTCCTACTTGTGTACCCTAGCACATCTGTAGTTCTATTACTTGAACCTATTATTATTATTATACTGTTAGGTTCATTACTCATAAGATCTAATTCTCTATATGAGATAGCTACTATATATATAAAAAAGTATAGTGTGCAGCCTAATTATAAGTCTATAGCCTTGCTATACTCAAAAATATGAGCCTTTTATTATTGTTCATCTTTTAATTTTCTAATTTTTCTTGTTTTCTTCTCTTTTTTCTTTTTTCTCTCTTTTTCTTTCTCCTTTTTTCCTTTTTCTTCTTTCTCTTTTTTCCTTTTTCTTTTTTCATTCCCCTTTCTTATAAAAATCCTTTTGTCTTTATTCGTCTTTTTATCTTTTATCTTTTTCTGTGAGGATGTATAATGTTATATATACACAATTTTTGTCTTCTTTCTTTTTGTGATTGTGTGTGAGATTTATAAGGTGTTTATTCTATTAGTATCATATTAATTTTCTAACATAAGACTGAATACATTTTGTGTATCATACAAGTATGAAATGTCGCTATGAATAAATGAATTTGCCGTTTTCATAATTATCTTTGATTAAATTGTTTAGTTATTAATTTATAATCAATATTCTAGGTTTGTATATATAATATTTATTTGTAACCACTATGTTGTCTTATATTTCACATAGCTTACTTGCAATAGACGGTCCCCTGATGAAGGCAGTAGTGCCAAAACGCGCGTAGTTTACATCTACCGCTTGCCTCTATCAAGTTTTCATCTATTGTTTGCCCCATCTAATATGTCAAGAATGTAGAAATAAGTATTTATTGTGTCAATGTGAGAATTTATTTTATTTTATTATCATCTTTATACATAACCCTTGTATTTATTAATGTTGCTGTTATATATTTTTGTGATAATTCTTTTGTGAATTCTACATATTTTCTATAAACAAAATCAACAAAATGAACTAAAAAGATTTATAAATAAAAATACTATATATATTTTCTTAATAAGTGTTGATTTTTTGTATGGTATGTAGTGTGGTTACTGTTTTAGTGTACCTAGAATATTTTTTGTGATTATACAGAAGCTTGCTATTGGTTTCTTTACTTACTTAGTTCTTTTCCCTGCGTATAGCAAGCATATTGGTTTGGTAGGGGTCCCCTTTTTACTAAAATGAACATTGCTATATGCTCCATTTGTGTACAAAGTGTTAGTCGGGGTAAGCTTGGTACAAACTATGATACTGGAGGCCAAACAACCCATCTGAAAAAACACCGCTTGATCCAGTGGGAGGCGCACCTTAGCGGCCAAAAAACTGCACCCATTGTTGTTGGTGGGGATGAAGAAGTAGAAGATCCAATCACGGTGGAAGGTGAACAAGAGGGAGACATTTTCTCTGGTATACAAAGTAGCCCTGACCCCAGCAGTGCAGTGGTACCACCCACATCCTCATCAGCAACATCGCAGTGGCACAAGAGTCAGGCTGAGACACCAAGGGGTCCCAGGCAAGAGAGTACCGCAGTGAAAAAACGTGCGTTGAGCCTAACAACATCTGGCGTGAAGAAGTCACCTGCATCAGTGGCACCAGAAAAGAAAAAAATCCAGGCTACCATTCTCAGCATGTTTAGGTCGGAGGGGCAGTACGAACGCAACCACCCAATGGCACGTTTGTACAACGCAAAGCTGGCTAAAATGTTAGCGCTGGACCTCCTCCCTTTTTCTTTTGTGGAAGGGGTGGGTTTTCTTGGATTTGTGACAACAATCTGCCCAATATGGAAGGTTCCCAGCCGGTCCTATTTCACCAGAGTTGCTGTTCCAGCACCACATCACGACGTGCTGGAATTGCTTGGACAAGCTTTGCAGCAGAGTGCTGTTCACACTATCTACCTGACAACAGACATGTGGACCAGTTGCCAAGCCACTTATTACATGTGCATCACTGCACACTGGATCTCTTTTGTGGGGGTTAGAGAAAAGATATCTGCAGCAGGTGTTGTTAACACTGCTGAGATTTTTAATGCCACTCGGAAACAAGGAACTGTAGCCATGTTCGCCAAGGAGAAATCTCATACTGCTGCAAACATTTTGTAAGACTTTGACAGCAAGGTCTTTGAATGGCTGCGACCAAGAGGGCTTAACATTGGTTTTGTTGCCACGGACATTGGCAGTAATATAGTTAAGGCCATTTCTGATGGTGGCTATTTCAGGGTCCTGTGTTTGGCGCACTGCATTAACATAATTGTTCAAGACTTTCTGAAAAAAGAAGATCATGTCAGCAACTTACTGATCACCTGCAGAAGAATCTGCACACATTTCAGCCATTCTTTTAAAGCCCGGAAGCAGCTGAGGATCATTCAACGTGATAATAGAATGGCAGTTAAAGCACTCATCCAGGAGGTGCCAACACATTGGAACTCAACTTATTACATGCTTGAACGTCTGTTTGAGCAGTACAGACCAATCAATGAATATGTCATGCAAAGAGGGGATGCTACTGTGAAAGGCATGATCATTGAGCTGGACCAATGAGGCCTAATTAAATACCTGCCAGAGATGCTACTTCCTTTCGAGCTCTTCACACGTGAAGTCAGCAAGGAGGACTGTGCTATGGGCCATGCTATCCCATTTTTGCACATGCAACAGGAACAGCTGTAGGAGGTGTCTGCAATGTACGCAGGTGTGGAGGAAAAAAAAGAAGCATATGAGTTGGTGGGGAGCTTAACCCTTCGCTTATCTGAAAATACAAGGGTGCAAAGAGGCATTGTGTCATCCAACCATTACATTTGTGCCACAATGCTGGATCCATGGTACAAACCATTACTGCACACTTTCATTCCTTTTTTCAGAAGGGGATGTTGCCAACTACAAAACTTCGATAGCTGTGGAAGCCAGTCACTTAGAAAAAGAACGGCTGGGAATTAGTGGACCGCTACTCCAGGGCACAACAAGTACTGCAGGGCAGCCGGCTTCAAGTTCAACTTCAGAGCCTGAGGGCAGTGCGGTTGGCTCGCAGCAGCCAAAACCACCAACACCAAGAACAAAATCAACAAGAACAGGAGCATCAGCCCCACCAAAATCGGCACAGGAATGGTTTCTACAGCAAGGGCTTGTTAGGTCCAGTGCTGAGGCTAAGATAAAAGAGGCCGAGCAAAGCGGAGCATCCCTGAGCATTGAGCGGATGGTCCAGGCCTATCTGGATGACGCAACAGAGGTTTACATTGATCAAAACCCATTGCTGTATTGGTATGGGAAAAGGCGCCAATGGCCAGTGCTCAGCAGGCTGGTGATAAACTATCTGGCTTGCCCTGTCGCAAGTGTCTCTTCTGAGCATGTTTTCAGTGCTGCTGGTGCCGTTCTGACAGTGAGAAGGACCAGTCTCTCGCTCCAAAATGTGTCGAGGTTAACCATGATCAAAATGAATCAGCACTTTATACCTCCTGATTACACCATACATGAAGTAGCACAGCAGGCGACTCAGGTCATGGAAGTAGTGTGTTAGGTGACCTACTTCTGGGCGAACCACCAGAGTTTGAGGATGAGCTCCACTTCCCTGACAACTAGGCTCTTTCAATTTCCAGGTACTTTCTTTCATTCTTTGATGCCCCCCCCCCAAAAAAAAGATATAGCTAAGGAACATTATTTACTTTATTATTTTTTGTGTGTGTGAGTGTCTTGCTGGTTCACAAATCCATCCCCACAGTCTTACTCTTTTTATTGCCAGATCAGAGTTGCAACTGTGTGCAGTCAAGGAAGAAGTGAAGTCCACTCCTGACTCGCCCAAAAGCCATTTCTCTCAAGCCAGACATTGGATAGAGAATTCAAACAAATGTGTGCCTGCCTCCAACCCTAGGCCCTGACTATTTATCTATCCTTTCCTAACCTAGAAGTACTGCCCCGGAAGAACAGGTAAATGATGGCATGCATTGCACGATGAGTGATTGTTGTTTGTTGTGAATGTCTATTCTACAAAGTGACACAAGTCAATCTTTCCCTTCTTGTTGTTCAATAACAAAATTGTAGTACTACAGGCCGATCCATTGTATTTTTTGAGTCGGGAGTGGACACTGTTGGTACGGACTCAGAGTTGGACACCATGACCACCACACTCGCAGTCAGAGTCAGGTCAGGAGGATCAGAGATGATTGATGGAATAACTCAGGGATTACCACCAGAAGAAGATGGATTTTTTCACATTGACCGAAACCAACTGATTTGGATTATTGATGATGACGACTTTGAAGTAGCTTAAAGGTAAATAACAACAGACACCAGACCTACATGTCTGTGTAGTGGTGGTGGGCGGTGAGTGTGGTGTGACTGACAGCGGTTCATTGATTTTTTTACTTCATTTGAAAAATGCTATGTTGCTGTGTGTATACTATGTATGTGTGCTCATTGCTGTCTGGCTCAAATCTGAAGCTAAGTGATGTTTGGGTGGGGGTGGCCTGTTGTTGGAGGTAACTGCCATATACAGAGTCTGATTTAGCCATGATGCCTCTGAAAGTCTTCTTGTTGCACTCCTCCTTATGCAGTTTAACTTTTTGTTTTCTCCTTGATTTTTAAATATCCTTTTTGTTTTTCCATCTACAGGCACTTTACTCTGCGCCATACTGGAAAAACAAATCACACTTACCATACCAAACAGCATCCGCCAGGCACCCAAGATTCACGAGCGGACAGTCCAATAGGAATGCGGAGATGCAACTCTCAATTTATACAGTATCTTTTTTTTTCTCTTCAATCATTACGACTGTGTGTGTTGTGTTTATGTTTGCTTTTTACTCCTACAGATAATATAATTGTATTTGCTATCTTTCTAAGCCCGGTACAACAGATCATAAATATTATGTATGTAACTAGGGTCTCTCTGGGGGCAAACAGACAAATGCATAATTAATATACTTCCCTGTACTTGTCTAGTACCACTCATCATCATGCATGCATTTCCTTTTCCTCCCGTTACAGATTTATGATGGTCAGCTGCCAAGATGAGTGTTGTCCATGTGTAGTGTTTGTCTTTGTCAAACCTTTTGCTCAATCCCCCTTCCCAACCATTCATCAAACCCCTAAACCTCTTCCCCAAGGCTATGTGATTTATTGAGGTGTGACTTAACAATTTTTACACCTTTAATTGATCACACACTTGGTGGGGAGGATGTGATGAAAGCAACACAACAACTCAGTGCAGGGTGAGGAGGATCTTATTCCTAACTAAGCTCATATAGCCCACACTGGCAGTATATATTATACAATATCCACCCCAGCCAGCACAGTGTATGATATTTTTTTCCAGAGGAACATCTCATTGCCAGCATCATCATGGTCGCCCCACTCACTGCTGCCGCTCCTGCCTGCCTTGCCGCCTCCTGCCTGGAGATTCCTTCGCTCGCTGCCCGCTGCTCCTGGGACTTTCCCGCTGCCCGCTGCTCCTGGGACTTTCCCGCTGCTCCTGGGACTTTCCCGCTGCCCGCTGCTCCTGGGACTTTCCCGCTGCTCCTGGGACTTTCCCGCTGCTCCTGGGACTTCCCGCCACTGCCTCCCTGCGGCCCCGCCCCCCCGTGATTCCATTCGCCGCCCCGCTCCCGCCACCCAGCTGCTCCTCCCTCCAGGCTCCTTACTTATGACGCCCCAAGAGCGACCGCGCAGCGGCCACGCGCAGCGGGAGCACCGACGGAGCGCCGAAGGTGCGCCAAAGGTAAGCCCGTCTGCGCCCGTCCGCGCCTGGCCCGCGCCCAGCGCCAGGACCCCTGGATCCCACCGATGCAACACTACTCGACGGACCTACGACGCCGCCACCCTCACCGCACTCAATGCCGGCCGGAACCCAGCCTGCTACCGAGCCTCACCGAGACGCACCCACGGACCCTTCACCTGCCAAGCCTGCCGATTCACCTGCCCCCGGACGTGCACCACCTCCGCCAAGTCGAGCACCAGCAGCAACCACCTGAAATGCATCCTGTTGAACACCCGCTCCGTCCACAGGCACGCCGTGGAACTCTGGGACCTGCTCGACGCAACAGCACCGGACGTCGCCTTCCTCACCGAAACCTGGATGAACGCCTCCTCAGCGCCCGACATCGCCATAGCCATCCCGGACGGATACAAGATCACCCGGAAGGACCGCGTCAACCAGACGGGAGGAGGCATCGCCATCGTACACAAGAACACCATCCGCATCTCGACTAACTCCGACGAGACCTTCACCGCCGCCGAACACCTACACTTCCAGATACACACTGACCCCAAGACCACCCTCCGAGGCACCCTCATCTACAGACCCCCGGGACCACGCACACTATTCAGCGAAGACATCGCAGACTTCATCAGCCCGCACGCCATGCCCTCCGCCGACTACATCCTCCTAGGGGACCTCAACTTCCACCTGGAGAACAACAACGACAGAAACACCACCGCCCTGCTGGACAACCTCGCCAACCTCGGACTCAAGCAACTGGTGAACACGCCCACCCACTACGCCGGCCACACGCTTGACCCCGTCTTCTCTTCCAGCAAGCACATCTCCTTCAGCCACGCCACCGGACTCCACTGGACCGACCACAGCTGCGTCCACTTCAGCTTCAGAAAGACTGCGACCCACCACCACCCGCAACAGGCTCCCCGCCGGAGCTGGAGCAAGATCACCGCCGAGCAGCTCACCGCCTCCCTCAGCCAGAACACACCCACCAACACAACGGACCCAAACGAAGCAGCCAGCAACCTCGCCAAGTGGCTGACCGCCTGCGCCGACGACCTCGCACCACTAAAAAACCCTCCCAGCAGACCCGGAAGCAAGAAAACCCCTTGGTTCACCAACGAACTCAAGGAATCCAAGAAGAACTGCCGCACTCTCGAGAAAGCCTGGCGACTCGACCAGACCACAGAACAACAGGACCGCCCTCAAGCACGCCACCCGCAAACACCACCAGCTGATCCGTGCCACCAAGAAGTCGGCACTCAAAGAACGACTGGACAACAACGCCCACGACAGCAAGGAACTTTTCAGCATCGTCAAAGAGTTCTCCAACCCCAGCGCCGGAAACAACGACATCACCCCCTCGCAAGACCTCTGCAACTCACTCGCCGCGTTCTTCCACCGCAAGATCACCGACATACATAACAGCTTCGACGCACAGACCACGCACCCTACCGCCGAACCAACGCCCGCCACCACCACCCTCTGCAACTGGACCCCGATCAGCACCGAAGACACCACCCGCACGATGAACTCCATCCACTCCGGATCACCAACCGACCCCTGCCCACACCACGTCTTCAACAAAGCCGACGCCACCATCGCACCCCATCTCCGGGACATCATCAACTCCTCCTTCCACACCGCCACCTTCCCGGAGAGCTGGAAGCACGCCGAGCTTACCGCCCTCCTGAAGAAACCAACGGCGGACCCCACCGACCTCAAGAACTACCGTCCCATCTCGCTCCTTCCGTTTCCGGCCAAAGTCATCGAGAAGACCGTCAACAGACAGCTTGCCGCCTTCCTCGAGACGAATGGATCCCTCGACCCCTCGCAGTCCGGGTTTCGGGCCAACCACAGCACCGAGACCGCCCTTATCGCAGCCACCGATGACATCAGAACCCTAACCGACAACGGGAAACAGCAGCCCTCATCCTCTTGGACCTCTCCGCGGCGTTCGACACCGTCTGCCACCGCACCCTAGTGAAGCGCCTCAGCAACATCGGAATCCGAGAGAAAGCACTGGAATGGATCATCTCGTTCCTCGCCGGAAGAACCCAGAGAGTCCGCCTCCCCCGTTCAGATCCGAGGCCACCGAAGTCATCTGCGGCGTTCCACAAGGATCTTCACTCAGTCCAACCCTCTTCAACGTCTACATGAGCCCCCTCGCAGCCATCGCACGCCAACACAACCTCAACATCATCTCCTACGCCGACGACACCCAGCTGATCCTCTCCCTCACCAACGACCCCACCACCGCCAGAGCCAACCTACACGACGGGATGAGAGACGTCGCCGACTGGATGAGGAACAGCCACCTTAAACTGAACTCAGACAAGACGGAAGTCCTCATCCTGGGCTCATCACCCTCCGCCTGGGACGACTCTTGGTGGCCCCCGGCCCCGGGCACCGCGCCCAAGCCAACGGACCACGCACGCAACCTGGGCTTCATCCTGGACTCCTCCCTGTCGATGACCAGACAAGTCAACGCCGTCTCATCTTCGTGCTTCAACACCCTGCGCATGCTCCGCAAGATCTTCAGATGGATCCCCACTGAAACCAGGAAGACCGTCACCCAGGCACTCGTCACCAGCCGACTGGACTATGGGAACACCCTCTACGCCGGAACCACAGCCAAACTTCAAAAAGACTCCAGCGCATCCAGAACGCCTCCGCACGACTCATCCTGGACATCCCCCGACACAGCCACATCACCGGACACCTGAAAGACCTGCACTGGCTCCCCGTCAGCAAGAGAATCACGTTCAGACTCCTCACCAACGCACACAAGGCCCTCCACGACCTGGGCCCCAAGTACCTCAACGACCGCATGACCTTCTACACGCCCACCCGCCAGCTACGATCAACCAGCCACGCCCTCGCCACCGTACCACGCATCCGCAGAGCCACCGCCGGAGGAAGATCCTTCTCCTACCTGGCAGCCAAGACCTGGAACTCCCTCCCCACTCACCTTCGGCGAACCCAGGACCATCTCTCCTTCAGGAAGCAGCTCAAGACCTGGCTGTTCGAGCAGTAACTTACCCCCTCCCCCAGCGCCTTGAGACCCTCCCGGGTGAGTAGCGCGCTCTATAAATGCCGTGATTGATTGATTGATTGATTGTATTAATTTGCGTCTAAGCCGGTTAAGCTTGTCCATTTTGTACAGTTCGTAGTAGCTCAACATTGTTCTGATTAATTAAATTTTTCATTGCTTATCATACTCTCTTCTTTTGTCTGAGACTGAGTCTGTTCTAGTAGTCTAGTCTCTGGTGACTGTCATCAAGCTTGCATATAATAATAACGGCATTAACCTAGTTTTTTTTATTAATTCAGTTTGTTAACTTCCTGTTCGATGAATAGTCCCCACTCTCCAAATCCTTATCCTACAGTTCTAGTTCGCCTAGGAAGGAGTGGAGCCTCGCTTCAGTTCTGATGAGTTTGTCTTTAATATCAAAAGAAATGCTAGCAATGCATGCTGCTACTACTACTACCACCATGATGGCACTTTGGGCACCATGGAGCCCTCGCTTCATCTAATCAGGTAAGAGAAGTGAACTGTGGTTGATTGATCATTGTTGAACGGCAATCATTCCATACAATGGTAATTCATCCCCCACCCCCTCCGAGTCCTTATGGGATAATAATATTATATAGTAGTAGCAGAGTAGACTGCAGAGACTAGGAGGAGAGAGTAGTAGGACAAGGGAGGGTACCGCATCACTATTTTGTTTACACCATCAGCAGACTGGCTGCGGCAAAGGCAGCACTGAGAAGTAAAACAAACAATGAATAACCTCACCACATTTTTTTAAAATCATACATAATCATAAAATGTAAAAGTATGAAAAGTTTATTATTCCCTGAACAAAATACCAAACACACAACTGGCCCACCCCTCTCCCTAACCCCAACCTATGTCCAAGTAGTGACCAAGAAATGTCCATAAATAAAGAAAAACCCAACAATCCCCCAACAAACCAAAAAAAAACGGGGCTGAAGACAGCACTAACGGCGGGTTAGGAGCTTCTGGAGATGCCTCTCCACCGGTTCCTGCCTGTCTTCAATATCCGCCAGCCTTCGCATGATGTGGCACTCATAATGGCGGAAATAAGGGGGAGCAGCAGTGCTGGTGGAATGGTGGCGGCGCTGGTGCGCACCCATTGGACCGCAGCAGTGGTGTGGTGGTTGTTGGGGCCTGGCTGGGGACCAGGGCATCTGCAGCAGCTTCTGCCTCATCCTCCTCGGCCACCAGCTGCTGGTACTCGGCCCTGCAGGCTTCCATTTTCCGCTGCCGGGTCCAGGCTGCAATCTCCTGCCTGGTCCGTGGAGCAGCAGGAGTAGCTACATATCAAGAAAGAAAAAAGTCAAATTGTAAACAATGCTCTTACCAAAACACACAGAAAACTATGCCATAGGTATAGAGGGAGGTGATTGATGATGGGTGGGTAGGAAGGATGCATAATATTGTGCTTTAAAACTACTGTGAGGCCAGGGAGGAGTCTGAAATACCACCTCCTCAACCATTTGAATAAAAAAACCTCAGAAAAAACATTCCAGGCAAGTAAAGGTGAGACGAACACCACTACAGATGAGCACCATAGTTCCTTATTCTCCTTCCCAAGGATTTTTACATTCATCATTGCATTGTTCTTTGAGTATTTTATTTTTTATTCTTCACCCTGGCTTTGTTACTCACCACCATTTAAGTTGTTTTACATTCTCTCAATCCACTCTTCACCATTGCAACTACCCATCCATCCATATAGCCATTCATCCAAAGTTCCAAACATGGCTCTCTGTCTCACTCTAGTCTCATGATCTCAAGTACAAACCTTTCAGCAACATACATTTGTCATTTGACATTTACCCACCCATGTTTCCTTAAGTTTATTTCAATCAAAAGAAACCACCACAGGATTCTAATCACACACCCATGCAGGTATCCTTTCACACATACACTATCACCCACCCAGGCAAGCTTCGTTCCTAACCGTATACTAACCTTTCATCCATCCCTCACCCACCCATGCATCCTAGCTATCAGCCACCTATAGTACTATTTATGCATCCGGCACTTACTTTCACCCACGCATCCTTCGCTTCCAGTCACATATAATACATTTCATCCAACCTTTCCCCTTCCATCCTTCCCTTTTCCAACAACCCATAGTTCAAGGTCTTGCTCATGAAACGTTTTCTGCTGAGTTGAAGATAGGACCGGCCATTAGTTACTCAGCTCAACTTCAACTCCTGCTGTGTTCACCTGTTGTTCACAAGTCAACAAGACTGCACCTTTACAGTGAGCTTATAATTATAATTAATTGTCAACAATAAGCAAGCAATACCACTGCCCGCCACTGCAGCTGGCTCACCCCCTTCTGCTGGCGCCGTCTGTGCTGGTCCCAGCACTGGTGGTTGGTGCGTCTAGAAAAAAAAGATTACACATTTCCTAGATGCCAGATACACCTCCCCCTATTAATTGTTTTAGAGCAAAATAAAAAACACCACACACATCATTCATTACAATTTGGATACATTACAGACAGTATCTTCTATAAAAAATATCAGGATGGGCATTTTGTTGTTGGAAAGTTTTTTTAAAAGTCTGAAGTCAAGGCAAGAGACAAGCTGTTAAGGAGTAGCTGGAGCTATTGATTGATGAATCCGATGTTTTGAGAAAAAAATAGCATATGGCCTTGGTTGGCTAATGCAATTGGGCTGTCCTCCTTGTACTTCCTCCCACACATGGTGCACAGTCATCAGTCCACCAACTGCTGCTAATAATACTAGGCCTAGCTAATAAGAAGACACAACTTTGGGGTGTCCATTGCCACTCTCTTGTTTTAGTGATTATAAGCCTTCTCATCTATTACATGTGTAGAATACCTTACTTGGGCAATGGGATGCTAATGTGAACCATAAAGACAAAAAAAGATTAGTGATATAATAAATAATATCTCCCCAAAATATATTTGACAGGCAAAGGCAATCGCAATAACATTGAACTTTTCTAAATCAGATCAACTAGTAGTAGTATATCGCAGACCGTCCTATCCTATTCAAAATTTACAAAACCTACCTACCTAGTTAGTAAACTGCAATTTGGAATTACTAATAATAAATTGAAACAAATCATGATGTTTGCTTCTTCTCAAATCTCATTCGCAATCTAACAGTTTCAAGTCAACCCCTTTTGACGGGCCAAAGCACTGATCACTAAGGACCTTATTATAATGATTACAATGATGTCGGGCGGATGCCATTGCGGTTCTGGATCCGCCCGGCCTTAGGTCGGCACCACGGTCACGACGACAGCACTAGTCTACTACGAATCGACGCAATCGCCCATAGGCCATAGGGCGGTCGCAAACCTCCATTTGTCAATGGAAGCGTGTGTGGCAGGCGAAAAAGGCCTGTAGCACAAGCTTCCATTGAAAAATGGATGTTGTTGTTCACAAACATCCCTGCACCGTCCGTGTGGCATTGGCATGCACCATGCGGTTACGACATTACAAATGACTAATCACAGAACGTCTTACATAATCATCACTAATCACATCAGCCCAAGCGAGTGACAACAAGTACGATTCAATAACTAGGATAGGTGGGTAGCGCCAAGTAAGCTAAGCGCCTGTCTAGAATAACAGATTATTACATAATATTTGAAAACTTAACTTCCCTGCATGTAAGCAGCATGCTTGCCATTATTTGGGAAAAGAATATTAGCTATAGCATAGAACACAGGTAATAATACAAATTTATAATTTTAATAATTACTCACCTTGCCCGCAACCTCAACTCCTAGCAGGTCCAACAGGTCCTGCTCACAGTCCAGGATGTCGGTCCAGCGGTGCACCAACTGCTGATGGGTGCGCCGGACCCCAGAGCAGCGGTAAACTGCCCGGCGCACCATCGCCCAGTGCTGCTGGCGCTCCAGCTTCCTGTACCCGGACCCAGACCTGCCGCCTGCTGCCAGGGTGGAGGGGAGGTGGTGCTAAATATAAAAACCAGTGCTGCCACCTCAACCTCGGAAAACAGGGCACTGCCTAGCGCCGCCTTCCGCAAGGAAGTAGGTAAGCTAAAAAATAAAGTAAAAAACTCACCAAAAACACACAGTAAAGTAGAAAAAAAAAACACAAATACACACATAGGAAGACAAAGGGTAAGATAATAAATAAAAAAGATGGGAAAAAAAGTTTTTAAAGCCAAGGATTACAGAGATTAAGGAAAGATGAAAAAGTAGGACCCAGCACCACAAACAGAGTAAGAAACAAGATGGCCATGCCCACATGCGACCGTGTGGTGCAGTTTGCGTGATATTTCCACCCGAACACGCAATCCACGTTGACGTATGGCGGAAAACGTCACACGAACAGGCGGGACAAGCAACTCCGCATGCTCGCGGAACTCCACGTAGCGCAGCAGAGTTTTTTTGCAACTTTGCGGGGTTCCGCGTAGCGTTGCTACACGAACTCCACCCAGGCTTAATCAAGAGTGCAGATAGAATACGCTCAGAGGATTCTAGAGCGCTAACTGCATTTGATCAGCATTCTCTTTATTATGAAAAATGGGCATGTTGACTTCATCCACGCGGTGCAGCAGGTTCATAGACGGCTGTGTGGAAGCACCGAGAACTGTGCATTTATTGGTAATGAATGTGAAGCTTGTGCGGCATACCTTGAGAAGCCTAGAACTCCAGCACTGAGCACACTGGGTTATGTTATGTTATGTTATGTTATGTTATGTTAATTGGAGCTTCTAAAGCGCATATCACCAACTGGTCTCTAAGCGCTGTGAGAGAAGGCACCATAGCAACTCTACTGGGTAGTGCGCCCTAACTAGGCCAAGATTGTGCCCCAGGCTTCTGTGAAAAGGATGGTTTTTAATTTTTTCCTAAAAGGGAGAAGTGCTGGTTCTTTGCGGAGGCCTTCCGGCAACTTATTCCAGAACTGGGGGATCAATGTGGAGAAACTCTGCCCCCCTTAGAGGAGCTCAGGAAGCGAGCGCAGGATAGTAACCCAGCATCTGAAGACCGAAGGGAGCGCCCTGGTATGTAGGTTACCAAGCGTTCTTTAATATATGCTGGGGCCTGTCCATGGATTGCTTTATGGGCTATACATAGCCCCTTGAATCTGGTTCTCTGCTTCACTGGGAGCCAATGTAGCTGCTGTAGTAGCGCGGTAGCATGGGCCCTCCTAGGGAGCCTGAAAATCAGTCTGGCAGCGTCATTCATGACTACCTGAAGTTTTGTTAGCTGCTTCTCTGGAAGGCCAACATACAGTGAATTCCCGTAGTCTAAACGAGAGATAATCAGTGCAGTCACTGCCATGCGGAGTGCTGTGAACGACAGAAGGGGGGCAAGTTTGCGTAGCAGTCTTAACAGCCCCACGCATGTTCCCACCACGGCTGAAACTTGGTGGGACATGGAGAGTTTGGCATCTAATTTTATCCACAGACTCTTTACAACTGGGGCTGGCTTTGGAGTGGGGCCCAGCTCTTGAGGCCAGAATCGGTCACTCCAGGGGTTAGTATCTGTGGTGACAGCCAAAACCTCAGTTTTATCGGGGTTAATTTTGAGGGAGTTAGCTGTCATCCAGTTTTTGTGAACTTCAGGATGTTCTGTATTCGAACATGGGCCGAGGGGAGTTAGCAATCTGGATGATGATTTGGGTGTCATCTGCGTAGTTAAAGACTTGGCACTCCATACCAGATAAAGCCGCCACCAGGGGGTAGAGGTAGGCATTGAAGAGGAGGGAGACAGTGCCGATCCCTGAGGGACGCCGCACATCAGCCCACCAGAATCAGAAACCTGGTCAGCAAATTGGATCATTTGCGATCGGTCTGATAAGTAGGAGGTGAGCCATTGGAGTGCTACCCCCTGAACTCCTAGTTCCCCCATCCGCGACAAGAGTAGGCCATGGTTGACCGTATCAAATGCCGCGGACAGGTCTAGCAGAACCAAGGCACATGGTTTTTTGGTATCTGCCATCAGCCTGAGTTCATCCAGAACTGCCAGCATCACTAGCTCTGTGCTGTGGTGAGCCCTAAAACCAGCCTGTTTTGTGTGAAGGAGCTGATTGCTCTCTAGGTGGTGGGTGAGGGTTTTCAGCACATGTTGCTGCAGCACCTTTGCCAGGTGAGGAAGCTGAGAGATAGGCCTAAAGTTTTTAAGATTTGTTACGTCAGCCCCAGGTTTTTCAGTAGGGGTCTAACTCTAGCCTCTTTAAAACTGGTTGGGACAAGGCCAGTTTTAAGAGATCGATTTAGTAAATTGAGGACCTCATTCTCCACCGCGGGAAGTGCCATGCGAAACACCATAGGTGGACAGGGGTCCGCAGGTGAACCTGATTTGGTCCGTGCCATGAGGGGGCGCAGAGAGTCGTGATTTAGTTCAGGGAAGGATAAAAGGGGTGTATCGTAGGCAGGAGGCGTAGGAGCCGCCACAGGAGGGATCTGGACAGCAGGGGTTTGGTGGATGACTGCCAGGAGGTCGTTGACTTTGTGCAGAAAGTAAGTCTGAAATTTATTGCAGTCTGTGGGACAACCTAGGGGACTCTGTTCAGGTGACTGTCTTAGCTCTGTTATGATCCGAAAAGTCTCCTTCTGTTTATTCTCGGCGGCCAAGATCCTGGATTCATAGTATTCCGCCTTTCTGGCTTTGATGGCTTTTTTGTAGGTGGCAAACTTAGCTTTATATTCGGCGAGAGCACCTGGGTCGTATGTTTTACGCCAAGCTCTCTCAAACCGACGTAGCGTTTGTTTTTCCTCTCTGAGTGCCACATTGAACCAGGGCGCCCCTTTGCCTTTGTACCTCACTCTCTCTCTACGAGCGGGAGCAACTTTGTCAATGGCATTCCTCATCCTAAGTATGAGGGACTCGCTTTCCTGGTCAAGGGTACCCTGCACTGGGTTTTTTGGAGCTGAATTACGCAGGATTGTAACCAGAACATCTTCTTTTATTTTCTTCCACCCGCGTAAGACTTTCCATTCTGGGGTGGGGGAGAGGGAGTCCTGCCTGCAAGAGGGATTACAAAATCAGAAAAATAATGGGAGAAAGAGGGATATGCTAGGTCCACCCTCCAAAAATGATCAAGAATTACAAAACACCGAAATCTCGGTTATGGAAACCTAGCCAGTTTTTCAGAAAATTAAATTTACTAATATCAGATTCAGAAAAAATAGTTAGTAAAGGAAAAATGTCCTTTCTTGAGTTTCCTCACTCACCATGGTTTCCCATCGTGACATGCTTCATCATAGGGGCCATCCCAACCCGCTACGGGCTGAGGCGTGCTACGACTTGCGACACTACGTAGGAGCACTACTTGTGAGTGACTATGTGTGGTGCAGTGATGGGGGTGGAGTGGGTGAGACTAAAAATATCTAGCTAGTGGGCAAAAAGAATTTATTCAGGCTCCTAGCCGATATATTAAAACGGGGTTGGTCGCTAGGGTGTCTGTTTTTAATTAGTCAGGGGTCCCTAGTGAACGTCAACTAGTTTCGAGCTACCCCAGTGCTCTTCTTCAGGACAAACAGGGTCCAGCCCTGTTTAGTACCACTCCAAAGTGACCTAAGGATAGGAAAAAATGCTGCAAAATACTAGCAGGCAAGATTTAATACATACAGTACTTTGATCACGTAGTATCTGTAATAGAGAAAGGATAAAAAACATTATCAAGTACAGTCTATGTACTGTATAGGTAGTTATTGAAACCATGTTGATACTGATCATTTGAATCTAAAACAGAAAACGGCATACGAGACCTACTTCATGCTATGTAGGTAAGTGAAAACGCCATGCTGCACATTAACTACATATAATCAGACACTCACTGCTGGTGTGTGTTGTTAAGAACTCTCCCATAAGATCCTTGTGTGGTTATGAGAGCTATCGGCATCTCAATAGTCATATTATACTATAGGGCCAGCTTAGTTTAAACACAAAAAACTAAAAACCAAAAAAGGAATACCACATGACATTACCCTTGGTGAGTAGATTGTCAGTAATCTGAGACATGCCAGGCAATTAGGTGAATGCTTATTTGCCAGGAAATAGAATGAAATGAAAGAGCATAAACCTAGAAAAACATACTAATATACACAGACAAAACAATATGACAAAGAAAATACAGTGACATAATAAAACACATACTAATTATGGAGCAACAATGTGCTTCATGGTCTGAGAGGGGCTGGAGAGATCATCGCCACTGTAGGAGAAAGGAAAAAACAAAGCGATAATGAAAGCTTTGTAGTAAAAAAAGAGGGGGGTGAGTTGCACTGTGAGAGGCCCTGCTGTCTGCCCAGTCCGGTGCTGTGGAGAGAATAACTTACTTGAGAATGAAAACTGCTCCGGCTGTTGCCTGCTTCCCTCCCGACCGCATATTAACAAGTGAGTCCCTACTGCTTGTTTTTAAAGGGTGTTTTCCCGCCGATTCATGTTTAGGAGACTAAAGCGGAAACTAAAGAACAAAATGGCCGCCTTCTATGGCTCAATGTGGCTGCCATTTTGGGAAGGTAAAATACTCGTTAGTGCCTATTGGGAAGGGTATAAGGTGATTAGAGGCAATACAAAGGTGATGAACAAATACATACAATGTGCCTCACAATGATATACAAAAGAGGTCTAATACGAGTTCCTATCATTATGGGAAGGTAAAATACTCGTTAGTGCCTAATGATAAGAGTATAAGGTGATTAGAGGCTAAACAAGGAAGACAAACAAATACATACAATGAGCCTCACAATGATATACAAAGAGGTCTAATATGAGTGCCTATTGTTGAATCACTAAGGTGATTAAGACGTACTCATGTAAAACAAACATACAGATGAATGCTGTATTTTCACTCCCTGAAAAAGTGTTTGATTATGAACAGAGAGTAATTGCAACTGATCGACTGACTCTTAGCGTGTCATATATAGGGTGATTGGTATTTGCTCAGGAGTTTCCCAATAGATGTAATGCCAGAGGAGATTGATAGCTTGACCTCTGGTTAAGAGGGAATTTGATCAGATGACTTTTCTAATTGCAGGGTGACTGGTATTCTTTCAAAAAACATACCCCTTAGATGTAATGTCAGAGGAGACTGTTATTTAGAGAACTGACCCCACGGAATATTTTGAGGCTCATTGTATGTATTTGTTTGTCTTCCTTGTTTAGCCTCTAATCACCTTATACTCTTATCATTAGGCACTAACGAGTATTTTACCTTCCCATAATGATAGCAACTCGTATTAGACCTCTTTTGTATATCATTGTGAGGCACATTGTATGTATTTGTTCATCACCTTTGTATTGCCTCTAATCACCTTATACCCTTCCCAATAGGCACTAACGAGTATTTTACCTTCCCAAAATGGCAGCCACATTGAGCCATAGAAGGCGGCCATTTTGTTCTTTAGTTTCCGCTTTAGTCTCCTAAACATGAATCGGCGGGAAAACACCCTTTAAAAACAAGCAGTAGGGACTCTCTTGTTAATATGCGGTCGGGAGGGAAGCAGGCAACAGCCGGAGCAGTTTTCATTCTCAAGTAAGTTATTCTCTCCACAGCACCGGACTGGGCAGACAGCAGGGCCTCTCACAGTGCAACTCACCCCCCTCTTTTTACTACAAAGCTTTCATTATTGCTTTGTTTTTTCCTTTCTCCTACAGTGGCGATGATCTCTCCAGCCCCTCTCAGACCATGAAGCACATTGTTGCTCCATAATTAGTATGTGTTTTATTATGTCACTGTATTTTCTTTGTCATATTGTTTTGTCTGTGTATATTAGTATGTTTTTCTAGGTTTATGCTCTTTCATTTCATTCTATTTCCTGGCAAATAAGCATTCACCTAATTGCCTGGCATGTCTCAGATTACTGACAATCTACTCACCAAGGGTAATGTCATGTGGTATTCCTTTTTGGGTTTTTAGTTTTTTGTGTTTAAACTAAGCTGGCCCTATAGTATAATATGACTATTGAGATGCCGATAGCTCTCATAACCACACAAGGATCTTATGGGAGAGCTCTTAACAACACACACCAGCAGTGAGTGTCTGATTATATGTAGTTAATGTGCAGCATGGCGTTTTCACTTACCTACATAGCATGAAGTAGGTCTCGTATGCCGTTTTCTGTTTTAGATTCAAATGATCAGTATCAACATGGTTTCAATAACTACCTATACAGTACATAGACTGTACTTGATAATGTTTTTTATCCTTTCTCTATTACAGATACTACGTGATCAAAGTACTGTATGTATTAAATCTTGCCTGCTAGTATTTTGCAGCATTTTTCCTATCCTTAGGTCACTTTGGAGTGGTACTAAACAGGGCTGGACCCTGTTTGTCCTGAAGAAGAGCACTGGGGTAGCTCGAAACTAGTTGACGTTCACTAGGGACCCTGACTAATTAAAAACAGACACCCTAGCGACCAACCCCGTTTTAATATATCGGCTAGGAGCCTGAATAAATTCTTTTTGCCCACTAGCTAGATATTTTTAGTCTCACCCACTCCACCCCCATCACTGCACCACACATAGTCACTCA
This sequence comes from Calotriton arnoldi, assembly GCA_963921515.1. Lineage (NCBI taxonomy): Eukaryota > Metazoa > Chordata > Amphibia > Caudata > Salamandridae > Calotriton > Calotriton arnoldi. Next base: position 52,476 of record CAWUFW010003468.1, on the reverse strand, counting down.
CAAGTAGTGCTCCTACGTAGTGTCGCAAGTCGTAGCACGCCTCAGCCCGTAGCGGGTTGGGATGGCCCCTATGATGAAGCATGTCACCATGGGAAACCATGGTGAGTGAGGGGACTCAAGAAAGGACATTTTTCCTTTACTAACTATTTTTTCTGAATCTTATATTAGTAAATTTAATTTTCTGAAAAAACTGGCTAGGTTTCCATAACCGAGATTTCGGTGTTTTGTAACTCTGCAAGAGGGATTACGCACCTGATCAGGAAGTGGTCGGACCAGGCGCAGGGACTGATATCTGCTAGGCTGACAGAGGGGTCGGTGGTCCAGACTAGGTCGAGGGTGTGACCTTTATCATGGGTGGGGGCCTTAATAAGTTGTCTAAGTTCCAGGGTAGTCAGAGCCTCTTCCAATTGTATGGCATGGTATCTCTGGGTACTAGGTTCCAGTGTAGGTTGAAATCTCCTATTACCATGAGGTTTTGGTACCGGGAACGGAGGTCTCTCACTAACTCTGTAAAGCGCTCAAGGAATTTGGTAGAGGTTTGAGGGGGCGGTAGACCACCACTAGGACTAAGCAGGATGTCTTGAAGAGAATCTTAGCTCCCAAGATGTCTGCGCCCTCGATGTTATCGGTGACTATTGTGTTTAACGCCAGTTGTTTGTTATATAACAAAGCAACCCCCCCACCTCTCGTGTCTCCCGTTCTGTTATGCCATAGGGCTGTGTAGTCTGGGGGCAGGGATGCTGTCATGTCTGGTATTGAGGAATCTTTAAGCCATGTTTCCGTGATCCCCAGGATGTCTATGGAGTTGTCCTGGAGGAGTGAAAAAACCTCCAAGTTGTGTTTCTGCAGAGAGCGGGTATTTAGAACTGCTACCCGTAGTTCATGTGGGCTAGCAGGCTTTCCCTGACTAAGGGGGTGGTGTGTGACACCTACTTTCCCCACTACATATGAACTGGACAATAAGCCTTCCGCTCTTAGGATGTCTGCTACATTGTTATTTAGGTGGGCAGATCCAGGGGCTAAGGCCAAGATTTGTTCTGCCGTATATATGATGTGCGGACCAGGTGTTCTGGCCCCTGGTCCCGGCCGGGCTCGGACGGGCGCAGACGGGCTTGCCTTAGGCGCGCCTTCGGCGCGCTGCGCGCTTTTTCCAGCATGCCAGATGTAGGGTTAACTCCTCCCCCCACCGATCAGCCCTGCTGTGCAGCAGCTGATCGTCCCCCTGCCCACTGGACCGCCTACCGCAGCGGAAGTACCGGGAAGGAAGTGAGGATGCGAGGAGACCAACCTACGCAAGGTCAGAGCAATTTAAAACCACAGTTTAAAAAGCTAATGTCAGCGTGATTGAAGACACACAGTTTTAAAAGCTAATATCAGCACAATTTATGACATGCAACTATAAAAGCTAAGATCAGCGCAACACAGGACTTTAGTGACAGTGAATAAAAATAGTATTTTTAAAAGGGTTAAAAGAGCACATATGGAGCACACTAGTTACCGCGCCAGGGCAAACCACCACGAGGAAGTTAGCGTGTGTCTCTCACCTTGCGCGCTTGCTCCAGCATGCCAGATATAGGGTTAACTCCTCCCCCCACCGAACAGCCCTGCTGTGCAGCAGCTGATCGTCCCCCTGCCCACTGGACCGCCTACCGCAGCGGAAGTACCGGGAAGGAGGTGAGGATGCGAGGAGACCGACCTACGCAAGGTCAGGGCACTTTAGAACAAACAGGTCAGAGCAATTTAAAACCACAGTTTAAAAAGCTAATGTCAGCGTGATTGAAGACACACAGTTTTAAAAGCTAATATCAGCACAATTTATGACACACAACTATAAAAGCTAAGATCAGCGCAACACAGGACTTTAGTGACAGTGAATAAAAATAGTATTTTTAAAAGGGTTAAAAGAGCACATATGGAGCACATTAGTTACCCCGCCAGGGCAAACCACCACGAGGAGGTTAGCGCGTGTCTCAAAATAAGTATTGGGGAAATGGCGCTTTCAAGGTAAAATACCCAGAGAACTACACAGTGAAGTGCACTGAGTATGGGGACAGGCTCACCATTGACAGGGATTTTGGATTCGGGTGTGGAGTTGTTCACCGGAAGGTGTTTTTAAAACTCCCTGCCACTGAAAATTTTTCAATGCTATGTTTGTGTGTAGTGTGTTGAATCTTCAATATCGGGCAAAATCTTAGGAATGTTTTTATGGGGTAGAATTTTGTTGTCACATGTGCTGAGTGACATGATAGGGTCTTTAGACTAATTTCAGCTTTCCTAAGGGTGTAGGGCAGTGCGTAAACCCAAGGTTCCACCCTGCTAAGGGGTTAAGGGTGTTGGGGCAGTGTGTAAGCCCAAGGTTCCACCCTTCTCAAGGGATTAAGGGTATAGGGGCATGTGTTTAGCCAAAGGTTGTATGGGTGTGAGTTTTCTCTGTCCTGTTTACTATGCAGAAGGAGGAGAGTGGGTTGAGTGACATTTTTGTAAAGTGCGAATTTGACCATCCTGCCTTAAGGGTTTAGGATGTAGGGGCAATGTGTTAAGCCCAGTGGGTAGTTATCATTCTTTCTATGGATTAGGATGATGAGGCAGGTATTAGCCCAGTGTTAAGGGGGTATGTTGTTACACCCCTATGCAGTAGAGGGTAGGTGTATAAAAAAAAGGAATCCTTTCCTTCCCCACACTGAATAGTGCAGAGCCACAGTGGATACCTTAAGTAACCACCCCCCTGACCCCCTTTTTCTCTTTCCCCATAAATAAGTGGTCACACCCGAGATACTAGGTGGTATACTTGTAAATTTGATGCGACGGTAGGAGAAACCCTGCTCCTGTTTAGGTGTATGGTGATGGAGGTATGTGGTTACACCCTAATGCAGTAGAGTTTGGAAGAATCCCTGGTCCCGTTTCAGTGTTGTGTTATGAGGGTAACAGGCTGGTCCTGTTAGAGTGTATGTGTTGTGAGGGGAACGGGTAGTTGTGTTCAGGTTTTGGGTCATCTGCACTCTTGCATTGTGAATTTGTGGGACGTATTGATTGTCTGTACCATCTTACATCCCATTGGAGCTTTGAAGTTATTGCAGAAAGTGTAGTTTGTCCTTTTCTGTTTGTTTCGGTGTGGTGGTATTTATGGTTTTGTTGGACGTTTTGTGGAAGGGTGTTTTGCCATCCTTCCTCCTGCTGAATTTCCTGTTGTTTCATCGGGGGGAGATGCGTTGTGGCCTCTTGCTATCTTATGCATTCTCTCCACAGTCTTTACACATTTTCTCTAAGTTAAGCCTGACTGCTCTGTGCCATGCTACAGGAGGGTTGAGTGTTGTGGCCTCTTGCTATCTTATGCCACAACAGTCTTGATGTTCCCTGCTGCTCCTCCAACGAGTGAGGTCATTGGATGGTTGGAATGTTCAGAGTGTTTGTGCTTGGATGAGTGGACAGTTAGATGGAGAAGGGCTGAGCAGCAGGATGCTGCTCCTGATGGGGCTTTACATGATTTAACTGTAGCCTGATCTAAACCTAAGAAACCTACTCCTTTTGTAACCTACTGTTACTGTATTGTTCTGTTTCTATTAGCTGATTTACATTATAAAGTAATTTTCCTGAAAAATTATACCTTTTTCATGTACGCCTGTTTTTTCTTCTATATTAGATTCATTGTATTTCAATAATGTGTCTCAATGATATGCTTAATTGAAATGTCACCTTCTTGGACATTGAATACATTTAGCTAATTAATACATCTTGCAAATGATCCCTTTGCAGACCATTTACCCTAAACCCTACCTCAGATAGGTCAGGTCATGGTCTATGGAAATGTCTCGGCATCCAATCATTGACACTGTCTATTCTGACCCACTGATCTTTTCAAATGTGTCTAAATCTTCACCACATTTTGAGTCTTCATTAGAATGTCTGATGTGCTCTAGTTCTTGTTACAAGATACACATGTCCTAGCCCTCGTGATAAAAAATCCCCTTATTAATAATTGCTGCTACTTCTAGTTAATTGTTGAAAGCTGTACAATTAGCCTGATGCAAGTCATGACAAAGGTGCCCAGTACAAATGATTTTTTTATTAACAGCAACCACGAGGGCTAAAACTTTTTTATGTTATAGCAGTTTTAGGGTGGAGAGTGTCTTAGGCTCTTTTCCCTCTTTGCTACATTGTGCAACTGCTGTGGATTATCACGTGGTTCCTCCTTGCTCACCATGGGCACGATTTACTAAAATTTAATTTACCGATGCCTAAGTTGCGACTCCTACCGAACCATGAAGTAAGAGACACTAAAGCTGATTTACAAACATTTACTTTATGCAAATACCGTTAGGATTTGGTACTTCAAAATACTGAATCAGTAAATACAGATCAATATAAGTCGCAAATTGCGAATGTCGCTCCTAGACTTAATAAAGACCTCACTCACTTCAGGAATTGTATTTCCTGTTACCCGCAGAGCACAGCTATTGTTTGTCTTCCATCCAAGCACTTTCATTATTGAAAATGTCACGACAGGAGCCATAGGATGAGATACTGAGGAAGTGTTACAGAAAATTTAATGATGCAGAGCTGGAGATTTTGGTGGAGGGCTGTGTTAAGGAAGAAATAAATATGGACCAGGATTCGGGACAGAATTAATGCTATTGGGTAGACAAAAAGGTCAGTGGAAAAAATATGCAAGAGGTTATTTGACTTTCACTCCTTTACAAAAGAGAAGGTTGCAAATCAAAAGATTGAGGTGGCAGCAACTGGTGGAGGGAGTAGTGAGGAACCCTCACCAATCCCATTAGAAGAGATGATTGAATCCACCATGCCACCAGAAGCCATCTCTGGAATATCTACTATTGATACTTCTGTCCCTGCGTCTGATACTCAAAATTAGGTATTTAATAATTTAATAAAAAATATACACTCATTTTTTAAAACCTAGGCTTCAACTTTTACATAGAGAGTTAACAAACAATTGTGTAGGATCATTTGATTTAATAACTGAACAACATTGTATTAATCAAATTAAGTTAACATAAAATTGTTTTACAAATACATATCAGCTCCAATAGTAAATTTTCAACCCAAACTGCCAAGCGAGGTCTTCTGTGAATAAGAACACAAGCAGCCCAAGCCCTCTTCAGTCAGGTGTAGCTTGGTTCCAGTGGCACAGTGAGCATGGTACCTGCATCGGGCATACCCATTGAGTTTAGGGGTTATAATAAGGATTAGCAAATGTTGAATGGAATGCGTGATTGTTGGACCTGGAAGGATTAGCAAATGTTGAATGGAATGCGTGATTGTTGGACCTGGCATCCTTGGCGTGGTTTTCCCCCAACTTTTTACCTTCCAGCCTCCTGATTTTGCTGACTTCGCTTTTGCTGGCTTTATGACTCAGCACACTTTACCACTGCTAAAGTGCCTGTTTTCTTTCCTTTAAACATGGTAACATTGGCTTACAGCCAATTGGCATATTTAATTTAGTTAGTCCCTAGTAAAGTGGTGCAACATGTACCCAGGGCCTATAAATTACCTGCAACTAGTGGGCCTGCAGCACGGATTGTGCCACCCACTTAAGTAGCCCATTAAACATGCCTCAGGCCTGCCACTTCAGCGTGTGTGTGCAGTTTTGAACTGCCATTTTGCCCTGGCACGATAAACCTCTTGCTAGGCACAAATCCCTTTTTATTACATATATACGTCACCCCTAGGGTAGGCCCTAAACAGCCCAGAGGGCAGGGTGCAGTGTATTTAAAAAGATTGAAGTCTACTTTTAAGTTTTATATGTGTATCCTGAATTGGTGTTTCACTAATGTGAGGCCAATTATCCCATAGAATAACATTGGGCTAAGTTATTACATTTATTAAGTGATCACTTTCAACTGAGAGCAGGTAGGAATATCGAGGTTGGTGTCTAAAGAATTGTAATTTAATGCTCTCTTTAAATATAAAGTTGGATTTTAAGTTACAATTCTGAAAATGCCACTTTTATAGAGTTGGAATTTTCTTGTCCTAACCATTTGCTACCTGCAGCCTGTTTACTGGGTAACATGCCTGGTTGTAGCTGGCAGTTGGTCTCCATGTATTGCTCCCAGGCAGTGAAACAAAGGGCCGTATGTTTTGGCAGGATCTCTGACTTGATGAGGGGCAGGAGTTGTCACCTACCACTCTTGCACATCACAAAGCCCTATCTGAGCACACTCACAAACGGTTTGACACTAGTCTGTTGTGACCACAGACAATAGTGGGCCAGGGGAGGGAGGCTGAAAAGTTCCAACAACTCTGGAGGTAGAAACCTTCAGAACGTTCTCCTACTTCAAAGTGGGCCTTAGGAATAAATATTGGACCCGCAGACCCATCTCTTCAGTATACCTCTGGACCTGTGCAAGACTCAGAAGGACTGCTCTGCTGCTCTGCAAGAAGGACTGCTGCTCTCTATTCCTGCTGCACTACTGCTACAGTGAAAAAACTGGACCTACATCTTGAACCTACGACCAGCAGAGTGACTCCAAGGGCAAGTTGGCTGGCTTCTTGACCAGAGCCTCAAGGACAGAAGGCCACCTTGAACCCAGCACCTGGGCTCTCTCTGCTACGAGTCCTACCCACTCCAGTCCTGGGCCTTTGGAAATTGGCCTGAAGGTGCTGTGCCAGCACAACTGTGGTTCCAGCAGAACCGACACAATACAACATATCGCCCCAAATAACTCTGTATCCGAACCACTGCCTGATGCATCTCCGACGCAGGACATCGGAACTGCTGCTAAGGCACTCTTTGATGGCATCCTCGACAGCGATGCAGGACCCTGCATCACGAGGCCTGCAACATCTTCAGAACCAGCCAGTGCATGACGCATCTTGGATGCAGGACTTTGCATCACAAGCCCCTCATGAACTGCATCCCTGATCACAATGCAGGACCTCGCATTGCAGCCTCACAGCACACTGGATCCACCGCTGTGTGATGCATCTCCACACAAGGACCTCACATTGCCTCAGCTTCAAGACACATCCTCCAAGGGGGATCTCGCAGTGCTCTGCAACCAGGAATTAAGGTACTTGTTTACAGTGGACCTAACTTTGTCCCTGTATCCATCACAGTTGGCCTGAACTTATGACTTTGTCCTGGACTAGCACAACCAGATAACCACAGTTGGCGCGTTGTGCTTTTTGGCATTATATTCACTTAAATCTTTACACATTGCAAATCTCTGGTTCTACTGATTGGATTTGTGTCGTCTTGGTCCTAAATAATTTATAAATTTGACTCTAGGTTTCTAAATTGGTGTGGGAGTATTCTTGTGTTGTGTTTTCATGTTATTACTGTTTGAAGTGCTGCATTAGAACTTTACACATTACTTCTAAGTTAAGCCTTACTGCATTGTGCCAAGCTAATAGATGGTTAAGCACAGGTTAATTTGGGGTTAGCTTGTGTGTCACACTCACAGAGATTGTGGTTCCTGCTGGAGTAGGCTTTAAGCCCCCTCAACCAGTAACCCAATTTCCAACATAAGTTTTCAGCAGTGAGATATGGACTTGTGTTTATTGCAGTGCCATACAGTGATTTTGTGTTACACCACAACCCCAGATAAATTATTTGATTCCAATTAGAACTTTATTTTCATTCTCCTTGATCTGCTCTTTTTGTTTTTCCAAATTCACTCACATTCTACCTGACTGCAAGAATGGAATTTGAGCTAATCAATCTGGAGAGCTACACTGTGGTTTTGCTGAAGAAGTTCTGTAAAGGAAACGGGACTTCCAATCAGGAAAGGCACCAAGAAGTTAGAGCTTCAGAAAGCTCTGAGGGCCTGGGCAGAGGCTCAACAGTGGCTGAAAGCGACAGATGACCAGAATGGGGAGTATGCTGTGAAGGAGCAGGACCTGGACACCAGTCCTGAGATGCAGCATTCTCGGTAGGGGGATAACTTGTCCCTTGAATTCGAACTCCCTGCCAGAGCAGAGAGCAGTGTATCCTCACAATGCAGGTCCCCTGTGTTCAGGCTGGAAATGGCCAAGCCCAAAATGGAGTCAAAGGAGAGAAAAACGGCTCATTAGGGGAGCCTCAGAGAGCCGGACATCACAGCTAGGCAAGCAAAGTCCACCAATATTGGTGGCAGCATACCTGCACTGACCTCTGGAGACAAGAGGGTCCACGTTCCAAAGGATCTGGTGAAAGTTATTGCAGGAGATGACATAAACAATTGGTTTAGAGCCTAGAAGGTTGCTCTGAGGTGAATAAGGTCCTTAAGGAGCGTTGAGGAGCTAGTCTCTGGAGGCACATACCTAGTGAAGGGAGGGCCACTGTACCGGCACTAGAGAAGGAGGACAAATGAGGTCTCCCCATGAAGGAAACTCCTGCCATTAAGTATGGCCTCACCCCAAAGAAGTGCAAGAAAAGGTTTAGGGACAGACGGAAGCTTCCCCATCAGTCCTGGATGGATTGTGTAGTTTCCTTTGGCAAGACATTGGATGGTTGTGTGAAGGGCAGTGAAGTGGAAGATTACCAGGGGCTGTACAATTTGGTGGCAAGAGAACATGTGTTCAGTCATGCACCAACACCTTATTGACAGCAGGCTCACTGACCTCAGAGAGTTTGCCAAGGAGGCAGACTGCTGGCTCAGCACCAGGGTCCACCAGAAAATATCAGAGGGGATCAGCACAAGGGTGGACAGGGTCCCCACCAGAAGAAAGAGTGGGGAAGGCAAAAATAAAAACAAGGAGTTCACTAAAGGTTCCCAAAATAGTTCCACAGGTCAGGACTCCTAACCCCCACCTCAGCAGAAGAAGAAATTGTTGTCTGACCAAAAGTCCTCAGGGAAGGCAACCCCAAAGTGCCACAAGTGCTAACAGGTTAGGCACTACAAGGGGGATGCCAAGTGTCTCAAGCGGGAACAGACCCCCACTGGTGGGCAGATACCGGGGTAGCGAGTGTAGTGCTTGGTGAGGAGATTTCCCCAGTTAGTATGGGGGGAAGTGAAGAGGTTACCCTAGTGTACCTGGGTGATGGAGAGATGGTAAGGAAGGCCCTTATGCCTAGCAGTACTAAAAACGTAAAGGCAGTGGTTCATCATCAATGGGCTGAGGGTGGAGGCTCTGAGAGACATACGAGGCAGCATGACAACCGTCGGGTGTCATCTGGTGTGCTCAGAGCAGGTAGTACCTAATGTAGTCTACCAGGTTGTAGTAGCTGACAACCATGAGAGTCACTATCCAGTGGCTCTGGTTCCCTTTGAATGGCAGGGATCTCAAGGTTCCTTTAGGGTAGCTGTGTGTCCATCCATGCCTGTGGAGTATCTGCTTAGTAATGACCTGGAGCACACCATCTGGAAAGAGGTGAAGCTCTGGTCTGACCTGGAGATGGTGGGGTTACAAATGCAAAAAGCACAATTGATGATCAGAATGCTGAACAATGTCAAACATTCACCCCAGTACAGAGATCCGGGCCTAAATCCCTCGTCTTTTTGCTCCCCATGCAATTCCAGTTTAAACCCAGCCATATGCAAATCAGTCTTGATCCGGCTCCCTTTGGGAGCAGTCCAGCCCGAACTGCCAGGCCAGGTCCTTCCTGCACCAGAAACAACCATCCTTGGACCGGTTTTGGGGTATCACCCCTCATCAACTAGGCTAGCTTGACTTCAGTGGCATCGAGAGCATGGGACATACGTCTGGGCATACCCGTCCCACTCGGGGTGACAAATGCAAAAAGAACAATTGATGGCAGAATACTGAACAATGTCAAACATTTATCCCAGTACAGAGATCTGGGCCTAAATCCATTGTTTTTATGTTCCCTATCCTATTCCAGATTAAACCCAGCCATATGCGTCAGTCTTGTCCCTGCTCCCCATGGGAACAGTTGAGCCCGAACTGTCAGGCCAGGTCCTGCCTGGATCGGAAAAAAGCATCCGGGGAACGGTTTCAGGATATCACACCTCATCAGCAAAGCTAACTTGACTCCAGTGGCATGGAGAGCACTGGACCCATGTCTGGGCATACCCATCCCACTCGGGGTGGCAAATGCAAAAAGAACAATTGATGGATAGAATGCTAAACAATGTCAAACATTCACCTGAGTACAGAGATCTGTGTCTAAATCCATTGTTTATTTGCTCCTCATGCCATTTCAGTTTAAACCCAGCCATATGCAAATTAGTCTTGACACTGCTCCCCATGGGAACAGTTCAACCTGAACTGCCAGGCCAAGTCCTCTATGGATCAGAAACAAGCATCCTGGAACTGGTTTCGGGGTATCACCCCTCATCAGCCAGGATAGCTTGACTCCAGTGGCATGGAGAGCATGGGACCCACGTCTGGGCATACCTGTCCCACTCAGATTGACAAATGCAAAAAGAACAATTGATGGACAGAATGCTAAACAATGTCAAACATTCACCCCAGTACAGAGGTCTGGGCTTAAATCCATTGTTGTTTTTCTCCCCATTCCATTCCAGTTTAAACCCAGCCATATGCTCATCAGTCTTGACCCTGCTCCCTATGGGAACACTCCAGCCCGAACTGCCAGACCAGGTCCTCCCTGGACCGGAAACAAGCACCCTGGGACCGGTTTCGGGGTATCACCCCTCATCAGCCATCCAGCTTGACTCCAGTGGCATGGAGAGAACGGACCCCCGTCTGGGTATTCCTGTCCCACTCGGCTTGACAAATGCAAAAAGAACATTTGATGGACAGAATGCTGAACAATGTCAATGTTGGGGTTACCTCAGTGGGTGTGCCTTTCCACAGGGTCCATGGCCACCAGAGAGGGTAATCAGGAAGATCTGGAGCCTGAAAGAATGGCCAAGGTACTTGCCAAGAAGGGAAAGGGCAAGGTGTGCAGAAAACTCGCTCCTGAAACTCCCACGATCCTGGAGGAGGCAGAGCCTGGGGGCAAAACCCCAGAACCTACAGAGGAGGACGTTAGTGCCCAATTGGCAGAATGAAGGAGGTACCACCAGGGAGGAGTTCTGCAGAGCGCACACATAGTTTGCTACTATGAAGGGCCACAGTGGCAGGCCAAGGCCCAGGCAGCTGGAGACACCTCTGGCAATCACCTGATTTACTGGGAGAATGATCTCTTGTATACCAAGCTTAAGACTCCTGAGCCTGGTGCAACCCATGTATTTATTTATTTATTTATTTATTTTTATTTTAGGAGTTTTATATAGCGCTGACCTGACCCGGGGGTATCGGAGCACTTTACAACAATGTTTCATAAGGGTTACATAGTAGAGCAGTCTTAAACATAGAGTTCGCAAGTCCAGGAGGGCTGAGGATTCTTGAGGTAGTAGCTGAGTCCTGAGGTAGCCTCGTTGAATGCTTCATTGAGGTAGTCCGTGAGTCCTGAGGCAACCACATTTAATGCACAAACTTCTCTGGAGGCGGGCTGAGCTGGATCAGTTCGATGCCAGGTCAGTGAGCAACGGAGTTGGGGTTCTCGTGAGGGTGGCAGCTATCCATTCGGGAGGGAGCGGTTGAGGAGGAGGGCTTTTAGGTGTTTTTTGAATTTAGCGAAGGATTGGATAGTCCTGATATCTGCTGGGATGGAGTTCCAGATTTTGGGCGCGTTTCCAGCGAATGACCTAGCCGCGGTTTTTTGTTTGTGTGTTTTCATGGGGATGAGAATGAGGGAGTTTGAGCTCCTTAGGTTTCTTGTTTGACCGGCCCTCTTTAGTTTGGCGGCCAGATAGTCCGGTTTTCCTGTGTGTAGGGCTTTGTGCGTGAGGCAAGCTGTTTTGAAATTAGCCCGCTGTTCAACAGGGAGCCATTTTAATTCTCTTAGTGCTGGTGAGATGTGGTCGTATTTCCTGATTCCGGTGACCATTCTGGCTGCTGCGTTGAGGGTTGTTTTGAGGGGTTCTAGGTGGGTTTTTACAGTGCCGGTTAAGGTTGCGTTCACATAGTCGAGTCTGGATAGCACCAGCGATTGGGTGGCTTGTTTGAGGTCTTTGGTAGTGATGAATGGTTTAATTTTGTAAAGAAGTTTCAGGTTGAGGAAGGCAGTCTTTGCAGAGTTTTTGATGTGGTTGGTCATCTCCAGTTTTGGGTCCAGGGTGATTCCTAGAGATTTTGCGGAGTTAGCCAGGGTGGGAGTGCCGTTTAGAGCATCCATAGCTTTAAGCCATTCTGCAATTTGTGGGTTCTCTTCTTTGTTGGAGATGAGGAGGATCTCCGTTTTGTCCTGATTGAGTTTAAGGTTATTTTGGGACAACCAACGTTGAATTTCTTTCAGAGTGTTGTTTAGTCTGAGGATGTCGTCAGGGGAGGAGGTTTGTAGATAGATCTGGGTGTCATCAGCGTATAGGTGGAAGGGGATATTAGCATTTTTGAGTATGGTGGTGAGGGGTTCCATGTATAAATTGAACAGTTGTGGTGAGAGCACTGAACCTTTGGGTACACCCCTGCTGACTGGGTGAAGGTCGGAGGTGAAGTTTTTGATTTTTATCCTTTGCGACCGATTATGGAGGAAGGAGGTGAACCAACGGAGGACCATCTCATCGGCCCCTACCCTGATGCTCCCCCTGTGCTACATGGCCTTCCTAATGGAGCTGGCTCATGATGTTCCCCTGGCAGGTCATATTGGTGAGGACAAGACATTTGGCAGGTTTGTTACCCACTTCTACTTGCCCCTAATGAAAATGGCCTTGCATGTGTTCTGCAAGTCATGTCCCACCAGCTAAGCCAGTGGGAAGTCATATGGAAAGTACAAGGCTCCTGTGCTTCCCCTTCCAGTCCTTGGCACCCCCTGCAGAGGGTGGGCATTGACACTGTTGGGCCTATGTACTCCAAGACAGCCCTGAGCAACAAGTTAGTCTTGGTCTTGGTGGTCCATGCCATCAGGTACCTAGAGGCTATACCTCTGAGGACAGTGACTGTTCCCGCAGTAGCCAGGGCACTGATTGGGATATTTACCAATGTGGGATTCCCCAAGGAGATAGTATCAGACCGTGGTATCAGCTTCATGACAGCATACATGAAGTCCTTTTGGGACGAGTGTGGGGTAACATACAAGTTCTCCACACCATACCATCCCGAGACCAATGGGTTTGTTGAGAGATTCAACAAGACCTTTAAATGCATGATATTGGGCATGTCAGAGCCCTTGAGGTGGAAATGGGACATTCTCTTGCTATGCCTGTTGTTTGCATTCAGAGAAGTACTGCAGAATGGGATTGGATTCAGCCCCTTTGAACTCTGTATGGGCACCCTGGCAGAGGGCCTCTCAGCCTTGTGAAGGAGGGATGGGAGCAAGATCCCAAGAAAGCCACTCAGAATGTGGTCAGCCATATGCTGGCCTGCTGCACGCAGATGAAGCACTTCTGGAAGAAGCAGAGGAGAATCTAGAAGCCAGCCAGGAGGTTAGAAAACAGTGGTATAATCTGAAAACCACCCTGCTCAAATTTCAACCTGGCCAGAAAGTGTGGGTAATGGAGCATATGGAGCCCAGGGCCCTACAAGACCAATGGGCTGGACCCTATGAGCTGAAAGAGCCCATGGGGGATGTCACCTACTTGGTGGACCTCTAGACCCCCAGGAACCCTTTACGGATCCTTCATGCCAATGGCTTCAAACTCCATTTCAAGAGGTCTGGGGTTACCATGTTCCTGGTCACGGATGATGGAGTGAAGGAGGAGAGTGAACCTCTCCTGACCGCCTTTCTTCCAAGGAGCAGAATGGGTCAGTGGAGGGTGTCAATCTCTCCCCTACCCTGATCCTAGAACAGCAGAGGGACTGTCACTAAGTGTTGGTAAAATTCGCCTCTCTCTTCTCACTAACCCCAGTACTCACTACATGGTGTACCCACGATATTGACCTTGGGAACAGTAAGCCTTTGAAGAATAAGATCTACAGGCTATCTGACAAGGTGAGAGCCAGCATAAAGGAGAAAGTGTCCAAAATGCTGAAACTTGTGGTCATTGAGCCCCCAAACAGCCCAGTGGTGCTAGTCCCCAAGGCTGACCCTTCAGGTACCACCCTGGAATTCAGGTTCTGCATGGATTACTGGGGCTGAATGCATTCACTAAGACTGCCGCACACTCCATCCCCCGAGTTGACAAGCTAATTGTTTGGTTAGGGGCTGCTAAGTTCCTCAGCATGTTTAACATCTTGGTACTGGCAGATTGCGTTAACTGAGGACATCAAAGAGAGTTCTGCGTTCTCTACCCCAGAAGTCCACTTACAGTTCCAAGTGATGCCCTTTGGGCTGATGAATGCCCGTGCCACTTCCAGAGGTTGGTCAACCAGGTGATGGCTTAGTTGGAGAACTTCAGTGCCACCTACCTAGATGACACTGCAGTCATCAGTTCTAGCTGGGAGGATCACCTGTGCCACCTCAGGAAAGTACTTCAGGCTCTGCAGAAAGCAGGCCAATCAAGGCCAGTATGTGCTAGGTAGGGGAGGTATGGGGCCCTCTTGGGTCACCAAGAGGGAAGAGGTAATGTGCAACCCCTCCAGGCCAAAATCGAGAACAATCTGAATTGGGAACTCCCCAACACCCAGACAGAGATGATGGCCTTCCTGACCTCACGGGTACTACAGGAGATGTATCAAGTGGTATGCCACCATTGTTGATCCCTTGACAGAACTAACTTCTAAGAAGCAGCCCAGATATGTGATCTGGACAGAGGCATGCCAGACTGCTTTTGACATCCTGAAGAAGGTCATGTGCATGGCAACCATGCTCAAGGCCCCTGAGTTCTCCCAGGAGTTTATCATGCAGACAGATGCCTCAGAGCATGACAGAAGGGTTGTGCTTGCACAGCTAAACAAAGAGGGCCTAGATCAACCAGTAGCCTTCATTAGCAGGAGGTTACTCTCCAGAGAGCAGAGGTGGAGTCCAACAGAAAGGGAAGCATTTGCAGTGGTTTGGGCATTGAAGAATTTGAGACAATACCTGTTTGGGGCTCACTTCCATGTTCAGACAGACCACAGACCCCCTCAGATGGATAATGCAGATGAGGGGTCAGAATCCCAAACTGTTGAGGTGGTCTATCTCCCTACAGGGAATGGACTTTACAGTGGAGCATCGCTGAGGAACTGACTATGCCATTGATGATGGTCTCTCCAGGTTCTTCCACTTCAGCGATAAGCACTCCCATTAGGGTGGATAGTTCTCCCTGATTTCAGCTGGGGGGGCACATGTTGGACCTGGCATCCTTGGTGTGGTTTTCCCCCCAAATGTTTTGCTTTCCAGCCTCCTGTTTTTGCTGACTTCAGTTTTGTTGGCTTTAGGACTCTGTGCACTTTACCACTGCTAACCTGTGCTAGTGTGCATGAGCTCCCTCCTTTAAACATGGTAACATTGGCTTACACCCAATTGGCACAATTAATTTACATATAAGTCCCTAGTAAAGTATTCAGGGGCGGTAAATTAACTGCTACTAGGGGCCTCTAGTGCTGATTGTGCCATCCACTTAAGTTACCTTTTAAATATGCCTCATGCCTTCCACTGCAGCTTGTGTGTGCAGTTTTAAACTGCCATTTCGACCTGCCAAAATAAATAGCTTGCCAGGCCCAAACATACCTTTTTATTACATATAAGTCACCCCTAGGGTAGGCCCTAAACAGCCCAGAGGCCAAGGTGTAGTGTGTTCAAAAGTTTAGACATGTACTTTTATGTTTACATGTCTGCTAGTGAAAAACTCCTACATTTGTTTTTTACTACTCTGAGGCTTACCTCTCCCATAGGGTAACATTGGGTTAACTTATTAGATTTAATAAGTGATAACTTTCAATTGGAAGTGTGTAGGATGGTTGTGTTAGGTGCAAAAATAATTGTAATTCAAAGCCCTCTTTAATGATAAAGTTGGATTTTAAGTCACAATCCTGAAAATGACACTTTTAGAAAGTTGCAAAAAGAACAGTTGATGGACAGAAAGCAGAACAATGTCAAACATTCACCCCAGTACAGAGATCTGGGCCTAAATCCATCGTTTTTTTGCTCCCCATGCCATTCCAGTTTGAACCCAGCCATATGCAAATCAGTTTTTACCCTGCGCCCAAAAGGAACAGTCCACCCTGAACTGCCAGGCCAGGTCCTCCCTGGACTGTAAACAAGCATCCTAGGACCGGTTTTGGTGTTTCACCCCTCAACAGCCACTATAGCTTGGCTCCAGTGGCATGGAGAGCACGGGACCCACGTCTGGGCATACCCGTCCCACTCGGGGTGACAAATGCAAAAAGAATAGTTGATGGACAGAATGCAGAATAATGTCATACATTCACCCCAGTACAGAGATCTGGGCATAAATCCATCGTTTTTTTGCTCCCCATGCCATTCCAGTTTGAACCAAGCCATATGCAAATCAGTCTTGACCCTGCGCCCAATGGGAACAGTCCAGCCTGAACTTCCAGGCCAGGTCCTCACAGGACTGTAAACAAGCATCCTAGGACCGGTTTCGGGGTTTCACCCATCATCAGCCATGATAGCTTGACTCAAGTGGCATGGAGAGTACGGGACCCACGACTGGGCATACCCGTCCCACTTGGGGTGACAAATGCAAAAAAGAACAGTTGATGGACAGAATGCAGAACAATGTCATACATTCACCCCAGTACAGAGATCTGGGCCTAAATCCATCGTTTTTTTGCTCCCCATGCCATTCCAGTTTGAACCCAGCCTTATGCAAATCAGTCCTGACCCTGCGCCCAATGGGAACAGTCCAGCCTGAACTGCCAGGCCAGGTCCTCCTGGACCGGTTTCAGGGTTTCACCCCTCATCAGCCATGATAGCTTGACTCAAGTGGCATGGAGAGTACGGGACCCACGTCTGGGCATACCCGTCCCACTTGGGGTGACAAATGCAAAAAAGAACAGTTGATGGACAGAATGCAGAACAATGTCATACATTCACCCCAGTACAGAGATCTGGGCCTAAATCCATCGTTTTTTTGCTCCCCATGCCATTCCAGTTTGAACCCAGCCTTATGCAAATCAGTCCTGACCCTGCGCCCAATGGGAACAGTCCAGCCTGAACTGCCAGGCCAGGTCCTCCCTGGACTGCAAACAAGCATCCTAGGACCGGTTTCAGGGTTTCAGCCCTCATCAGCCAGGATAGCTTGACTCCAGTGGCATGGAGAGCACGGGACCCACGTCTGGGCATACCCGTCCCACTCGGGGTGACAAATGCAAAAAGAACAGTTGATGGACAGAATGCAGAACAATGTCATACATTCACCCCAGTACAGAGATCTGGGCCTAAATCCATCGTTTTTTTGCTCCCCATGACATTCCAGTTTGAACCCAGCCATATGCAAATCAGTCTGACCCTGCGCCCAATGGGAACAGTCCAGCCTGAAATGCCAAGCCAGGTCCTCACTTGACTGGAAACAAGCATCCTAGGACCGGTTTTGGGGTTTCACCCCTCATCAGCCAGGATAGCTTGACTCCAGTGGCATGGAGAGCACGAGACCCACGTCTGGGCATACCTGTCCCACTCGGGGTGGCAAATGCAAAAAGAACAGTTGTTGGACAGAATGCAGAACAATGTCATACATTCATCCCAGTACAGAGATCTGGGCCTAAATCCATCGTTTTTTTGCTCTCTCATGCCATTTCATTTTGAACCCAGCCATATGCAAATCAGTCTTGAACCTGCGCCCAATGGGAACAGTCCAGCCTGAACTGCCAGGCCAGATCCTCCCTGGACTGGAAACAAGCATCCTAGGACCGGTTTCGGGGTTTTACCCCTCATCAGCCAGGATAGCTTGACTCCAGTGGCAGTTCAGGCGTTCTGGGTGGTGTGGTGAGCAAATGAATGATGGATTTAACCCAGATCCTTGTGACTGGGGGTGAATGTTTGTATTGTCCAGCATTCCGTCCATCAATTGTTTCTTTTGCACCTTTAGAAAGTTGGCATTTTCTTTTCATAGCCAATTGGTGTCTGCAGCCTGTTTAATGGGTGACATGACTAGGTGTTGCTGGCAGCTGGCCTTGGTGTATTACTCCAGACAGTGAAACAAAAGGCCATAGGTGTTGGCAGGATGGACAATCTCGGACCTGATGAGGGGGAGGAGCTTTCGCCTACCACTCTTGCACATCACAAAGTCTCTGCCTGAGCACATTCACAAAGGGTTTGACAGTAGTCTATTGTGACCCCAGACAATCTCGGGCCAGGGCAGGGAGGCAGGAAATTCCAAGCACCTCTGGAGGTGGCACCCTCCAGAACCTTCTCATACTTCAAAGTGGGCTCCAAGTATAAATATTGGACACTCAGACCCACTTCTTCAGTGCACCTTTGGACCTGTGGAATACTCAGAGAGACTGCTGTGCTGCTCTGCAAGAAGGATTGCTACTCTGTTGCCTACTGCGCTGCTGCCTGAGTGAAAGGACTAGACCTGCAACTTGATCCCAGGACCACGAGAGTGACTCCAAGGGCTAGTTGGCTGGCCTCCTGACAATAGCCTCAGGGACAGAAGGCTCCAACCACCTTTAACTCAGCACCTGGAATCTGTCTGTTGTGAGGCCCACCCTCCCAAGTGGTACCAACCCAGTCATAGACCCTTGAAAGTAGGCCTGAAGTTAATCTTCCATCCCAGCTGTGGTCCCAGCAGAACTGATGCAGCGCAACGCATCGCTTCACAATACTCCACATCGTAACCATTGCAAAATGCTTCTCCGATGCAGGACATCGCATGGCAGCCTGCAGCCCATCAGAACCGCTGCTGTGATACGCATCCTCGATGCAGGCCTTCGCATTGCAAACCCATCATCAACTGTATCCTCGAGGACAACACAGTACTCCGATTCACAAGCCTTGCAACTTCTTCAAAATCGAGCCGGTGCACGATGAATCTTCAACTCAGGAGGGCATTGCTTCAGAAACCGTTCGTCAACGGCATCTCCTACAATGATGCAGGACCTTGCTTTGCAGCCTCACAGTACCCCGGAACCATTGCTGCATGACACATCTCCCTACCAGGACCTCGCATTGCCTTGACTGTGCAACTCATCCGCTAAGCAGGGTCTTGCAATGCTCTCCAACCAGGATTTAAGGTATTCTTGTTCAGAAGACCTATCTTGGTCTCTGTATCTGGCCCAGGCTCTATTGCGGTCAGCCTGAACTTGTGACTTTTTTTCTTGTCCGGCGCGACCAGATAACCACACTATATTCACTTAAATCTTTAAAAATTGCTTAGCCTCAGTTCTACTGATTGAGTTTTTGTTGTCTTGATCTTAAATGATTTATTAAATTTTACTGTATTTTTCTAAAATTGGTGTGGGATTTTTCTTGTGTTATGTTCTCATTTTATTACTGTTTGAAGTGCCACATTCATACTTTACACATTGCCTCTAAATTAAGCCTTACTGCTTTGAGCCAAGCAACCAGAGGGTTAAGCACACGCTCTTTTGGTTTTTGCTTGCGTTTCATCCTGACAGAGATTGTGATTACTGCTTGAGTAGGGTTGCATCCTCCTCAACTAGTAACCCAACTACCATCAGTGATTTAATCTCCACCACTAGTAATTACTTGAAACTGTATCCTAATCCATATTTCTTTTGCCCACCATGACATCTCAGATTAGACCCACCATATGCAAATCAGCTTTTGTCCTGCTCCAGTAGTAGCAGTCTAGTCTGAACTGTCAAGACAAGCCCTCTCTGAAGATGAACACAAGCAACCCAAGACCCGTTTAAGGCTAGATGGGCCTCTTCAGTCAGGCCTAGCTTGGTTCCAGGGCAGCGGCGTCACTAGGGTTGGTGTCACCCAGTGCGGCGACTTCCCCATGACACCATCACATGGGGTGACACCTTTCCCAAATGAGACTATTTAGTAAATAGTCTCATTTGGGAACGGTGTCACCCCATGTGATGGTGTCACCTGGTGCTGTCCGCACCCCCCGCACCCGCCTAGTGACGCCACTGTTCCAGGGTACAGTGAGCACCTACCCATGTCTGGGCATACCTGTCACACTCGGGGCATCGCACTGAGGAATACATAAAAGTGATGGAGACAGACAACAAAATGTGAGCCAGATCAACCTAACAAACTAAAAGAAAAAGTTATTGTGATTGCTTCTATCAATCTTACATATGTGGTATTCTGTGATTGTCTTAACAATTGCACCATACTTTACCTGCTCATGAAGTGATACATGGATATCCATATTGACCTTTGGTATAAAGTTGTTATTCTATTAATGATCACAGAATGGCACTGTCTCACAGCCAAGTGATATTATGTAACGGGTATCCAACTGGATACATTACTCACATGACATTTTTACATTATATTGCAAGCAAGCCTTTCATAGGAATTCCCAAACTGCATTCTGGCATTATTCATGGCAGTCCTTTGATCCTGCTTTTCTAGCTGCCTTTCAAAAGGGCCAAGCCAGATGGAAGTCTTTGTTCTGACATGTGAAGAAAGCATCCTCTTGAGTGTAAGCATGACTAAAACAACACTATGATAATTAAAAAAGTACTACAAAACGATCACCAATATACACACCTATAGTGTTTACAATTAAGGCTATATGGGCATTTGATATCGTTATGGCTTTTAAGGCTTTATCTGGAAATTGCTATTCTAGGAATACAGCTGTGACTGAATAATTGGTCACTACTATACAATATGAATTAATCACTGATAGAAATTAAGGGCCAGGTTCACAAATGCTTTAAATTTTAGCACTTGAGTGCAATAAAGTACACAAAAACATGTATCTTCATAAATGTAGCCAACAAGTGGCAGATATAAATTCCTATGTGATACAGGAACAGCTTGCAATTCCCAGTAGGGTTGAAACTGACATGTTGCAAAGGCTGTATGTGCCCTACTTGCAGATGTTTTTTTCTGTGTAGATCAAACTTAACCAGAGGGAAATATAAAATATTTCCTTGCAAAACTGACAAGTTATTCACAAAGCCAGTTTTCCATCCAGCGGGGTCACACATGCTGGAAAGCCAATTTCACCTACATATTGTCCACATTCATAACAGGCACCTAAAAGAGTAGAGTTGTGTGCATTGTGTTTCCACAATTCCCAACTTAAACCTTAAAGACGCAGGCATACATGGTGGTAAAACTGTGGCGAATGACATTAACGTCGCTATGGTCCGAAAGTCGCTACAAGTACACTTCTGTGAGTCGGAAAACAGATGCAATTTACCAGAATCCAAAGGCCTATCTATGTCTGAACATGTAGAGACTCGTGACATTTTTGTGAATCGAGCCCCATGTTTTCAAGGCATGCTGAATATGTATGGGGCAAAGAAAACAGCAAAAACACTAAATGCATGAACTCTGATGTAATCATTTCACATATCTTTCATCGACCCACACAAAAACCACATGCAAGCCTTTCAGACTTTTCAGATACCACTGGGATAATGCACGTGATTTCAATTCCTCTAATCGGGAAAATGAGAGTACAGAAGAATTAAATTATCAACAACAATGGACAGCAATTTTTGAGCTCCTGTAACTCTATTTTGAGAGAATACATTTACTAAGTAGTCTTAGAATGTAATGTAAGTGCTTTATGTGGATCCACAATTTTATCAACAAAATGACCTTCTACATCAAAAAGCACAGGAGATGATATCTGAGGAAGCAATCATAAATATAGCAATAAATCAAATGTGGAAGATGTTTAAGAAAAAACATAGCAATGACACCTTGATGATATTTAACATTCTAGACAGACAGAAGGCGGCACATTGTAGGACAGGCCAGTCATTTTATAAATTCATTCACTTATCTAGTCACTCAGCTACAGGTAATGTATTTTAATCTAACTAAAAACATTTTCCAGGAGGCAAATAACTAAACAAGCCTGTTATTCAGGAACAACGGTTTTACAGCCCAGTTTCTTAAGCATGAAGTTTAGATACAAAAGACAGAACATCATAAAACTCTTCTGTGCTGTTGCAATGTGCTAAAAGTGGTAGTTTATTTGTCCTCTTCTAAATTATTGTCTCACTGCATCGGGACCCAGTAGAGTCTTTTCCACTAATTGCACATCCTCATGAAAACAAACAAGCCACCTATCGGTGATTAAGGTGACTATAAGCAGTTGCCTTGAGGCACCTCTAAAAGATGCTTCAGAAGGATTTCAGATTGCAACAGATGTGTTAGACCTTACAGCCTTAGGGTGGTCTTCCCCCAAACTTTTTGCCTCCTTTTCCCCAATTTTGCTGATTTTAATTTGCTGGTTTTAGGACTCTGGGCACTGTAACACTAAACATGGTTCAATCAATCAGGCCGAATTTATAAAGCGAGGCTAATCATCTGTGAGGGTATTCAAGCGCTGAAGTTCTTGCTGCTTCAGGTGGGATCAGTTGAAAAGCCAGGTCTTGAGTGCCTTTGGGAATTCTAGGAGAGAGAGGGAGGTCCGGAGGTGCAGGGGGAGGTCGTTCCAGGATTTAGCCATGAGGTAGGAGAAGTAACGACCTGCACCGTTGCTTCAGGGGATGCGGGGGGTGTGCGCGAGGGAGAGGGAGGCGGAGTGCAGGTGTCTGGAGGGTTGGTGGAAGTTCAGACAGTGGTTGATGTAGGCTGGTCCTTGGTTGTGCAGGGCTTTGAAGAGTGGCACAGCATCTTGAATTGATATCTCTTCTGTATGGGGAGCCAGTGGAGGTTCTTGAGGTGAGGGGTGATGTGGGTCAATTTGGGGAGGTTGAGGATGAGCCTGGCCGCAGAGTTCTGTATGGCTTGCAGTCTCTCCAGGAAGTTAGTAGTGAATCATGTGTGGAGTGCGTTGCCGTAGTCCAGGCGGCTAGTGACTAGGGCTTGAGTGACAGTGTGTCTGGTGGTGATGGGGAGCCCTTTGAAGATTATCTGGAGTATGCAAAAGAGTGAGGAAGCAGGCAGATGAGACTATGGTGATCTGGGTTTCCATTGTGAGTTTTCTGCCCAGGATAATGCCGAGATTACGAGCATGGTCTGTCGGTGTGGTTGAAGATCCTAGTTCCTGGGGCCACCAGGAGTCAGTCCACGGAGAGGTGTTGTTGCAGAAGATGAGAACTTCTGTTTTGTCTGTGCTGAGTTTCAGACAGTAGTTTTTTTATCCAGTCGACGATGCTCGTTTGATTGACTTATCCACAATTGACATATTTAATTTACTTATAAGTCCCTAGTACCATGCACTACATG
Organism: Calotriton arnoldi; assembly: GCA_963921515.1. NCBI lineage: Eukaryota > Metazoa > Chordata > Amphibia > Caudata > Salamandridae > Calotriton > Calotriton arnoldi. Next base: position 29,408 of record CAWUFW010003468.1, on the reverse strand, counting down.
TACCCAGTGCCTGTAAATTAAATGCTAATAGTGGGCCTGCAGCACTGACTGTGCCACCCACTTAAGTAGCCCTGCAAAGCATAGCTCAGGCCTGCCACTGCAGGGCCTGTGTGTGCAGTTTACACTGCCATGTCGACTTGGAATATAAAACCCCTTGCCAAGCCTTAAACTCCCCTTTTATTACATTTTATTACATATAAATCACCTCTAAGGTAGGCCCTAAGTAGCCCATAGGGCTGGGTATTGTGTAAGTAAAAGGCAAGACATATACTTTTAAGTTTTACACGTTCTGGTAGTGAAAAACTCCCAAATTCATTTATCACTACTGTGAAGCCTACCCCTCCCATAGGTTAGCATTGGGGATTCCTTGTTATATTTAATATATGTAATTCCCAATTGGAAGGAAGTATAGCTGTCATGTTTAGTACCTATGGAAGTGTAACCATAAATCCTCTTTAATGGTAAAGTACCATTACAATTTTAAAAATGATACTTTTAGGAAGATGGCATTTTTCTGCTCTTAGCACTGTGTGCCTGCTGCCTGTCTCCAATTCACATCTGGGGTGGGTGACAGCTGGGCCTGTTGCATTCCCTCTAGACAGCCACACACAAGGGGAGCTTGTGAGACTGATGGGCCATCCACATCCTAATGGGCCATCCTGGGCAGGAAAGAGAGGAGGAGCTGGGCACGACCTCACACATACACCTGAATAGGCTGTGTCCTGTCCCCACACAAAGGACTGCGTAACCCTCTGTAGTCAGTCTGGAGCGGGAAACAGCTGAAGGAGACTTCAAAGCGGGGCTTTGAAGTACATAGAGGTCCTCCCTATCTGCACTTGCTCCAGACGGATATAGCCCTTTACAACGCATGCGTTTACAACACGTGATTACAATGCGGCCATTACAACGACCGCGTTGTTACATCGCAGTACCACTACAACGCAAGTCATTACAACGACTTGCTCTAGGGGGCGCTCTAAACTAAGGAATAGTATAATTTACTATTCCAACACCTTCCCTACTGTTGCACACACTGGAGTTGGAATAGTAAATTATACTATTCCTAAGTCCAGTGCGCCCCCTACAGCAAGTCGTTGTAACGACTTGCGTTGTAATGGTACTGCGATGTAACAACGTGGTCATTGTAACGACCGCGTTATAATCGCATGCGTAGTAAACGCATGCGATGTAAAGGGCTATATCTGTCTGGAGCTTGTGCAGGTAGGGAGGACCTCTATGTACTTCAAAGCCCCGCTTTGAAGTCTCCTTCGCTACAAAGGCACAACTGGGCATAAGTACTGGACCTCTGACACCACCAAGACAGTACATTTCTGGATCTGTGGATAATCTGCCAGGAAGAAGGACTGTTGTGCTGCTGAAGGACTGACACTCTTCTGGACTGCTGCTCTGGAAGAATTGCTTTCCTGCTGTGCTGACCTGCCTGCTGCCCTCGTTGCCTGGTTGAGAAGGACTGGACCTGCACCACTTGAACCCAGAGTGACTCCAAAGGCTTGCCAGATTGCCTCCTGTGCTGAAGTCTCAGGGACATCAAAGACTTCCAACCACCGTGCTACAGCACCTGGACTCTGCCACCTGTGTCTCATGCCCTCTCACTTGGTGCAATTTTAGTCCTGGGCCCTTGAAAGTGGGTATGAAGTGCTGCTCCAGCAGAAATCCATGCATCAATGCCGCTGTTCATCTCTGAACCGGCACATTTCCATCAATGCTAGTGCATTGCCACTGCTGCAAGGATCGAGGAAATTGCATCTCCGACAGTGTGGCGCATCACCTCCATTCCCGACTATCTCCGACTTTGTGCAGCTTGGAGCCGACGCATCACCTACATCTTAAGGATTAACACAGATGCATCGCCTCCTTTGCTCCTCGCATCTCGTCCTAGATGCAACTGCGAACCAAGGTGCTGTTTCAGCGGGCCAAGGCTAGTCTCTATATCCTACCCGTGCTTCATCGTGGTCAGCCTCAACGTTTGGATTTGACCCGGTCTAGCATGACCAGATAGCCCCAGTTGGCACTTTATTCTTTTTAAGCACTATAATTCCAGATATTCTTTAAAAATTCATGAATTCGATTCTACTTATTGGTTCAAGGTTGAAAAATGAATGAACTAAAAGCGCAGTTTTGACTTACTACCGATCTTTGGCATCAGGAGAAACTACCCTAGATTTTACTCAGTGGGAGCGCTCACTTCTTTTTCGCTTCAGGGCAGGTACTATATATTGGTCCCTTTATTTTAAAAGAGTGTTGGACATAGATGAGAATGATATTGTGTCAGTTTGAGCAAACACTGTTGCACTTCATGTTCCTTTGTAGTCTATATATTCTTCCACTTAAGCACTTTCTAAAACCATTGCTAAGAAAAATAGGATTGTACCAATGCAGAGTAGCTCTGCTTTATTTACAATTCTTAAGTACACCTGAAGTGTGTTTTCAAGTCTGTGCTTTTCTGAAACGGGCTATCCAGTTAAGAAAAGGAATGATAGGTTAGAGTGTATAATTAATGTTAATTAGCACTTGACGATAAATTAGCAGTATAGTGTTATGAATTGTTATATATGTGTACGTTTTTAAGGCACTAGTTTTTGAGTGATTTTTATCATTTGTGATGTATCAATCATGATTTATGGCATTATCACTGTTATACAGTGTTTTTAATGACAATATTGGTATTTATGTGCATTTTTCTTTTATGATATGTATAGATCGAATAAAGATTGTCTAATTGATTTACTTATTGGATCTTTGTCGTTTTGGTCTTGTTTTGTTCAATAAATGAAGCTCTATTTTCCTTATTAGGTGTGGTGTCTTTTTTGTGTGGTTTGTCACTATTTTACTGTTTGAAGTGTTGCACAAATACTTTACACATTGCCTTTTAAGTTAAGCCTGCCTGCTCTGTGCCAAGCTACCAAAGGGTGAGCACAGGTACATTTATGGCGTGTATCTGACTTATTATGACTAGGATTGTTGTTCGTGTTTGGACAGGGTGCATACCTCTGCCAACCAGAAACACAATTTCTAACAAGATGGCATTGTCTCTATGGAGGAGGACTGCTGTAACAGGAATTACCATTTTGCCTGAGACTCTGGAAATCATTGCAATGTAGCTGCTTATAGTGCATGCAAAGAACAGTAAGTTGTATCTGTAGATTAAGGGCCTCATTTATAAATTGGCTGAGATTGATCCCAGTCAGGGGCACCTTCCCAGGCACACTCTTAGTACCCCTGTCTAAATTAGATGTGAGGTACAGTTAGGTTTCTGAGGTCAATAGGGCTCTGCTGTTAGAAATCTATGGCAGGCCCATCCACCAGGGGGTGCTGCATCTATGTGCAAGAAGCCCCACCCTATTTAAGGCAGGCCTTCTTATGTATGCTTTTATGTTTTTTGGGCCCAACATGCAAGCCATGGCATACTTAGGAAGGAAAAATGTTTAACGTCACCCCAAAATACACGGCTCAGAAGCTCCTGGCAAGGCAGCACCATTGATGTTTGATTTCTCAGAAACCGACCACCAATATGGGGTGTCATGGACTTGTCTACTAAACATTGAAGGTCAGGCTTCAATGACCCTTTAAAACTTTAAATTGGATTAGTCAATTTTAGCAGAATTTGCTAACCAATATTAGTAGACTTAGGGGAAAAGGTTCAAAAGCTGCATTTGAACATCATAATTTATGGTCATGAAGAATGGTCCTTTATTTGGCTTGCTGTATGCCTTTCAACATCTTGTGCCCAAAGGCCTCAACTTTGGGAGAGTCCCACAAAGTATGCATAATCAAGGTTTTATTTCTACCTAACTGTCATCTGTCCGAATGCTGTCAAGAGTGTGCAATCTAGAATGAGTTTAGCGTCATCTATACAGGATCATATACAATGTTTCTTTACCTTACATATGATATGTGAAGTTAAAATCCCAGTATATAACGTATTTTCATTGATTGTGATGCAGCGGATACAATGAAAACTATTTTCCTCCTAGGTCACTTATCGGTCATCCAGGGGCGACTTATATTTTCTCACATCCACATGACGATGGGGCCCATAACATCGCCTAACAAACACACACACACCTGGATTTCCTCTACACCTTTACGAAATTCTATACTCCTAGGAGAAAAGGAAAAACTAAATGAAAAACATCATGATGTACCGCTGGAAGGAGCCGGGATACCTTATTACCTTAACCTATCGCTTTCTTAGTTATTTCTTAAGATATTCCTGCTCATTGTTTTGTCGATGGATCATCCAGTAAAAATCAGTTCATAGTGATTAAGACCAGCTAAATCACAATAACCAATTACCAATTTCACAATCATTTAGTAAATAACCACTGAGTCGTTTGATTTAAGAATCTCAAATTTTATATAATTTTAAAGGCATGGAAAAGAATTTAGACTTTTTATTCAATTATTCATTCATTATTAATTCAAATATTTATTAAGCAAAATCAATTTTATTGCAGAAAGGAAATTTTGTCATGAAGAAAAACCCTAATTACCTGCCTATCTTCCTAATTTAGCCTAATGATTTCTAACCTAAGTTTAAGATTTAAAAATAACCTGATTCTCATACTCAACTGGAAAAATAAGACAGCAACAGAAACTTCAGCTCGTCAGCATCAGCTACCGCAACCCGTCTCATCTAACAGTCTTTCAGCATCTCCCGCTCAGTAAAATGGATCGATCTGGAACACCAAGCACTGGAAGCCACCAACTCCAACACCAACTACCCCTCCCACTAAGAGTAGGCCTTCTTATTCCCTAATTCTAACTTTGCTAACTAAATTGTTGCAACATTAATAACGCACTTTTCTTTCATTGGTCCACTCATTTCATTTATTCATTTTTAATCAAGTTCTCCCGGATCCAGCTTGTTCTTTTGGAATGCATATGTTCATTTCCTTTCTCACAGTTCAAGACATGTTTCCATCCGCTTCGATCAGTACATTTGTAACTTCTTTCGATACATTCGAGAACTCTGCAGGCATTGTCCTTTCTCTTAAAACTGTTTCCCACGATTCTCTGCTGATCACCACGGCACACTATCAGTTCAATTAGGTCACATCAGCCTTGACCATTCTTGCATCCTAGCCTCTCAGCACCATCACGTGGTCAGTCTTTCTCCAACTTTTACTCCCTTGTCATGCGTTTTCTCAGCGCATGCGTACTCTAATAAACGACAGCCATTTTATATCGCCACTCGATTAGACTTAGAAGCACTATTTAGAAATAAACAAAACATAATTAAAATAGAGAAACATAGCCTTTTCGTTTCCCTCCCGTCATCTACGTACCTCAATTAGTTATTACCTAGCAGAAAGCAACATTTAAGCTGTTCCTTACTTACCATCACTATTGTTTTTGCAACGTCACGTTTATATTCTATGAAGCACAAATCATGCATTTATTATTTATTTAGTACGCAATTATTTTATGTTATAATTAGACACACAGACATTTGTTAATAGATTATTCAGCCCATATACTTGCGTGTTACCCTTCCCTCACGTACATTGTTGATTAATACATTTAAACGAACATATTTATTAATTATTTATAAAATTTGTTAGGGGTTAAAAACATTTTTTATTTTCTCTGCTCCATCAATTGCTACCAAACTTCCAAATAGGCAGTGCTGCAAATCGTGATGAATGAAAGAATGAATGAGTGAGCTTATAGAGGGCTGGACTCACCCCCACAGGGGTATCTCCGCGCTATGGATGGAGGTGTAGGGCTAGGAAAGGGGACCAGTTGTTAAAGAATTCTGTTTTCAGGAGTTTCCTGAATTTAAGGAAATTCCATCACTTATGTAAGTACATTGCTACTGATGATTTTGGCCATCAAGGGAAGCCAGTGGAGTTCCATATTTCTTCATGCCCCTAATGAGTTACAGCATCTATGATGCGCATGTGAGGGAGGGGAGGGCGGTGGAGTCTGGTAGGCGGTGGAGCATGGCAATACTACCATCCAGATGGGATAGTATTAGGGCTTGAATGGCAGTTCTAAAGTCACATTCTGAGAGGAATGGATTCACTTTTTTCATTAGAGAGCTAGTGACAGGAGGCAATCTTGATTTTCTTGAGATTGTGTTCCTTGAGAGGCTGGCCATTCTACATGGTGGATACAAGTTACTTGACATTGCATGAAAGTTTTGGCTAGTTGTTTGATGTTATTCTTGGCAATTACCAGGAATTCTCTTTTGACAGGGATAAGCATAGATGCTGGTCATCCACATCTGGGTGGGATGCATGCACTTATTGAAGTGTTTTATGTACTTAGCAGAGGAGACTTTCAAATATAGGTCTGTGTTATCAGCCTATCGGTGAATTTTGATCCTGGCATCTACTGGCATCTACAAGTAAACTCCCTACATCTCCATGTCGTGGTTTGACTATCGTTGGGTGTTATAAGGTACCCTGGGGGACTCTGTAGGTGAAAAGGATCTTCTAAGACCTGGAAGCACCCATTTGAATGAAATGGGTTTGGTTGGATAATGGGGAGATAATGAAAGATAGGTCAAACCTCATTCAAGCACACAAAGGTGGTTTGGTAAAATATTCTAATAAGAGCAAATGGCCCCAGAATTGTCCTAAGAGCAGCCCCAGGATTCCCTAGAGAAGGGGGGGGAGGGATTCCCAGATAAACAAAGCGTCACTTAACAAAACAACTTTGGACCAGAGCATAGCACAGGGTGTGCAAAACCCACCACCACAGAAAATGGTAGGAGGTATGCAAATGGAGGCCCCCATTACTGGGGTTAATAATTGGATAATATTGGTGCATTTTTGTATTGAATATGACCTGAAGGAATTCAAATGGGGGGGGGGGGGTCTCCCTACCCTACATGAGTGGGTGTGCATGGGACCTGAAGATTAGAGTGTTGCTTGAATAGGAATTTGCCATGAAAAACAAAAGACAAGAGGCGTTTGTCAAAACAGGAAAAGTTGGTTTAATTAAACACTTCAGCTGGGAGCACAGTTACAGAAGTGGTTCTGAGGACTGTCTCAAAGTACAATCAATCTGATCGAGTTTTTATACAGTTTTGGGAAATACTTCCGGCGAACCTTGGTTGGTAAAACAATACGGACCTTGGGGCCGAATCCGATTCGGGCCGGAAAAAATACCGACCGACTCGGTACGGGATTATAGTCCGACCGACACGTACCGGCGTTGCCCGACCTGGGAAGTACGATGAAATGCATGGGAATCACGACCGACTCGCACGGAACACAAGGCGAACGACCGACCCGGCCGGAAACAAGCTATCCGGCCGGGAAACCACGCGAATCGAACCGCCCGACACGCATCAGGAAATAACCCGAACGAAACGTACCCGCGAACTCCGACCCGCGCAGTACGATGCAATGGGTGCAAATTCAGACCGATTCGTACGGAGCCCAAGCCGTACGACCGACACGCATACCAAACCCAGCCGAACAAACACAATACTCCGCGACCGACGCCTACGCCGCATATGAAACTGAGCTGAAACACAGCGGGAACGACTCAGAGAGGCGCGCACGAGACAACTGCAACGTCCTACTCGGTCAGAAGAACGACTCCTACATGCACAATAATCACAAATGAAAAAATATTTAAAAAAAGGGCCAAACAAGCAATGACAAAGCCACTAAATACAGGGGGGGGAAAAAATTGAACAAGGACACACCCCCAACTCCACCTACATAAAGCCCACAAATCCCTACCATGATCCTTTGCAAATCCCACTGACCTGCCAGCACAGAACACCATCACACAGCAAACACAGACACACACACAGCTCATCCAACACAAAAGCCACACACCATTAGCACCTCAACAAATAGCACCCTCACACACACACAGCAAAACCTACACACACATACACACCTCACTTGCACACACACACATCAATCACCACCACCACCACCCATCACCATGCCCCTAAAGAAGAATCCAAAGTTCCTAGATAGTGAATTGGAAGTCATGGTAGACGAGATCCTGAGGGTAGAGCCACAGTTGTTTGGCACATTGGTCCAACAGACCCCCATGTCGCAGAAAACAAAGATGTGGGCAAGGATCGTCGACAGGGTGAACGCACAATCACCATGTTTGCGCACAAAGGAAGACATCCAGAACAGGTGGTATGATGTGCGCAGGAGGGTCAGAGACCTACTCAAGAAGGATTACCTCCTGAGCCAGCACACCGGCAGTGGCCCTTCTGCAAAACCAGTATACCTCAGGCCCTGGGAGGAGAAGGTGCGGGCCATCCTACCACCAGTGAGCGTATATGGACTAACAGACATCCCAGAGCCTGGTGAGTACACAACTAATATACACAATATTGTGTGCCAATACACACACATCACTGTCAAGGGGACAGTCAAACCATCCACCCCTAGCAAATCAACAGCAACCAAAAGATAATCATCCCAAGATGTGTATGTCAGTTAGATAAACACAATACATGCCATCTCATAGTGATATGTAACTGTGTCATGACATGTACAAACCTAACAACAAATAGAGCAAGGCAGTGGCACAAATATAACCAACAAACACTGCCTGATATTTTGCCACCACTAGAACACCACCTCACAGGGAAGCTCACTTAAATGAAGGAATTCTGTGTATGCTGGTGAAGTTAGTGTAGCCAATAGCATGATGGGAGTTGTAGTCACAGATACTGCTCACCCTCATAATTGGCCCATCAACACCACTCTGAACCATGCTCACATCACAGGGAGTGGATAAGGACTGACAAGATGGCTGACACTGGCTACTGCTGTGGGGAGCACAAGGCCCTGCTGGGAACTGTGCACCAACAAACAGCACAACACCACTGCCTGACATCCTGAAAGCCAACTTGCACTCTCTGCAATGCAAGCACGTTGCATGGTGGGATATCTGGCTGGCTGGGAAGGAGGACTCACAGCACTGACCATAGTTACAAGCAGCTCACCTCACACACCCCCTCAACACAAACTCCACATAACCCACCTGGGAGAATGCAATGCCTCACATACCAAATGAAGATCCCACAAAGAACCACCACCCTGGGTAATGCTGTGTGAAGCACAGGGACACACCTGTGACTTGTAGCCAAACAAACGCAAGGACAACACTGTCAGCCTTCCTGTCAGCACAGGCACACTACCCCACAGGGAAGCAGAGTCCAAAGGAAGGAAGTACGGGCATTCTGGGAAGGGGGGTTGTAGGCAATAGCATGATGAGAGTTGGAGTCACAGATACTGCTCACCCTCACAATTGGCCCATCAACACCACTCTGAACCATGCTCACATCACAGGGAGTGGATAAGGACTGACAAGATGGCTGACACTGGCTACTGCTGTGGGGAGCACAAGGCCCTGCTGGGAACTGTGCACCAACAAACATCACAACACCAGTGCCTGACATCCTGAAAGCCAACTTGCACTCTCTGCAATGCAAGCACGTTGCATGGTGGGATATCTGGCTGGCTGGGAAGGAGGACTCACAGCACTGACCATAGTTACAAGCAGCTCACCTCACACACCCCCTCAACACAAACTCCACATAACCCACCTGGGAGAATGCAATGCCTCACATACCAAATGAAGATCCCACAAAGAACCACCACCCTGGGTAATGCTGTGTGAAGCACAGGGACACACCTGGGACTTGTAGCCAAACAAACGCAAGGAAAACACTGTCAGCCTTCCTGTCAGCACAGGCACACTACCCCACAGGGAAGCAGAGTCCAAAGGAAGGAAGTATGGGCATGCTGGAAAGGGGGGTGTAGGCAATAGCATGATGGGAGTTGGAGTCACAGATACTGCTCACCCTCACAATTGTCCCATCAACACCACTCTGAACCATGCTCACATCACAGGGAGTGGATAAGGACTGACAAGATGGCTGACACTGGCTACTGCTGTGGGGAGCACAAGGCCCTGCTGGGAACTGTGCACCAACAAACAGCACAACACCACTGAATGACATCCTGAGAGTCAACCTAAACCCACTGCAAGGGTGGCATGCTTCATGGTGGGATAACTGGGCCAGGTGGAGAAGGATGGCCGGATGTCCACCAAATACAACCAATGCTGGCCATGCACACACCTCAACATTCATATTGAAATGCCCCAGGTATGCATGACAATGTGCTACACCAATATCAACCTCTTACTGTGACAACTTAGGACAATGCAATGTACATGCCCGCATCCAGAGGTACAGTCACAACTGTCAGGTGTGTGAACCATTGATGCCTGTAGAAACATTACATACAATGTGTGTCTCTTCCAAATACAGGTGACGATGATGGGGATACAGCAACAGGCGAGGAGGAGTCCCTGTCCCAGGCTCCGGGGGATACAGAGCTCACTGGTGTGGAACAGCCTCTGCCCTCCTCGGATGGTGAAGACCTACCTGGCCCCTCCAGTGTGAGTCATCATGCAGCACCAGCTGGACCAACATCTGCACCCCCTGCACCCACCCCTCCAACAACTGCCAACATACAGACCACCCCCGCCGACACGGATAGACCAAGGACCACCGCTGACAACAGCACAGGGCCCCAGGCCCACCGTGGAGCAACGGATGACAACACCACTAACAACCCCCAAGTGGGCCTCGGGTCACCTGTGCGTGCCACCGCAGGTCCTGCACGTGTCGCCAGGGGTGGTGGGAGGGGTGGTAGACATAGGTCGCTGCTTGCAGGGGGGTCTGGACTGCATGATGACCCACAACTGGCACGCATCGCTGATGCGTACCAGGATAGCACCGGAGAGGTCAGACAGGTAGTGGGGATCCTCAAGGACATACAACAGCAGCAGGCTGCCCATCATGCCCGCTTGGACTCCCACATGGCCCGTGTGGAGACACACATGGCCCGTGTGGAGACACACATGTCGGGCATGGAGTCCAAGTGGGACACATTGCAAGAACTCACAGCGGTGCATAGGGACATATTGACATGCCTCCGCCAGATTAGCACCAACATGGCCACACCTCCCTGTGTGCCCACAACATCTGGTGCAGCAACAACTGACACCGCCACAGGGAGGGAGGAGGACTCTGGCGGAGAGTCCCCTGCACCGCAGCAGCCTGCACGTGAGGTCCCCCCCCAAAGAAGAGGGGTCGTCCGAGGAAGGAAAACTGAGAGGTTGATGGCCACGTACATCCCCCAGGAAGCCAACACCTGTTCCGGAAATTCTCCTTTGTGTGCAAACGTTTCACCCTGTTGAATGCAACACTACTTTCCCACATGACATGGGGAGTTCAAGTTGGACTAATGTATCATATGACTGTGGACTTCACTCAGGACATTTCTGCTACCAAGACTTCCAACTCATCTGGGAACTTTGGATCACAATGTATAGCACCCACCATCCTGTGCACTAGACACACACACATTTCTGTAAATAAAATCACTAGTACACCATACTTGCCACTGTTGTTATTAAAATGTGGATACTGTTATGGTGATGATGTTCTGCTAAATTACACTGTGTATGCTAACTGCTACAGCAAGTACAACACCGTCGTGTGAGTCATGGTGACGTGACACATATGAGGGAGACACACCACTAGGGCTACACAACACAGACACCAGGGCCATCGGACTCATCGCCCACAGTGATGTTGCCAGGAAATACAGTGGAATGCACAGACACCACACCTATTCAGAGTCTGTGTCAACTAGCCCACAGGTGCAGTAAGCAAATGTCAGTCAGATGTATGACCACAGACAACGCACATCCCAAAATGAAGCACAGGTTTATTACACATTTGCAACATGTTGTTTCCACTACAAATGCAAGGTTTACCCACGTTGCAGTGGCCACACAGTCAACAAGTGCAGAAGATATGAAGTCCAGGGGTGTGTGGCACATCACTTGTAGGCCAACTACTGCTGCCACCCTGAAAGCTGAATCATGGTGTCGGGGGATCCAAGTTGACCAAAGTACTCAGTAAGCACCCTGTGAAGGACAGACATGACACACAGTTAAAATCACTGTAGAACAGGACAGTACTGCAATACTCATGCCCAATACATGTCACAAGACAACTACACAAAACCAAGTTAGCATATCAAAACTGTTGGGGAGTTCAGACTACCTGGAAGGACACATTGCTGCACGCATCCAGTCAAGTAGCACATGGCCACACTCAAACAGCACCAGAGCACCACCCACACATATCATGCAAACTCACGTCATTCACATTACATCTCCCTGGATACTCACATTCAGCTGAAGAAGTTGGTGATGAGCTGTGTGCGGACATCACCATCATCATCATCATCATCACTGGCATCGTGGTCCAGGCCAGGATCCTCCACAGGTGGCGGACGTTGGTCATCGTCATCCAGGATGAGAGGCAACTCCTTCCGCACTGCCAGGTTGTGTAGCATGCAGCAGACGATGACAATCTTGCACACCTTTGCTGAGGCATATGGGAGAGCCCCTCCTGTCTTGTCCAGGCAGCGGAAGCGGCTCTTCAGGAGACCAAAGGTTTGCTCTATCACTCTCCTTGTCCGACCATGTGCCTCATTGGGGCGCATCTGGGCTGGTGTCACAGGGTTCCTGAGGGGTGTCAGCAACCACGGCATGTTGGGGTATCCGGAGTCACCTACGGACAGACAAGTGCACATTAGCTGATTTGGAAAAGTGGGTGGAATACTACAGATCAGAACACACACAATGGTACAAAGTCAGTACACACCGACAAGCCAGGCACGCTGGTTCTGCATCTGTGCCATCATCCTTGGGATGCGACTACTCCTCATCACGTAGGCATCGTGTGCTGAACCAGGGAAACGGGCACACACATGTGTGATGCTCATATCTGCTAAACATACCACCAGAGCATTGATCGAATGGTAATGTTTACGGTTCCGGTATGCCTGCTCATGTGCCTGTGGTGGTATCAAAGCCACATGTGTCCCATCAATGGAGCCAATGACATGTGGCATCCTCCCCAGGGCATAGAAGTCACTCTTGACGTCAGTGAGTTGTTGACGTGTTGGGAAATAGATGTACTGGTTCAGGCATCTCAACATTGCCTCCAAAACATCGCGTAGCACACGGCTGAACATAGTCTGTGACATCCCACCGGCAGTCGCAACAGTGTGTTGAAAGGTACCGGTGGCAAAGAAGTGTAGGGCTGCCATTACCTTCACCTTGGGGGTCAGCGCCGTAGGGTACGTCCGGCCAGGTTGCAAATGTGGTGCCAAGCGCACTGCCAAATCCTCAATCAGCTGCCTGGTGAAGCGGTACCGTCGGATGCTGTCACGTTCCACCATCGTTGCCAGGTCAGGGAATGGTCTATGGACAGCTGGAGCCCTGCAGTGCATAGGTTGAAGGAAGAAAGATTGTCAGTCACCCCACATATGTGCCATTCACCATACTCAATTTCACATGATACATCATTACGTGACACAAGTACTTGATGTGTGTGCCGTTCTGTCGGACATAACTCGCACCTACATGGCCATCATCTAACTTCTCAGTACAACATGTGTGCACAACAGGTACCAGGTTATGCTATGGGAAACCATTAGGCTGTGTCACAGTACCCATTTACTGCTGTCACGTTCCACACACACACACCACAGTGACATGTCTGGACAGATGCGCCACAGGCATCACAGATCATTGACAAGTAGATTCCCAGTGACCCTGTCTTGCCACATGGACACTGGCATGACATGGCGTATCATGTACACGTCAGAAAAACAAACATGACTCCCACAGGTAGTGGCCCCTGTCGCATCCGCAGGACAGACATGGACACCAGTGACGCACAACATCAAAGTCCATGCACAAACAACGTTGATGTGGAGACTGTCTCCCATCGTGCACATGGAATCAGTGACATCGGAAACACAACATGCACACAGACTGTGGAGGGACATCACTATTGTGGCAATGGGTCATCCTGTGACGTACATGCCTTCCCACATGGGACTCTGGGGGTATGTGACATGTCATACACATACACAACCTGGAAATGTGACCATGCCACATGCTCCAAAATGAACTGTTGCACATCACAGTGGTCATGTGCACAACACACCAAGGACCCTGTCCCCATGGACACATTCACAGCCTGGGTGTGGCTGCCCACAAGTGCCACCACAGAAACCACATGTTAACCCCCATATACAGAGAAGGAAATGCAGCCTTACATGCCTCAGGAAACAGTGTGGACTGGGTGTGGTGTAGTAGGTGTGCCCCTGGGTCTCTGGCAGGTATATGTGGCTGGCATACGTTCACCAGTGACAAGCATGGTGACATATGCGACTGACCTGTACAGGTACGCGTTGTACAGCAATGGACCGATCGGTGTGCCCGGCCGGCCTATTGCATATGATGTGTGCGGGTACGCGTTGTATCCCGAAATACGCGTTGTACAGCAATGGACCGATCGGTGTGCCCGGCCAGCCCATTGCATCTGTTGTGAGCGGCTACGCGTTGTATCCTGAAATACGCATTGTACAGCAATGGACCGATCAGTGTGCCCGGCCGGCCCATTGCATCTGTTGTGAGCGGGTACGCGTTGAACAGCAATGGACCGATCGGTGTGCCCGGCCGGCCCATTGCATATGATGTGTGCGGGTACGCGTTGTATCCCGAAATACGCGTTGTACAGCAATGGACCGATCGGTGTGCCCGGCCGGCCCATTGCATCTGTTGTGAGCGGGTACGTGTTGTATCCCGAAATACGCGTTGTACAGCAATGGACCGATCGGTGTGCCCGGCCGGCCCATTGCATCTGTTGTGAGCGGGTACGTGTTGTATCCCGAAATACGCGTTGTACAGCAATGGACCGATCGGTGTGCCCGGCCGGCCCATTGCATCTGTTGTGAGCGGGTACGCGTTGTATCCCGAAATACGCGTTGTACAGCAATGGACCGATCGGTGTGCCCGGCCGGCCCATTGCATCTGTTGTGAGCGGGTACGCGTTGTACAGCAATGGACCGATCGGTGTGCCCGGCCGGCCCATTGCATCTGTTGTGAGCGGGTACGCGTTGAACAGCAATGGACCGATCGGTGTGCCCGGCCGGCCCATTGCATCTGTTGTGAGCGGGTACACGTTGTGTCCCGAAATACGCGTTGTACAGCAATGGACCGAACGGTGCGCACACATTGGCTGGGGCCTGGCATGGCAACGGACGCGTTTTCGAAGCTCCAACGAGTCTGATGCAGTGAATTCAGTTGGCCAGCCACAACAATGTTGCAAAATCATGGGTGTCATGAAGTTGAAGATTTGAAGGATGCTGTGGGCGTGTATTAGTGCTGCTATTCCATGGATTGGTCAGATTCAGAAGATGCAAACGACTTGGACCTATCACTTTGGACACATGGGACAGTATCTGCCTCTGCAGCACACATATAATGCTGGCTGTTCCCCTGAGAGCTCACTTGCCTGCACTACATGCTCCAGGACGACATCTGCCACCAACACTGCTGCTGTTTATGCATCCTCTGGCTCCTGCAATGGCACGTACTGTGGAGAGAGCCCCAGCCTTCAGCCTTGAGGAGAACCAGGCCCTGCTGGACAGCCTCCTTCCACAGTACAGCAAGCTGTATTGGAAACCAGGGGAGCAGGTGAGTGTGCTGTCCACTGCCTTACTAATTGTGCATATTGTCTGACTAGCAGGACTTTCAGTGTGCACACCACTGGCTAGCATGCTCAATCAATCAATCAATCAATCATGTCACTTATAAAGTGCACTACATACCCGCGAGGGTCTCAAGGCGCTGGGGGAAGAGGGGGGTGGTGCTGCTACTGATCGAAGAGCCAGGTCTTGAGGAGTCTTCTGAAGGCCAGTAGGTCTTGGGTCTGTCGGAGGTTGGTGGGGAGGGTGTTCCAGGTCTTGGCGGCGAGGTGGGAGAAGGATCTGCCGCCGGCGGTTGTTCTCCGGATGCGGGGGACTGTGGCGAGGGTGAGGCTGGTCGAGCGGAGCTGGCGGGTGGGGGTGTAGAAGCTGAGTCGTCTGTTGAGGTAGGCTGGTCCGGAGTTGTGGAGTGCTTTGTGTGCGTGGGTGAGGAGCTTGAAGGTTATCCTCTTGTTGACAGGGAGCCAGTGCAGGTCTCTCAGGTGGGGTGTGATGTGGCTGCGTCGGGGGATGTCGAGGATAAGACGTGCAGAGGCGTTCTGGATGCGTTGCAGCCGTCTCAGGAGCTTAGCCGTCGTTCCTGCATAGAGGGCGTTTCCGTAGTCCAGCCTGCTGGTGACGAGGGCCTGGGTGACTGTTTTTCTTGTTTCGGTGGGGATCCACTTGAAGATCCTGCGGAGCATTCGTAGGATGTTGAAGCAGGATGAGGAAACGGCGTTGACCTGCTTAGTCATGGAGAGGGTGGGGTCGAGGATGACCCCTAGGTTGCGTACGTGGTCGGTGGGTGGCGGGGCTGTTCCCAGTGATGTTGGCCACCAGGAGTCGTCCCAGGCTGAAGGGTTGGAACCAAGGATGAGGACCTCCGTCTTGTCCGAGTTCAGCTTCAGGCGGCTGGTCCTCATCCATTCGGCGACGGCCTTCATTCCTTCGTGGAGGTGGGCTTTGGCGGTGTGAGGGTCTTTGGTGAGGGAGAGGATCAGCTGGGTGTCGTCGGCGTAGGAGATGATGTTGCTCACTGAGTAGTTGTCACACCCCAAAGTGTGTAGTTACATGCACTGAACTGGTACAGTGCAGTAACAGTGCATTCCAACTAAGTTTACTTCCCATGCAATGATACCATGTAGTGACTGCTGGCAAACTGTTCATAGCCATTGTTGCACTGCCTGTGTACATCATATGCCCCTGTGATTGAGACATGTATATCCAACTGTGTGATGCACGTATATGTTGCATGTGTAGTAATGGCCTTTTCACTTTGTCATCCTCACAGGTTGATGCCCACCAGAAGCAGGAAATCTGGCTGACCATCGCCCGGGAAGTAAGATCCGTGGGGGTCTACAACAGGCGCAGGATCCGCAACTGCCAGAAGAGGTGGCAGGACCTTCGGGGCTGGACCCGGAGGATCGCAAGGGTCCAGCTGAAGCTGTCGCCTCCTCGCAGGAGGGGCGGACACCGGACCCTGACCCCCACACATGCTCCGGATCCTGGCGGTGGTCTTCCCTGACCTGGATGGGCAGCTGAAGGCCAGACAGCAGCAAGGAGGGGGTGAGTCCATGACTGCACTGTGCACTTTGTCTGACATGCTATGTGCCCTCCTCTGGCCTGGTTAAACTTCCATAGTACATCAGTCATGTGGTCCAGGACCCATGTCCCTCATTTGTGACATGCCCACTTCTCCTCTGATACGCATATGTGTGGCCCTTATAGTCAGGAAATTGTGTCATTTGGGGACTGTGTTATTGCATTTAGCTTTGCTCAAGGTGGGGGACAGCATTTGTTCCCGTGACTATGTTGTGCGATTCATGGGTGGGTCAATTGCTTACACAATGCCTAAGTTCTGACATGTAATCTGGGTGTAACTTAGATATGTGGTCCGCTTGCTGCTCTGACTCACCACATGTCCCTGGGAAATTTGGCACACACCCATGCTGCTGGTGGGAACAATGTTTGGGCCTCAGGAGTATGTGTATCCAGTGTGTCACACATGCTTAGCCACCTGCCTACTGTCCAGGACTCATCCCTCTTACAGGTGGAGCTGGACAGTCATGTCTACTCCAGGGCATACAATACACTCTGTACTCCCACTCCCGTGTATCATCTGGCATGTTGTGATCAGTGAAATATACCCTCAGGTGTCTGCCTCTGTCTCATTGTGCTGTGACTTCGTTGTCAGGACTACTGGTATGTTTATCGGTTAGGGCTCAGCATGCCATCTGAGATGTGACCATGATAGACGATACTTCTGTGACTTATAGGTGTCTGATCACTTGACTGTGCACACAGGTGTTTGCGACTGTGACTTTCAGGCAGCTGTATTTTCATTCACAGCACACTGTGAGGTGCTCATGTTCAGAGAGTTGTGTTTCATGTCCCCCATATGTCCAGTTGGTATGACGTGGACAAATAGTAGTACAGATGATGTGGTTTTTGGGGGATGGACATGTGCACTTGTCAGTCACATAACTTGCATTCCCCATGCCCTCGGATTGTGACACAGTGCAGACTGTTGTTGGCTGGCTGCCATGGCCATGTGACTTGAGACAGTAATGTATGACTTTGCATGCATTCCTGTGTCATGGCATTAAACTTCCTGGGACTGATCCTGCAGGGGAGTGACATGTGCAACATGCACTCCATTGTGGCATTGACTATCCGGACATGGGTGCATCATGGTGTCTGGTGCTGGTATGCATCACATGCATTTCTATTTAGACTCTGGCCATCCCTTTATCCGGACACCTGCACTGACTCAGTGGCAAGAGATGTGATGTGTGCATGTTCACATACTTCACCGTGTTCCCTGCAATGTCCAACAACTGTGTAGGTGGTGCATGTGTCCACACTGGGGTCTTACCATCAGGCAGGCACCAGACAGATGGGTGCAAGGGCAGGAGGGGTGTGAGTCCCATGGTTGACCATCAGACTGACAATTGGCTTCCCGAATCTGTGTGAGGACTTTAGGCAATGTTCAACTAAGGATGCCAGGGCTTGCTCTGTAATGTGCTGTACTTACTGTGGTGTGTGCGGTCAGTGCAGGTGACTGATGTTTGTCTGTTTCCCTAATTGTTTGCAGATACATCCACGGTCACAGGAGGGGACAGCTCCACGGACCAGGAGGAGCAGCAGAGCCAGACTGGGTCAGCATCGGACGAGTGGTCAGAGGGACCCAGTGGCACGGAGGGCGAGGGGAGCCACACTGAGGAGTCCTCAGCACCATCCACCTCAGCTGAGGACCACAGGAGCTCGGAGGATGACTCCCTTGTGGAGGTGGGTCTCAGCAGCCACCAAAGGCCAGCTAGTCTGTCTGGCCCCGCCACCACCACCACCACCACCGCCCTCCCATTGGCTCCCATTCCTGAGGTCCGTGGAGGCTCCCGTGCTCGGGAGCGTGTCTCCTTCGTGCCAGGCACCGCACCCCCTGCCCCTGTGTCCCCTGCTGCCCTGAGTGAGGAGTCTGTGTACCTCCTTCAGCAGCTCCATGTAGGGCAGACAGCAATTCTGAGTGTCCTCCATGCACACACCACTCTGTTGACACAGCTGGTGTCGTTCATGGAGGGCATCTCGACGGGTATGTCTGCCCTACAGAGGAGCAATAAGTCCATGGACTCCTCCCTGACGGCAGCAGTGTCCCTCCTCCAACAGTCCCTCACCCCTCCCACCTCTGCCCCATCCACACTTCCTGCCCCTACCTGTCCAAAGCACATGCACACCTGCACAGTCACCCAAACACACAGACACGAGCAGCACAGACACACCCAAGAGAAAGGCAAGACGTGCACACAAGCATCCCCAGGGGACTGATACCACAGACACAGGGGATGGGGAACATACACACACACAGGCATCCACATTCACTCCGCAGTCCTCCAAATCCTCTCCCTCCAAGACCCCTTCCCTTGCCTCGCCTGCTACCCCACCTACACAGCAGATCTTCCTGTGTGACCTCGGCCTCTTCCCCTCCAATCCTGCTGATCCAGCATACCGGGGAAGAGGAAGTCCACCCACACAGAGGGGAGTGCCCCTCACCCCCGGACACCCTCCCCCAGGCGCAGGCAGACACAGGACCCAATTAGGAAGTCCCCCCGGACCAGGAAGAGCAAGAGCCCACCACCACCACCACGCAGCTCCACCGCCCAGTCTCTCTCCTCTATCCCCCAGGCTACCACTGCACAGGTTCCCCCGCCACACCCTGCCCCAGGTTCCCCCACACACCGATACCGCATCCCCAGACTGCTTAGGCCCTCCCCCCGCCACTTGCTCTTCCACCCCCAACCCAGACGCTCTGCCTGTTAGTGGCACTGTTGTGGAGACCGGGTCCCCCCCCTCTGTCCTGCCCACCTCATCTGCCCACCCTTCCACTCCCTTGGAGTCATGCACTACAGTGGAGTCCACAACCACCACGTCTGACTCGGGCACTGCAGTGGGTACCCAGTCCACTACATCAGTCCAGCCCACTGCAGTGGTTGCAGCACCCACACCAACTGACTTGTGTACCACAGTGGTGCCGGCCCCCTGAGTCAGACACCGCCACTGCAGTTGCCGGTGACACTCCTGCACCCACCACCCCTTCACTGCCTCACTCTGCCATCCCCTGATCCTGTCCCTGCGGTGCCTGGCCTGCCCCTTGTATGCCCCTCCAAGGGGGATGTCCCCTAACCGTACCAGTGCAGGCAAGCAATGTGTGACCAGTTGTCACTTCTCACCGTGTTGGGACTGTGATTTTGGACTGGCCATTGGCCTTAGTTTCTTTTGGACTTCCGTGTTTACCCTGACATTTGCTGAATAAAGCCTCTTTTTGTTTACTTGTGGGTTTTCTTTTGATGTACATGATGTGGATGAGTAGCATCCTGCATTTGCAGTTGTAATAGTGTTCACATCAGGAAAATGAAGTGTTGCAGTGATGGACTCCATGCGGTCCATGGGATATGTGTCCTGTTGTAGTCTGGATCTATGGCATTCTTTGCTACAGTCTGAGGGTGTAATGTTCAGCATTTGACACAGGGTTGTCCATTTTGCATTTGTAAATGAACATCTATGTCTTACACTGATGCACATCTGGTGGGCTTACCACTGTTCAATGTTCCAATTTCCCTGACTGTGTGCCCAGCTGCACTGGACATGCAGTTTTGCACATCAATGTCGAAGGACTCATCTGTGTATACAGTGCAACTTGCTTGACATGTGTTTTGTGTGTGTGCAGATGACTGACGTGACACTCCCGTACCCAGGCTGATGTGAGCAGAGCCTTCTGTGTGTTGTGGTTGTTGACTCACTGACGGAGTGTTCTGCTGACATGTTTGGGTCGTGCACAGACAAGGTTTGGCACAGCGGACCTTCCACAAGAGTGGAGTGCCCTCAGGGCAGTGTGTAATCCGGTGACATTGTGTGGGCCTGTGTTGTGTGTTGTGTAAGCATGTCTGTGCGTGTTCCCTTCCCTTTTCCTACACAGGCTGTGTCCCTAGGGATGTTCCTGTTTGTGATGCTTGCTGAGTTGTTCTGTGTTCATCCAGCATCTTGGACCTGGTTTCTCCGTGATGTGGGTGCATGGCAAACTAATGTTCATGAGGTTGTCATACCAGGTTGTCTTTGTTGTCAGGGCTGGGGATGTGGGCAAACGCAGATGGGACACATTCAGGATTCCCCTTGGCACTTGTTGTTTACACGAGTCATGTGATTTACAGTTTGTGGTAGCTTTCAGTGATTGTGACACGTTGTGTGTGTGACTGCTGCCACTACTCAGGGTCAGAGCTGCAATGTTGGAAGTTGTGTACGTGTGTTCTTCGTGTGTCACCTTGGCTTATTCGTTGGTGTGTGACTATGGCCAGGATCCCATTGATTGTGGTGGATTTCACATCATGCCCATGTACGACATACTGTGCTGTGTGTCAGACATTGACGAGTCTTGTTGACTGGCCATGTGTGATGGGTTTCTGCACCTTAGTTCCCACCACCACCCCTGGTATTGTCATGGGTGCATGTCCAATGTCACCAGTCCATGTGAGCTTCACTGCTGCACATTGGTGGAGATCAGGGTGTGTGGTGTTGAGTGTGTGCAAAAGTGAGTTGTTGCACGGCTAGACCCCTACCTCCATATTGGCCTTGGCTGGCAGGCCGTGCTGATTGATTGGAGCTTGTGTAGGTGTGATGGTAGTTAGTTGCTCAGGACACATGGCTGTGGTTCACAGGGTGAACGACATCTAACTTTGTCATCACAGTGGGATTATCATGCAGGCTAGTATCAGCACAATGTGGGGTCCCTGGGGGTAGTGCTGTGGTGGGTCTGTCTCTTGCTGTGTTAGATGCTGTTCCTACAAGCTTGTGTGACATGTGTAATTTGGGCTCTCTCTCATCTAACAATGCCTGATTGCCCACATAGGGGTATCCGATCCATGAGTAACTTTTGTATGGCACTGTATACACATCTGTGTGGTTGGAATT
This sequence comes from Calotriton arnoldi, assembly GCA_963921515.1. NCBI lineage: Eukaryota > Metazoa > Chordata > Amphibia > Caudata > Salamandridae > Calotriton > Calotriton arnoldi. The sequence goes on along the minus strand of CAWUFW010003468.1, from coordinate 7,368 downwards.
CAGGCCTCCTCATGTGTTGTGTGGTTGCCTGGGGACACTGGCACACCCACCCATCACCTGTTGTGTTTGATATACAGTGTGAGTCTGCCTGTTTGTGTTTGTGCCTTTGCACCACTGCATTGGCATATCTTGAGTGTGCCATTGGCTGTATGTTGTTTGGTGGCTTTCCCCTGCTGTCCCTGGGACTCCTAGGTCATCAGTCAGCACAATAATCATGGTTTGTATGTCCCATTGCTGCCATGGTATGGTATTTGTTCACCTGACATCTACAGTCTCCACAGGATATCTACATTTGTGTGTCCATTGGTGCAGATATGTGGGTCAGCATTAATATGGTATCTTCTGTCATTGTGTTATTTGTGAATGTTGACAATGTGGGCCCCCATGGGTGATGTTTGTATGCACATGGCCAAAACGATGTTTCAGTGACACTGCACTGTTTCCCTCAACCAATCTATGTAGCTATGGGACACAAGCACTACCTGGACCCCTGGACCCCGACCCCAGTTCAGCGACTCCATCGCCGACTTCATCAGCACGCACGCCCTGACCTCTACCGACTACATCCTCCTCGGAGACCTGAACTTTCACCTGGAGAACAACAACGACAGCAACTCCACCACCCTGATCGACAACCTCGCCAACCTCGGACTGAGACAGCTCGTCACAACACCGACCCATTCCGCCGGCCACACGCTCGACCCCGTCTTCTCCACAAGCTCCCACGTCTCCTTCAGCCACACCACCGAACTCCTCTGGACCGACCACCGCTGCATCCACTTCACCTTCCAGAAACCCACCACACACCACCGCACCCAACAGATCCCACGCCGCTGCTGGAGCAAAGTCACCGAAGACCAACTACGGGCAAACCTCGCTCTCAACCCACCCTCCGACCCATCCAACACCGACGACGCTGCCTGCAACCTCAGACGATGGATAGACGACTGTGCCAACACCCTCGCCCGCTGAAAAACTCACCTACAGTGACACCACCAAAAGAGCCAGCTGGTTCACCCCGGAACTCCTAGCTTCCAAGCGTACCTGCCGGAAACTAGAGAAGAAATGGCACAGTGAAAAGACACCGGACAGCCACGCAGCCCACAAAGACGCCATCCGTAACCACCACCACCTCATCAGGTCCGCCAAGAGAATCTCCTTCAAAGACCGCCTCGACAACAACGCACACAACAGCAAGGAGCTCTTCAACATCGTGAAGGAACTCTCCAACCCCAGCTCCAACACCAACGACATCCCGCCGTCGCAAGCCCTGTGCGATTCCCTCGCCACCTTCTTCCACCGCAAGATCGCCGACATCCACGACAGCTTCAACACCCAGACAGCCCAACTGAGATCGATGCACCAGACCCGCCGCACACCATCGACCACGACCCCTTGCCAGCCTGGGCCAGCGTGAACATGGATGACACCATCAAGACCATGAGCACGATACACTCCGGCTCCCCGTCAGACCCTTTCCCGCACCACATCTTCAACAAAGCCAGCAGCTCCATCGCACCCCACCAGCGCAACATTATCAATCTCTCCTTCAAGACCGCGACCTTCCCAGAGAGCTGAAAACACGCAGAGAGCAACGCCCTACTCAAAAAACCCAAGGCGGACCCGAGAGACCTCAAGAACTTCCGGCCCATCTCCCTGCTTCCGTTCCCAGCCAAGGTCATCGAGAAGATCGTCAACAGACAGCTAACCCGATACCTCGAAGAAAACAGCATCCTGGACCCATCCCAGTCAGGGTTCCGCAGCAACCACAGCACTGAGACTGCCCTCATCGCCGCCACCGACGACATCAGGACCCTGCTGGACAACGGTGAGACCGCAGCCCTCATCCTGCTGGACCTCTCTGCCGCCTTCGACACTGTCTGCCACCGCACTCTACGCGCACGCATCCATGACGCAGGGATCCGAGACAAGGCCCTGGAATGGACCACCTCCTTCCTCGCCGGCAGAACCCAGAGAGTCCGCCTCCCACCATTCCGATCCAAAGCCTCCGAGATCATCTTCGGCGTACCCCAGGGATCATCCCTCAGCCCGACACTGTTCAACATCTACATGGCCCCGCTCGCACGCATCGCCAGACAGCACGACCTCAACATAATCTCCTACGCCGACGACACTCAACTGATCCTCTCCCTCACCAAGGACCCCCTCGCCGCCAAATCCAACCTCCATGAAGGAATGAAGGCCGTCGCCGATTGGATGAAGATCAGCCGACTAAAGCTGAACACGGACAAGACAGAGGTCCTCATCCTCGGCTCCAACCCCTCAGCCTGGGACGACTCCTGGTGGCCAACGACACTGGGAGCAGCCCCGACACCCACCGTCCACGCACGCAACCTGGGAGTCATCCTCGACTCAACGCTCTCCATGGCCAAGCAAGTCAACGCAGTCTCCTCCTCCTGCTTCAACACCCACCGCATGCTGCGCAAGATCTACAGATGGATCCCGACAGATACAAGAAGAACAGTCACCCAGGCCCTCGTCAGTAGCAGACTTGACTATGGGAACGCCTTCTACGCGGGAGCCCCGGCCAAGCTCATCAAGCGACTGCAACGCATACAAAACGCCTCCGCACGCCTGATCCTCGACATACCACGCCACAGCCACATCACCCCCCACCTGAGGAACCTGCACTGGCTCCCCGTCGACAGGAGAATCTCCTTCAAACTCCTCATCCATGCATACAAGGCACTCCACAAGACCTGCCCAGCCTACCTCAACAGACGACTCTTCTTCTACGTCCCCAACCGCCAGCTCCGCTCCGCCGACCTCTCCCTCGCCACCGTCCCTCGCATTCAAAGAACAACCACCAGCGGCAGATCCTTCTCCCACCTCGCCGCCAAGACCTGGAACACCCTTCCACTCAGCCTACGACAGAACCAAGACCTGCTGACCTTCAGGAGGCTACTCAAGACCTGGCTGTTCAACCAGTAGCGGCACCCCCCCTTTTTTATCCCCAGCGCCTTGAGACCCTCGCGGGTAAGTAGTGTGCTCTACAAATTCTGTGATTGATTGATTGATGTGTTTGTTGTTGTGTGACCAGGATTCATCCATGCAGTTTGGCTTTGGCAGCTTTTACCATGACTACACTTCCCTTTTGGTCACTGTGGTGATGGGGCTTTAGGCCCCATTGCCACACTGTTCAAAATGTGCATCAGCTATGGACACCACACTTCCCTTTTGGTCACTGTGGTGATGGGGCTTTAGGCCCAATTGCCACACTGTTCAAAATGTGCATCAGCTATGGACACCACACTTCCCTTTTGGTCACTGTGGTGATGGGTGTGAGAAGTTGGCCTGGCATATGCTGTCCACTAATTATAGTGGGCACCTTGCACCAGTCCAAATCGACTCTTATGGTAGGTAGGTTAAAGACAACCTTATTGAAAGCTATCCTAGTGGTAGCTATGGAGAGCAGCCTTCAGGCTAAGTCTTGAAGGAATGTAAAGCAGCTTGTTTTACCAGTCTATAATCTCTTGAGTGACCAAATGAAAGAGCACCACACCAGGTATATATTCAAAATATATGTATTTATTACTAAACACACCCCTCTAGTCTCTTTATGAGGCTAGAGTTCAAGTACATAAGTTATAAGATCTTAAATCACAATAATAGCACAAATACACGTTTGGGCCCTAGGGGCGTACCAAACCATATACCAATAAAGTGGTATGCGAACCACGACTGAACTAGACACTAGGCCTAGAGCCTCTAGAAGTGCTTGGACCACAAGGAACCACCCAAGGTAGTGACACAGGGGACCCACGGGAGACGCGTGCAGTGTAAATACACAACCGCGATACGCCGTTAACTTCTATGGAGAAAGTCGGGATCGGGAAAATAGAGGAAAGGGACACTTAGAAGAGGACTAGGACAAAACCCTTTGAGATCTAGGACTTTGAAGAGTCTCTACCCACGGGAGCACCGGAGTACTCGTGTTACCTCACCCAGGGAAGCCGGGTGCATAGGTGCCTTTCGGGGTCGGGTTTCGTCGTCGATTCGAATGGCGATCTGCTGCAAAGTGCTGCTGGCGGCCAAGAGAAAAGTGTCCGGGTGGATCCAAGAGTGGATCGGAGTTCTGGTGAACCTGAAAGCAGAGGGGACAGAGTCTGGGTCACTAGCCAGTGACCAGGAAGGCGATGGACAGATGCCCACCGATGTCGAGTGCTTCAGGTGAGTTGACAGTCGTCTTGACTCTTCAGCCACGAGGTCCGGGAGGCGTTGTCGGCGACCAGGAGCAGGATTCGGACTGGTGCTCGATGTCTGTCGAGTGCTGAGGTGTCGGCGACCGGATTGGACCCAACAAGCCTTGGAAACGGCAAGTCTCGAGTAAGATGTAGATCGTCGATGGTGCAGACCAGCAAGGTCTGTGGAACTCACCCAGCGAGGGTAAGTGAGGGCAGGCCTGGAGCAACCAGGATGCCAAGTAAGGAAAAGATTGGCTTTGTTAAGGGCTACTAGCCAACGGGCTAGCGACCGCGAAGGAGCCTCGTGACGCCGCACGTGGAGCTGGCTTGCAGGACACTCGTGGAGTGGGGGCCAGTGATCTTCGGTGCAGGTGGTACTGGAGGCTAGGGCTACTCGGAGCCCAAAGCACGACTTCTTGGGAGACCCAGAAGATGGTGCACTTGCAAATGTGCTCGGTGTCCAGGGGTCACGGTCTCAAGTCACCCACGATAGCCACGGGCCTCAGCTTTGCTGGGGAGTCAGGGTAGCCTCGGGGAAATCTGAGAATCCACCTCTGGTGATGCGATGACTTCGGCGTCCGACGGGAGCTTCAGTAATGCGAACCGGACAGATGCTTCTTTGGTGCCTGCCAAGCAGGAGTCACTCCTTGACCCCAAGGGAGATTCTTCAGTCCTCTAATCTTGTCGTAGAGCGTCGAAGGTCCAGGATTCAGTGTCAGAGTTTCGTCCAGGTATAATCTAATCTTGCTGTGGCAAGGGTTCCCCATTTTAACCAGTAAAACAGGGAGGGACTAACTCTATGACCCCACCTATGGGAGGGTCAAGGGAGGGGTGGCTACACCCACTTCCCTTTGTCCAGTTTCGTGCCAGAGCAGGGGCAGGTAGCCCCTGAGTTGGTTTGAACTGGCATATGCACAGAGGAGCCTTTTGCTCCCCCAGTGCAGGACTTCAAAGCACTCTAAGAGTGCACCCACCCAGCCCCAATACACATTATCCTGTCTGGGGAGGTGGTCACACCTCCCTGCAACAGGAAACCTATTGTCCAGGCCTCCCCTGCCGGAGTTTCGTCCAGCAGCAGGAGGCCAGACTTGTGTCTGTGGCAGCAGCATCCATTTTGTGATGCCAGGGCTTCAGAAAGAAGTTACCGGGTAAGCCAGAGTTAACATGTCTTTCCCTCTAGAAGGGTGGAATGCTACCCCCGCCACCAGGATTGGCGGGGGGGTAGTATTCCAAGATGTTTGACACCAAACACGACATGTTTAGGTGCAGCCATTCCAAAGTTAGCATTTTACCGCGAGGATATAATGCGCTTAAGAGTATATGGTCAGGCTGCACTACAAACAGCATCAGAGATGGTTTCCGAACGCTGCAGAGGGCCCTGCTCATGCAGGGGCACCCTCTCACATAGGAACCATGCACTCTGCCTTTAGGATTGATAAGGCCTGCCTTAGGAGTGACTTATAGGTTTATATGTGTGTATGTATTTAGTGATATAGGTAACCTATATCACAGTAAGGAGTGCATGCACCACCTTACCCAGGCTGCAGTAGCAGACCTGGGGTGTCAGTTTGGATGGCCTTCCAGGGGTGGCATAATACATGCTGCAGCCCCTGGCAGGCCTCTGAGGTACCTATGCCCTGGGTACATAGTATACCATATACTAGGGACTTATAAGGGCACTCCAGATTCCAATCAGAGATGTGCCTAAGGCACATGGAAACCTTTTACAGAGAAAGCAGATAGACTGGGGCCCTGAATAGCAGGATCCCAGTCCAACTAAGTCATAAACCAGCAAAACACCATAAAAAAAGTGGGGGCAACCATATAGTCAGATTCCACCTTCCTACATAACCCCCCAAACGAAAGGAGATAAGGCTAACCTTGGCCAGTTGAGCCTATATTGACTAAGTGGCCATATAAGGAAGCACCTGCACTAGCATGGTTGCCCCCTATGTTATGGTCCACTAAGCAATCCCTCACCCTAAGGGTATGAGAGGGTCTCCACCATGGGGAATCACTACCTCTGGTGTGCTTAGGTAAAGTACAAGGCTGGTGAGGTGTCTGAGTAGGGAAGTGAGGCCCTAGGAATGTTGGCCTCAGCTTCCTCAGATCACTGGTCACCATGTATGCCTGTCTTTCCATGACTGAGTTGCACTTTGCTCTAAGGGTCAACCTTTGGCTGCCTACAGCTGGGGGTTGGGTCCCTTTGGATGGAACACTGGAGGGACATGGCAGGTTTGGAACCTTCTGGTCCCAGATTTGCCCTTGCCTACCAGAGTCCTTCTGGGGGAGGTCCCTACATAAAGGTATGGGGGATCCCTCAGTGTGTAGAGGAATTTTCACCTGGCTAGGGCTACTAGACTGGGTGCCCCTAATCTGCTGATGGGGGGCTTCCTCTGGACAGGGGGCCCGGGGGGTCCACTGACCTCCCTGACCTCTGCAGCCCTGGGCTGACTGAGGCAGGGTAGAGAGGGGCAGGTTACCTGCTCCAGACTGGGTACCACCTTGGAAGGGTCCTCTGCCATCAGGGGTGTGGCCAGGCCAGGCCTGACTACCTCTGTGGCAGTTCCTTCACTAGGGGTAGGGTCAGTTCCCTGAGGAGGCTGACCCTTACCTACTGTCTGGGGGAAGAAGACTTTTCTTCAACCCTTGTGCTCTCTTTTGGGGGAGAGTGGGCCATTCTTTCAGGCTCCATCTCTCCAAATTCTTGGGCTGGGGCTGTGGCCATCACAGCCCCACTAACCTCTGTAGGGACGCCCAACATCCTAAGATGGGTTTGGTGTTCAACTTCAGCCCAGGCTGAAATTTCCAAATCATTGCCCATCAGGCAATCTACAGGTAGGGTTGGGGACACTGCCACTCTTTTTGGGCCTGTGACCCCCTCCCAGCTGAGATTGACTATGGCCATGGGGTGATCTGTTCTGACACCATCAATGTTGGTCACCTGGTATTTAAACTCAGGTAAAAGCTGGTGAGGGGGACTAGTTTCCCTGCCACCATGGTGACACTAGCCCCTGTGTCCCTAAATGCCACAGCTTTCTGACCATTAATCATTGGCTCCAGTCTGTACCTGCCCAATGCTATGGGACCCATGGTAAAGGTGGCAAATCCTATACCACCATCAGAGTCAGAGGAGTCTGTTGAGGGGTCCCTGTCTAAACTA